>VXBQ01010290.1:95280-182414 GCA_013400175.1 Phainopepla nitens | reverse complement strand
GGGGGGTGGCTTGGCCGCCCTGCCCTTCTCTCGTACCCCCGCGCCGCGCTCCTCCGCCATCGCCAGGTCCGGCCGCCCCCGGCACCGCCGCCCGCCCTCTGCAGTGGGGAGGCGGCGCGTCCTTGGAGAGCAGCTCGGGCGTGAAATGCGACTGCACATCCCAGCGCCTTTCCTCCTCCTGGCTGGATAACCCCGCCAGAGCCGTTTCCCATCTGTTGCCGTGGCCCCCGGTGGGTTCCGTTGTTCCTTTGGGATTTGGTTGGGTTTGTGCTGTGCAGGAGCAAAACTGCAGTCGTGAGATCTGTGACTGCTTTTGAAAGTCTGGTTTGCTTAAAATAATAGAAATAAAAGGCTTCTGAAGGGCGCCTGTCTTGTGCGTGGTGACTGAGGGGCACCGCTGGCTTGCCCATGTTCACCTTGTACCTCTCAGGACTCGGGTGAGGGAAGCACTGCTCATGGCAGAGAGGGTCTACAGAGCATTCAGGACTCTGCACTCATGCTGTTGAAACGACAGAATTGATGGATGAGCCACCGTCAGCCATACTGGTCCTTGGCCTGGGCTTTTTTGTTCTTTTTTCTTTTTAAATTTTTATCTCTTATTTTGATGATATGTAAAGGAAAAACCAACTTCATGTATTTTTTTAGCATAAACAATATTAGGGTCTCATTTAGTACTGTTTTTTATTTTACCCAAGTGGTGAGCTCACTGGAGCTGTTGGGATCTCCCAGGCAGGCACCTTGCTTGCTCTGTGAATTATTCTGTCACTCCTGAGAGTGAAGTTATAGCAGTGGTCTCTGAGCTGTTTTATGCTGGAGAGTGGCAGCAGGCCAACTTTCCCGGACACACAAGATGTTTAGAATAATTAGTGATGGAATACTCTTTTAAAATAATTGTTTAGGTTTATCTAGCACTCAGTTGTAGCGATACCTCCCTCTAAAAATAGGCAGGCCTCTGTGTAATGAGCCTTGTAGTATAAACAAGTCATATCTTGAATGACTGTTGTTACTTTTGGGATGTCCGAGATAGATGCCTTTGGAGATTTTGCCAAATCTTCTGTCTGACTTTTTTTTTTTTTTCTTCTGCAGTGAGCTATGTTTCTTGGCCCTTACACCGTGTAGTTGTGTGCACTGACTGACCAGAGGCAAGGCTAAGTAACCCTTCCTGTTCAGGGCTGGCACAAGTGCACAGAGAAGCTTCCCACTGCTCCTGTGACAGCCCAAGGTTGAGCAGTGCTGGTTTTTCCATGAAATCCATGCTCATATAGAGATGGCTAGCAGTGGGCTCTGCTGTGCATCACCCCTGCTCTGAGGCACTGCCCTCGGTTAATTCAGCTCAGAGCCCTGTTTACCTCCATCTGTGCTCCAAGTCCACAGTTTTCTGTGAGACAGGGACAGAGCAGCTCGAGTGTGATCTTGGTTGTGCTGCTCCTTCCTGGGATGCCTTCCCCAAGTGTCCCAGGGTGCAGCTGTGGGAGTGTACCGTGCTTGCTTTCGGGAGTTAGGAGCGAGGACGGCATGAGGAGTTTGCTCACATTTTGCTGTGTGGTTTATCAGAGCGTGGCCCAGCCTCTCATGTGCACATGGCTTTTTGGAGTTTGTTTTCAGCAACCAGCATGCTGGCCGAGGCTTCTCTGTGTTGCTGTTGTTGAAGAGCGCTGCTTCCTCAGCTCAAGAGAGAAAAAATAGCAGACTTTTTCAGCAGGAGGAGTGCTTGCTCTATGAGCTCTTGTTTTCTGAGAAGGTACCAGAGAGGTCTTTGTGCTCACTGTTTGGAACAGGGGGTCTCATAGCTTTGATCACAGTGTGCTCGCAGACCCCACCCCACTTTGATATTGCCCCCAGTTACCCAGATTTATCTGCTCAGTTGGAAGTTTAGTGCTCTTTTGTGGGCTGTACATGTTTTAGGAATGGAAGTACAGTTCCATAAGCCCTCAGTGGCAGGCCTCTGGCTTGCTATGAGAACAAAGGTCTTCTGGAGAACTTCTATTACAACTAAATGGGCCTTTTTTATCTTTTAAAAGCCACCCATGTTTTGGATTAAGTGAATAAAACCTAAATGGCTGGGTTTACTAGCTCAGCCAGTTTGGGATTAGGACCAGGTGAAGCTCTGCTACTCCCTAGCAAGCTCATGCCCACACTTGGCAAAGCCCAGACTGCTGCCTGTAGTTATTCCCAGTCACCTGTTCAGAGATTCCACATGGGAACGAGGGGTTCCTGCTAAACAGGGGGATGGCAAACGCTGCTGTGGGAGAGCTGTGGGACAGACCATGCGTGTGATGTGCCCTCTCAGCAATCAGTGTTGTTGAGGTGTCACTTGTGACTTGAGGAGGTTTTGGGGATGGCAGTGGTGGTTGTGCTTCAAGTGGGGAATGTTTCCCTCCCTGCAAGGGCTGGGTTGTGTGTTGGTGCCAGAGTGCTTTCAGGTGAGGCTAAAGTGAAGTGGGTTGTCTCCAGGTGCTTGCAGTGAGTGCCTTGTTAGGCTGATGCCTCTTGTGTTTGAAATCATGGTGGTGCAGGACCCTGAGGGTCTTTGCTTGGATGCCAGAGAATATCTGGTGTGATGAAGAGAGACCAGAGCTCTTGATGTTTCTGCAGCTTCTGAAACCAGTAGGTGCTTGGCACGTTTGAAACTCAGGCCATCCAGATGGTACAGTGTGGATTTCAGCTTACATTTAACTACTCAAGATTGAAACTGTGGGTTTGGACTGTATTTATCGTTGGACACTGTTATTTACGTATCTTGGTTTTAAAGGAAATACCTTTTTAGTAGAAATGCTGCCTGACCAAAAATGAACAAGAAAAAAAACAACCTTGGTGGAGTGATTATGTAAGCAAGTGAAATGACATTTTAAAGCAAAAGTTTATTTCCTGTTTGGAGACAGTGTGGCTGGGTTTTTTTTTGTTTTTTCTCTTTCCTGCTGTTGAACATTTTTTAAATCCTTTTTGTGAATGTTTTATGTATGGTAGGTTTGAGAAATAGTTGTTTTTGCAATTTAAGTCCTTAAAGAGGTCATCAGCAGGCTCTGGGAGCTAGCAGGAGCCAGATGTGAGTATTTGGGGCTATAGCTAACCAAAGTAGCAGTGCATGTGTGCATTTAAATAATAATTAAAGTAAAAAAAAAAAACCCAAAACTAAAAGAAACCCATGTAACTGCTGTTACTGTGGGAGCTCAGAGGATGCTCAGTACAGTCATCCTCTAAGGAGTATCTGGTTGCAAAGGGATTTGGGATCTTTTTCTGTTCTTTTGTCTTTTTCTGTTTTTCTGGGCCTTGGGGTCAGCTGTGGTGTATGTCTGTCCCCAAGCCAAGAGAATCCATCAGCTCCACAAAAGCTGCTGGGGTTACCTTGGGTTCCTGTTCCCAGCAGGAGCAGCAGGGCTGAGTCAGTGCTGGCTGCCCAGGGCTGTAACTCAGTGCTGTCCCCTTGAATGCACAGCCAGGATGTGTGCCTGTAACCTCATTCCAGAGCTGTCCTCTGTGAGTATCACCTGGTTAGAGGGGTTTGGGAATATTGGACTGCTTTCCTTAACTGTGTGTATTGGTGGAATTTGGTTGTTACTGAGCTTTTTTTCTGTGTGATACTGAGCATCTGTGCAAGTGCCAGGGAGCTCTGAGGCAAGAAGCTTCTTCTATGTACAGTATTATGGTTTTGTCTTTGTGGGTTGTGTTCTTTCTTTGCATTTTATTTTAATGTACTTATTCTTTTAATTATTTTTTAACATTTATGTGCTTGATGAGGAAGAATGCTTTGTTGGTTTTTTTTGGAGAAATGTCTTTCCTGATGCTCCAGGGTTAGGTGCCTGTAGTTCTGTCTCCTGAAGGGAGGAGAGCTATCTGTACTTCAAATTCAGGATTCCCTCATAAAAAATGTCTTTATTGGGAATTCTGGCCATCCTCCTGTGCTTCCAAGCTTGATTTTCCATTGCCTGGCATCACACCATCAGTGCCCTTGAATGAAATTGGTCAACACCTTGAAAAGTCCATCAGATTTGGCAAGAGAGTGGATATGTCACAGGTAAGTACTGAGAAGTTGTGTGAGCACAAGAATCTGAGGAAGGAAATCTCAGATGAGTGGTCTGCTGAAAGAAAAGCTTTTGCTGGTGTGCAGATATTATTGGACATCAGAGGAGCTCTGTGGTAGTGAGACAAACAGGAAATCAAGTCTCATAAGTAGTTGCAGTAAAATGTAGGCCCTTATCTTCCTAAGTATCCCTTGTTTTCCTCTGTGAAAATGGAGAGGAGTGATGATGGAAGGAAACAAAAGGTTTGGGTACATTCCCTCACCCTGCCTCTGGGGGCTGAAGCACAAGATTTTAAATTTCCCTGTAAAGGCTCTTGCAGTTGTCTGGAATAATGTCCTTTTATAGGTGTAGGAAAGCACTGGGGTCAGGATTTTTCCATGCAGAGTGCTTTTGGCAGAGATGCAAAAGGAGGGGCTGCTCAGCAGATTGCAGAGGAATTTTTAGGTTTAGTTAATTTGAAAGGGATTTTAACAGAATGGAATTCTTGGACCTAGGTAAGATGAAGAGTATCCTGAGTATCCTCAGTTGGAGAAAGCATGTGGGGAATATACCGTATTTTGAATTTAAAGTAGAAACCTTCCTCAGCTGGGGATGCTGCATGGCAGAAGGTGCTTTCTGATTACTTTGCTGCCTGGTGCTTTTGTTATTATGGTACTTTTAAGTTGCATAAACAATTTTATGATAGACCTTGGGTAAAATTATATGTGAGTACAATACCAGAGTCAATTTATTTTTGTTCCAGACTCAATTTACCAGCGGCTCTTCCTTTCTGCTATTGATTTTTGTCATATCAACTCTGAAAAGAGATGAACTGCTTAAAATTTGATCAAAAAGAGGACAAGCACATATGCTAAACACTAATTTCTTTCATTTGTCTCATGTAATGTGAATATGAATTGTAAGGCAGCCTCAACTAGGAGTATTTTTTTCCCCATTTAGTCTCTGTAGGTTTTGAGATTTGCAGAAATAGGTATTACTTGCCTCTTCCATTCTGAAGGACTAATGCTAGAAAGTGTTCAGTGTGTCTAAAATGAGGTTGATTTTGATTTAGGTTGATTTACTGAGCTCTTCAACTTTATTAGCAAATGAGCTTTAAGTTTTCACTGCCTTTTTCCTTGTTTAGTTATACTTTAGTATTTGTGCACAGTCTGCTGGAAAACTGTTAGAAAAAATACCTTTGACTTCTTTCTTTAGATGCAGATTTTATAAAACCTTGTTTTCAGAGGCCATTCTGTGTCAATATGTGTTTTAATTTTGCACCTCAAATACTGAGTACAGGTACTGAGTACTTAAACAACTCTAAACTCTTTAGATGGCTCCCAGTAAGGGCACAGTAGGATCTTTAATTAAAATGCATTATTAGCTCTGTGTTTTCATTAATAAAATTTGCAGATTAGGTGGAAAATAAGCGTGACTAACTCTAGCAGAAGACTCCAGTTAGGGGTAATATAAACACCAAGGTCCAGACTATAGATCATGAAATTTATGCAGCAGAAATTACCAGGGACTTGGAGGAGTACTGAAGGAAAACGCCTCTGTAGGCTTGGTCTGAGGGAAGAGTACAGGCCTCTAGATGATGGAACCTTAGTGTGGTCCACAGGATAGGAAGAAAAAAACTAATTCTGATGAAAACATATTTTTCACAGCTAAAGGATCAGTGCTGGTATATTTAAAGATCTGAAAAATGAGAAGAATTAATATAAGCCGATGGCTGAACTGTGCTTTGTTTGGGAGGAACTTGTAATAAAGCTGGCTTTGTGAGGGAACCAGGATTATATCCCTCCTGCACTGGCTAGGTTTTAAAGCTTGCTCTTGACATGTGCAATTAGCTCACACTGGGACGTCAAAGGAGGAGGAGATAACTTCTCTTCTGTTGGGTGCTTACTCACTTTTATAACCCTGATAGACTTCGGTCAAGTTTACACTCGGAAAACTGTTTGTAGCATGGGTGTTTTCCACAGTATGGAAAGGTGTATTAAGCAGGGAGAGATCTTCACAATTGCTTCTGAATCTGAAAGACAAATAGGGTTTTTCTCCCTTAAATTGAAGTAGTTTTGGTAGCTGAAACTTGTCAGCTGATTGAACAGCACCTTTTGGATGTGCAGGTTTGCTGCCCCTTGGACCTGTTGCCTGTGGAGTCTGCACAAAGTCTGGGTGTTGTTCACAGGTGTGGATCCACAGGCAAATGCAGAGTCATTATTCCCTGTTAAACCAGAGTCATCTTTTCCAGCTGGACTAGAGCATATTCCTGTTTTATTTTACCTGTAAGCTTTTCAGAGCAGCTGTGTGGCACGATGCTTGTATTTTGTTAGCCATGGTGGCTTTGATGTCTTCTCTGGGACTGCGGCCCCCCTCTTGGTTAGAAGCACTTTGACAGCGAGCAAAGCCATCCTTCCAGTGCTGAGAGCAGATAGGCTTTTCTGGGATTTTTTCTGTGTTATACAGACCTTCTTGTAGTGATATTTTTACAGATTCTTTTTATCTCCTGCTGCTCACCAGTGCCAAGTGGTGTTCTGCAGTTTGGTATCATGTGACACTGTGTTTTGATAACACAGAGGAGCTGGAAATTACTTAACTCAAACCAGTGATCCTGGCAGTTGTGGGTTGGGTGTGTATGCCAGTGTTTTAATTGGAGTTGGGAACATGCTTCTGAGTGTACAAAAACATGTAGATGTGGCACATAGGGACATTGTTTAGTGGTGAATCTGGTTAGGCTCAGTGGTCTTAGAGGTCTTTTCCAGACTTGATGGTTCCATGATTCTGTGACAATCTGGCATGTCGCCACCTCTGTGCTTGAGGTGGGAGAGCTTGCACAGGCTCCTGTTGGAGGAGGATGAGTGCAGACATGAGCTCTAGGGGCATGTCTGTTGCCTCTAAGTTTGTGATTGGATTGTGCTTCTGTCGCTGATGAGTGTTCAGAGTTTGATTAATAAGGAGCTAAATCAGGACCCTTCACTGAATTAGCAGCTCTGAAGAACATGAGACAGAAAAGCACAGCTGATGCAAGTGAAAGCAGCAAGGTCTGTTTGGGAGCGTGTGCCTGTGCTTTTGACAAAATACTGCCACAGGGGTGAAGTCTCCCAGAAAAAGCTTTTGTGAAAGTGGAGGAAATCTTGTCTTCATAATTTACCATACGTGCTCGAACTGATGGAAGCTCAAGCCCAGTAGCCCCCCCACTATTTCATGAGGACTGTCAGGTCCTTCCATCAAATCTGCAAAATCTGTTTATTCTTGTGTCTTTGAAATTCTTGCAAAAATCTGCTATGTTAAATACAACTCTCCTGTTTTCCATGAGGATGATAATGAGTTGGGAAAACTTCCCAACTAGTGGAAAGGGTGCATTAGTCTGGAAACCTTTGGGTAGTTTGTCCCTGTATCAGAGTTTATTTCCCCAGAACTCAGTGCTGATAAATATGGATAACGAGGGATAGTGAGTCCTACTGTAGCTCTGTCGGGGTTTTTTTTCTCCTGATGCAGCCTAGTTTATCTTCTCTTATCCCCTGAAAGGTATTCTTAGTAAGTGGTTGTTTTTCTTGAATTAAATGAGTGAATAATCACTGTTCTATTCACTGTCCTTACATATGTTTAAATATAGTATTAACCTAATCTTCTTAAATGCTTTTCCTTCTGCTGCTCCTGCATTCCTAAAGGAATCAGGTTCACTATTAGTAAGATCTGTGAATGAACTTGCCTAGAAATTAAATACTTCTTTTGAGCTTTTGTGTTTATTGCTAAGATGTTAATTTATTCATATTTTTGGACAGCAGCATCGTTCTTCATGCACGTAACTTCTGTGCTGAAAAGAGAACTTTTTCTGTGTACAAATTCCTGATATACAGTCTAGAAGATGGTTTTAGTTTTTTGGTTTTTTTCCTGCTTGGAAGGGAAAACGATTGTTTGGTGGCAGACCTTTGGTTTTCCGTTTTAGGAGGGAGGGAGCTCTCCGTGGTACCGAGCAGGGCCGGGGCTGCCGGGCTGCGGGTGCTTGCTGCCGCCGGGAGGGAGGGAGGCTCGTCCTGCCCCCCTGGTCCTGGCGCCTCCCAGTTATATAATTACTATATAAATTATATTTTATGAATTTTTTTAATATTAGTATATATGATATATAAAAACAATTTCAATAAATACAGCTTAAATAATTATAGCTACTGTTCTTATAAATATCTACTTTTTTTCTCTCATGTGTTTCAGATCATGATGGCTAGCTGGGTTTTTCTTGCAGCCCAGATAATAGCCAGCTCTACTGGATAGTATTCCCAACCCCACTGCTTATTTTCCATCTCCTTTGGCCTCCTTGTGTGCTTTTTCTCATACAGAAACTCATCATGCAGGCTTCAGTGAGGTTTCAGTCAGCAGCTCAGCCGAAGGGGGGCCACGACACTTTTGGGGCCAGTTTGCCCAGCCCAAGTATGAACACCCACAGCTTCTCTCAGCATCTGTGATGCCCTTGCTGGCTTTCAGCTGAAGCCTTTTTCAAGTTCAGGGCTCACAGGATAGCCAGCATTGGAAGGGACCCACAAGGATTATTGAGTCCAACTCCTGGCCCTGCACAGGACAAGCCCAAGAAGAGCTGTAGCTTTTTCTCCTTTCAATATGTTCTTTCTTCAGTCTTTTGTTCAGTAGATTTGCTTTCTTTTAAAGTTTGCTTTCTAGACTTAAGTGAGGCTCCCCGATAGCTGTGAGAACATTTCCTGATTAACTGCTTTGGTGGCTTTCAGTGAATATGGAAGGAACTAGAAGTACAACATTTGATTGTTGTAATAAAAGCTCTGTTGAGGAATATGGCTATTGACTGTTATTCTCTTGCCAGAGTATCACCTGATCTGTAGGACAGCATAGCTGAAGCAGGCTGCTTTTAAAGCTAAAGAAAAATAGCCAATATATTGAGGGTCATAGCTTTTACAGTGCTGTGGTAGAAAGTAGAGGAAGGAATTTTTCTTCTGGTAGCTTTCAGTGTAGCATTATTTATGGCTTTGGCTTGGGTATTTGTGCCTCTCCCTGGGTCACAGACCTTTGTTGCCATCTTCTAGTGTTTTCTTGCCTAGGTTTGGTATGTTGCTGCAGTCCAAATTGGACATAAATTGTAAAAATACAAAATAATACAAAAATTGTATTAATGGATATTTTTTACATCCAGTGGTACTTAAAATGCATACAAACACCTCTTGCTTCAGCAGTTGTCCTGGCAGCATTGCTAGTGAATACTACATCAGTGTGTATGCAGTGGGGTAGTTTTGAATAAATCCCTTTTGAATCTATCTTAGGAGGCTGCTGCTGTTCTTATTGGAGGATTTCACCTCCCAGAGCTGAGTCTCGGTTTCTTGTATAGTGCATGTTCACAGTGCATAGGTTATCCTTGAGAGAACAGCCAACTCCCTATCTTTCTGAATCAGTAGCTGCTTCAGAGAAAATGCATGCAGTATGTGCATATATTAAAAATATGTGCATATGTATAATATTTTATCCTCAGTACTCTGTCCGGAATAAAAACTTCAGTCTAAAAATAACTCCAGTAAAAGGTCACTAAAGTGGGTTCGTTATCCGAATTCCACTCAACTTGGAGGTTTTTTGGCATATGAACTGACGGACTCTTTGCTTCTGTGGCTGAGATCTCTTAAGTATTCTTGATGGCATTAAATGGCTCTTTGTCTCTGTGGTTTTATTGCCCTGTACCTGAAGAAAATGTTATGTCTTGAGTTATCCCCTAGGTTGATGTGCCAGGGGAATGGGGATTTTCCACCCTCTTACCTGGAGCAGGTGCATCACAGTCTATGCAAAAGCAATGCTGGTCTCCTTGGTAATCTGCTGCTGTTTTAAAATCTTGGGAACCTCTGGTGGGATTGTCCTTGGACCTTATGCTTTTGCTACTGTGGGTGTTGGGAGCAGCAGAGACAGAGGAAGGAGGTGGTAGTGGTCCAGGTAGGCGTGTGCCTGTGAGATGGGGAGGATGGCAGCAGGCATCATGGGTGGCTCCACTTCTGCCTGGAGTGGAAATACAACTGAGCAGGGAAGACACAACTCTGGTCTCCAGCAAAATCACAGCCAGACACTGTGTCCCAGGTGGAGGCTGGTGTCTCTTGGATTTTCCATCCTTCCTCTGCAGCTCACGGCTGCTTAGTGGTGGATGCTACCTGGTTGCTGCCTGCCTGCCTGTGGCACACGTGGAAGGCTGGCAGCTCTGCCCTTCTCCTGGGGCCTCCTGGGTATGCTTTCTGGAAGGCTGGAGAAGAATAGATGTGCTTGGGGCTAATCCACTGCACTTGCTCTGCCAACATTTGCAGCACGTATCAATTCTGCCTGAAAAGCATAGACTGTTTCTTGCTTTTGACTCTGTACAGTGCTGCCTTCCAGGACTGAAAATTGTTTCCCTTTTCCCTCTGTATTTGTACAGTCAGACTCTGATTTGTTCTTCTAGACTGAGCAGCTCTTTAGGGTACTTCTCTCAAGCTCCTCAAGCTGCTTTCATGTGATGCTGATTTGCAAGAGGTAGCGAAGTTGGGCAGGGTCATGTGTGCGCGGGTTGCCCAGAGAAGCTGTGGCTGCCCCGTCCCTGGAAATGTTCGAGGGCAGGTTGGACAGGGCTTGGAGATGGTTGAAGGTGACCTGCCCATGGCAGGATTTGGAATGAGATGGGCTTTAAGGTCCCTTCCAACCCAAACCAGACTGGGATTCTATGATCTGGAACTTTGATCACTTACTCATTGGTTCTTCCCCTCTAAATAGTTTCAAGTTTGTCTTGCTAGGAGATTCTTTGGGGCTACTTTGTGTAAATAACTTAGTAGATAAAATAGGTGTAAGTATTTTGACTCTCATTTGTCTTGTTTTCTTTGGCTATCAGGAGCAACTTTAATACTCAGCTTTTCAGGCAACCTAACATCATTTGTTATTTATCAGTTTCTATCTGAACTCAAAAAGGCTAATGAAAATTAATGTATGAGTTACCTCCCAAAATCTCAGCCTTTATGGGAAATGCATCAAAACTGTCTGATATAGTCTTGAGTCACTGTCTTGATACACTCAGAAGTTTTGGTCTAGTTGCCCTCTGATGTGGTTTTTGTTCAAGGAGGACCTTACTGCTCCTTACAATCCCTCACAGCAGGTTGTAGCCAGGTAGGGATAAATCTCTTCTCTCAGACAACAGGTGACAGGACTGAGGAAATGGCCTCAAGTTGTGCCAGAGCATATCTCAGCTGACTAGTAGGAAAAATTTCTTCAGTGGAAGGGGTGGCCAGGCACTGGCACAGGGCAGTGGTGGTGTCACCATCCTTGGAGGTGTTCAAAATGCATGTAGATGTGACACCTGGGACTATGATTCAGTTGTGAATATGGAGGTCCTAAGAGCTGGACTCAATGATCTTATAGGTATTTTCCAACTTTAGTGAATCTATAACTCCGTGTGAGTAACATAGACTACAGGTCCTGACCTGTGCCTGGAGAGAGCATCTTCCCTCTCTCTCGCCCTCCTCCTGTCCTATCCCAAATCTTCAAGGTGTCTTTCTTGCTTGTCTTGTCAAACTCTGGGATGTATTACAGCTTCTTGAATATGAAGGTGGTAAGTCCCATTTCTGCACAACGTGTCTGAAAAATGTTTAACATTCTGTGATGGCAAACACTCTGCCCACACACACCTGAGTGGTGATGGCACTCAGATTTGACACCATGTGTGTGGTTGGTTTTTTTTTTTAAATAAAGTTTTTTTTTTTTTTGGTTTGGTGGATTTTTTTTGTTTGTTTCTCTAACATACAGTAACTTGATATTTAATAACTCAAGGGACTGCTCTGGAAGGGGCGGTTTGAGTCAGTCTTTTGTTAGAGAGGTCCCTGACAGCCAGTTGCATGCCAGATCATGAGGAAGGCTTCCAGGATCTCAGAAGACTGGTGGGAAGTCAAGGTGTATTAAAAGTTAGTTTGAAGTTCTTCAAATCTGCTCAGATTTTAGTAGGAGAAAAGCAGAAATGTGACTGTAAAAGTGAAATGTAGCACTGTCATATTCTTAGAAGTCCAGCATCTTGTTCTTTCTAAAGCATTGCAGATGAGACAGGTGTCGAAATCCTGGAAGTCACCACTATGGAAATGCAGACTGTCAGTGCGACTTGAGTCACAAACGTGAGATGCTTCTAGTTTAGCTTGCTGCTACCATTCTTCCTCTCTGGGATGACCTCAGAGTGGGCCTCTGTGGAGAAGAAAACTCAGTTCAGGATGCAGCCACTGTTTTTTTGGCTCCCTGCTGCACTGGGATCCTTGGTGTCTTTTCCTTATCTGATGTGGTGGGGTGAGAGCCACCATGTGCCCAGAGTCCTTGCTGTAGTCCAGTTCCATCCCTGCATTGCTCCTCTGTGGTCTCCAGCTCTGCCCAGAGCACAGAATTAATATCCATAGGGAAGCAGCAAGAAACAGCTGACCTGGAAACGTGTTTTCCAGTTAACCCAATCCTTTGTTGGGAAAACAGCGTGATTCGGTTTTCTTTCACAGTCTTTTAACTTCCCTGTGTGTGGAGTTCCTGTAAGCTGCAAGGAATAAAGAGCTCTAAAGCACTTCCATATTACATGCATAACATATATTTTAAAAATAATATTAGGCCTGGTAAAAAGGCTGTTGGTGGGTGGCCTGGCTTTGGGTGCACTTGTGCATTCCATGATTTTTTTTCCCCTGGTGTACTTTGTACTTTCTGGCATTTTGTGCACAGCAGATGCAGTTTGTGCTCTATCTCCCATGGGGGAAGCTATTGGTGAGCTGCAGGCTGATGAAGAATAGTTGGTATTGGGAGTCAAAGTCCAAAATTCTCCCTCTGCCCTCATGGGACTCCACCTGGACTACTGTATCCAGGTTTGGGGTCCTCAGTCCCCAAAGACATGGGCCTGTTAGAGTTGGTCCTGAGGAGGCCTTGAAGATGCTCCAAGGGCTGGAGCCCCTCTGCTCTGGAGACAGGCAGGGAGAACTTTAGATATTCAGCCTGGAGAAGAGAAAAGACTCTCTGGAGACCTTAGAGGCCCTCCCAGTGCCTGAAAGGGCTCCAAGAAAGCTAGAGAGGGACTTGAGGCAAGGGCCTGGAGTAAAGGAGAAGGTGGAATGGCTTCCTGCTGACAAAGGGCAGCATTAGATGGGATAGTGAGAAGAAATTCTTCCCTGTGAGGGCAGAGGCCATGGCACAGCTTGCCCAGAGAAGCGGCTCCATCCCTGGAAGTGTCCATGGCCACTTGGATAGAGCTTGGAGGAACCTGGGATAGTGGAAGGTGGCCTTGCCCTGGAAGATGTCCCCTACTGGTGACAGGGGTTGGAACAAGATGATCTCTAAGGTCCCAACCCAAACCGTTCTGAGACTGTATGAAATGTGCACAGTCAGTGACTGTGTTCAGCCTTATTTCCAGCTTGTACATTTTACCTTGGTGAACTCTTTTTACTGAAGTTACCGCACCCTCTTCTACTGTTTTATCTTCATCTTGGGGCAATACTGCAGTCAAGTTGCCTCTTGTCAACAAAATTGAAGAACTTTGTTGTCTGGGCTATGTAAGATGTTTTCTCCTGCAGTGATTTGTGTGTGGGTATGTCTTTGCCTCTTGGATCTTTCCAGCAGGGAGAGTGGTTTAAATCTCTGTCATATTCCTTGTCTTCTGTCAGGTGCTGAGAGGTAACACTTGGCCTCTCTGTGTTCTGCTTTTAAATCCAGAAATAAATCCCATCAGTTCTTGAGGCTGTCAACATGGTCTGGGAGCTCCCAGTGAAGGGTGTGTCACTGTAGGCATGGCTTAGTGTGCACACGTCATCCCATCCTTGCTAATTTCCAGTCTGTCTCCCAGCTTTCTCAGCGATCTCTTGTTACACCTGGAGGCTGGAGGCAGTGGCACAGCCATCCCAACCTGTCTTTAAAAGCAGAGATCTGAGAATAAAGTGCTTTGTTCTAGCACTCCTGAAATAATAAACTTTATTTAAGGACTATGGAAAGTGACTTCCCTTGGTAACAGCCAGAGAAGATACTCATACATCCTTAATGCACAACATAATCTCATGTGTTTGAACACTGTTAAACTGAGTGATAATTATTTGACGTCTTTTATTAAACATTGATTTCTGAGGCATTTTTCTGAAGACTAATGCTAAGGACAAAGTGTTCACGTGCATCTAATCTTTGCCCTAGGGTGGGAGTAAGACTGAGAATAATCAAGTCTGCCTTGTTGTGAAGGCTGGAAAATATCATTGCTGTTCAAAGAAAGAAAGATTTGCATTCCTCTAGTAGGTGCTGCACGTATGTAGAACAAGTTTGAAGGAGGTTTTACAGGTATTTTGTTTGAATGTGTTAAGCTGAAAACCCTGGTTGATCATTGTAGCATTAAGAGCTTTCAGCAGTTTTATCAGTTGGTGCAACATTTCCTCCAAAGTGGGGCATCCTCCAGTGTCAGAATTGGTCAGTGTGGTGGGATGGGTGGGTTGTCCTTTCTCTGCTGCTCTTCTAGCCTAAATTGTTGTCCATGATTTCTCTGTAGTAAAAAAAAAAAAACTTATCTTTTTTAGCTGTTTTCTAAAAACTACTGATACTGAACAGAGAAATTACAACTGACTTCTTAAATTCTGTTACCGTTTAAAAGCTGCCGCTCAGTCTGGAGGTTGCACTGTTGGACTATTTCAGTTTGACTAATGTTTAAAGCAGCTAAATGAGTAATGTAAATATTTAAACACTAGCTGTAGTGAAATAATCAACAGCAAGATTAAAGCCAAAGCTCCCCTGAAGACATTTATGGTAATTTTGCTCATGTTAATAATTCTTTTGGCTTCAATCATGTTCTCTTCTAAGGTAACAGCTCCTGTACATGGGACAATCCTATAAAAAGAGGAGTGGCATTACAACATTTGATTTTGAAATAATGTTGTTTCAGTATCAGAATTTTGTATTGAGGCTTTTGGATGCCGAATGTACCAGTACCCCAGTGAATATAATATTTCAAACGTAAGAGATGGCAAAATTAAAAGTTAGAAGTGAAGATTTTTTTGCTGATAGTATGCAAATATGTGAAACCATTTTTGGTGAGAGAATGTTTGAAAAATACTTTGCTCTGTTTCTTCCTTAACGTTTTTTGGATAAATGAGTGTTCTAGAATAAGAAAAAGTGATGAACATACTTCTGTTTGATTCCTGCAGTAAAAGCTTGGATATTATTTGATGTAGTAGTATTCTCTTTTTTTTTTTATTTTATCCATGGATTCCTGTTGCTTAATAGCTGCTGAATTTTCATAGCTTTTGAAGTGTCAGTGAACTTTGTTTCAGTGTCTTTTGTATAAGAAGTACCTGTTTGTAAGTTCAAAAAGAGTTTGTTTATATCAAGGGAAGGAGAATCATCTGACAGCTTGTATCATGTATAAACTGTACTTCTTTTTCCAGTTGCAACATACATGCCTTTTTTTTCCTCAACTTTTTTTTTTCCATTGTGGTGCTAAGTTGCTAGTCTTTCTTAATTTACTTCAGAATTTTAAATGACCAGTTCAAAAGGGCTGTAGGGAGTGTGGGCTGGATTTGGGCTATTATTTCTTCAATTCAGACTGTTATACTGAAGTAAGTACATCACAGATGTCAAATTGTTTCTTCATATTTAGATGGAAAATGTTTCCAGAGGAAAACCCAGTACTGTAGTTGTGCTGTTGAACTGCGTTTATAGTTTATGGCCGAGATTCGTGACTTGGTGTATGAAAAAACGTGTCATGTCACATCACAGAATATTCTGAGTTGGAGAGGCCTATAAGGATAGTAGAAGTAGAAGATCCAGGGCACACCAGTAGTCACACCGTGTGCCTGTAGAGCACTGTCCAAACACTTCTTAAACTCATGTCTTTTACTGGAGTCTCACACTGTTTTTTTATGGGATCAGGAGCAAAGTCTTGCTTGAAGGCATCTCTTTCTCATGTTCCCTGAGTGACTTCTATACAGGCAGATGGTGATAGGGCAAGGGGGAATGGTTTTAAACTGAGAGAGGAGAAATATAGATTAGGTGTTAGGAAGAAATTCATGGTTGTGAGGGTGATGAGGCCCTGGCACAGGTTGGCCAGAGAAGCTGTGGCTGCCCCATCCCTGAAAGGGTCCAAGGCCAGGTTTGGACATGGCCTGAAGTATCCTGGATTAGTGGAAAGTGTTGAGATGAGCTACTAAGGGCCCCTTCCAACCCAAACTGTTAAACACTGGATTTAACATACCTGTGGATTTTGTCATGCATCAGTAGTTGAGATGCCTCAGCAGGTTACTTCTCTTTTTCAACACCTGAGAAATAGAATAAATAGGAAAGTAAATACAGAAAGATTGGAAGTGGTGTTTTTTTAATCCTGACCAGAGGACTGGAGCTGACTGATGAGTGCCTCCAGGTTGTTGCCTTGTATTTGGGTGGTTTTTGCAGTTTTATGTCTTGAGGTGGTACCTCAGATGTCTGTTTTGATTCTCATTGCCTTGAAATAAATTTTCAGCTTGTCTTTAAAAAGTTAGTATTTGAGGATATTCCTCAATGGCGAATGTGTTGTGTTCTTCAGATGATTTTTAAGTATCCTTTGCTGCTCTGGGAGAAATCATGGACATGTTTCTGAACTTTTTAGGGTAAACTAACTCGCTAGTAAGGGACAAAGAATTGGTTTATTGAATTTTTTGCTAGGTAACAATATGGAGGTACTTTGGCAAAGTACCGAGCTCCTAGAAGAGCCCCTTCTGGCAGGCTCTCCCTGCAGAAGGTGTTGGGGAAGCATGTCGTGACTTGAACAAGCCCCAAAATAGCCTTTTGCCATTGGACAGAGGCCAGGTAGGACATGCTGAAGATCAGAGCTTTGTTCCTGGCTTTTATAACACAGTGGTATTTCTCTTTCTTTGCTATTTAGAGTTTTTACTGGTTTAAGGTGTTACAAGTCTCGGTTTGTCCTCCACCTGTCTTTATTGCTCACAGTATAACAAAAGGAATTATTAAGATAAGCTTTTTTTCCCTAGTTCTTAACCCTGGCTGGTTCTTATTCTGCAAAACTCATTGCAGCTGTCAATATGTAAGGACTTCTGGTACTCACTGGTAAACTTAAAGTCTCAATTTTCATGGATTAATTTTAGTTCATTATGGAATGTTCATTATGTTCATTATGTTGTATGTAAGGAAGATAACGTGAAATCTAAATTAACCCAAGGATTTACTAAATATATAATAATAGATACATGATATATATTGCATATATATATACACAATAATGTAAAAACTTAGTTAAAAATTATCAGCAGGGTGTTTTCTCAGGTTTGATTGTAACTTTAGGCAATGCTCACATAGAGAATTATCAAAACCTTGTTTTTAAAACACATTTTTGGTGGTTGTTGCCACAAATATGGGACTTTCACATCACACCTAATTTATAGCTCATATTTCAAGAGTTTGGAAGTTTTTATTGTGGATATGGGAACAGTCGGTTAGGACTTTGACCTCAGTATTCTGGGCATTTTTCCTGCTTTATTCTAAGACCAACATAGTATTTACATTAATATTTTTATTTTTATTGGAAAGTGCCACCATGAAGTGTTGGGAAATTGAAATGTCTCAAAAAAAGGCTAGGAGTGAATCGATGCAGTGTGCTAGATGATGGACTTTAAATCTTGTGTCAGATTCCTTTTTGACCAAAGTAGTTTGAGACCCGAGGTGTGCAGCCATGGGAGTGTGTTGTGTAGCTGTGCAACTTGAATTCAGCGCAGGTTTCTGCAGCGTACCAGCACCCTCTCGTGGGCTGTGTGATTGTGATTTTGGAACCGTTTTAGAGTAGTCTTATCTTCACACTAGTAAGGCCCCATCAGTATTATTTTAGAACTAGGAGGCTGTCTGTTAAATTAAAGCTGTCTGTTCCTGATCCAACAGCTGTGCCTATTCTTGGAAATAAAATTGCTCACAACATCCTCGTTATCCTGTATTCTCTTTAGAATCAAAATCACACGTTTGGGTTGGAAGAGACCTTAAAAATGGTAGTGTGTGTTTTACTCTACATCTGCCAGCTGTGTTCCACCCCACTGCTGGTAATTGATGGATTTTCCTCTTTTGCAGGAGAATGCAGTCTGATGTCAGTGGGATCAAGAAAGTGGTGTTTAAAAAGGGGGTTGTTGCATGAGGGGCCTTTTATATGGATTAAAATCAATCCCTAAAAATAAAAACTGAAGATCTAAATTTTAAAAAAATCTATGATGAGAGCTCTGGATTTGCTTTGAGGATAAGTGGGCTGTGATAGCACAGATATTTATTTTGGTTTTAAACCATTATTTACCATGTTTTTGCTGACCCTCTTCTCCTGGAAGGTTGAGCGATTGTAGATTGAGTTTTACTACATAACTGCTTGTACCTTAGGGATGTTTCTTCTGACTCCCAGTACTAGGCACCTTGATTTCTTTTTTTATTATTTTTTTTCCCAGGAATGTCCGGGATAGTCTTTGCTAGGGTTACAAAAGACTTGGCTCTGGGACTGTGTATCTATTAGTATGGACAATTTATTTTTAAAAAATCAGAAGTTTGTCGCTTTTAAGGTTAGGAAATGCTATTTGTACTGCATAGATTTTTAAAGAACCACAGCATTGACTGGATTTCCTCTTTTTGCAGGTTGCAGAATCAGCATGTGTCTCCAGTAGTTAAAAAGGTAAGCACACTGTATTTGCAAACATGGAGCAGGAGTCTGTTTTCTGATTGATGCATTTGGCTCGTAACTTGGAGGAGGAGAGATTTCATCTTCATGTACTTGACCACTTATATAGTACTTCATTGTTTTATCTGCAACTTTTATTTATGTTTGGACTGTAAATCCCTTCAGAATTTTTGGATCAGCAGCTTGAAAATACAGAGGATGGTGGTTATCAAGTTGATACTACTAAAACTTAGTTACCCTTCTGGGTGCAAATTTGTATGCAGTACATATTAATGCAGTAAATAGGCAGAGCTGGCCTGTAGGACTTGCGAATTTGCAGAGTGTTTGAGCAAAGCTTAATAACTGATTTTGGTGGGAAAAAAGGAAATAAGCCCAAATTGTAAATCTATCTCCTAATCCCAGCCATCAGCCTACCTCTAACTGTTGTGTTTCGTGGTTTTTTTTTTTTTTTTTTGTTTTGGTTTTTTTTTAAATTTTTATGAAATAGCTTCAAGGTATCTGAGTCTCCTTTAATCTCCTTTAAAACTATTTTAGGTTTTTCTTCCAATTAGCTATTATTTTCCTTAGCACTGGATAGCTGTATCAGTTATCTTTGGAATGTTGAAATATTAATATTGATGTTGAAAATAATAATATTATTTACTGGGAGGTCTAGGCTGTTTAGTTTTTCTCTCTGAATAGTTACCAATTCTGCCTTGGTAGCACATCATAAATACATTTCTGACAGTTACAGGTACTTGCGGAGTCCTTCAGAAAAAAAATATGTTAAAAATGAGATTAACAATAATCTGGTAAGAAGGTTAGAGACAAAGGAATGAATCTGCAAACATCTTCAGTTGTTTCCAATCGGGAGCAGAGCTCTAAACTTGGTTGAAGGAGCAAGAAGATGCAACCTCAGTTATTTATGTAACAGCAGATGGCGCAGTTGGAATGGATTTAATCTCTTGAGGCATGGATTCCAAGCAATAAACTCTGGTATGAGGTGTGTATCAGAGCTCTTGGGGTTCCCAGTGTGCAGCCAGCAGCTCTGGAGCTGGATTTGCTGTGCAGAGCAGCTTCTCAGGCTGTACCTTAGCCCCTACTAGTTCTAGCAGCTGATGCTAATTTATATTCGTTCTTGCTGAGGTACACAAAATAAAAAGGAAAAGTTTGTTGGTCTGTAATACTGTCCCTGTGCTTGAAAAATATCCAACTTGCTTGTGGGAGAAAAAAAAAACTTTAAAAATCTTTAAAAGTGGTTACAAAATTACAGCACTAGTTTGGGGAGTTGCTCTTAGAGGGGACTCATTTCCTCCTGAGCTTCTTGGTGGTGAACATGTGACTGTGGTATGACTATGGCACTGATGTCTTGTTCCTCCATGGTTAATTCTTTCTGAATTGTGTCAGCTGAGCTCAAATGGTCCTGTTGCTCTTTCTTCATTCTCAGAAGTGCTGTCTAATAACATGGATGCTGAAGTAGAATTTCAGTTCCTTTGAAGTGGGGAAGTTTGAAGCTTTTAGTGCTTAGGCCTCAGACAAAAATAACTGCAGTCACTCAGTCTCTGCTTTCCATCACAATGTGGAGATACAAAAGCTGTTATCTGAGGAATGAGTGCCAGCAGGTATAGCTGCTGTTAGCACATAACCCAGTGGTGAGCTTGAGCATGTTGGGTTTGGTTAGTGAAGTACTGCTAACTTAATATGCCAGTGGCAAAGTTTTTTAAAAATGCCAGCCTGGATAGTTGTCAAAAGATGATGGTGCATGTAAGTCATCTACCAGAGATCATCTAGATTCAGTCATGTGCTGTTTTCCTGTTGTACTGAGAAGTAAAGGTCTGAGAGCAGCTGGAGGTGACTGGTCAGAGGAGTCTCATCACTGTATTAACAGACTAAAGAAACCTGTGGAGCTTGCCCCTGCAGGCATTCTCTGCTGGGAAGTGCTTTTTTTTTGTCCTGTGAGGTTTAATCTGAGGGCAGGATTAAAAGATAGCTGCTAACCTTAGCTGGTGCTGATGATCTCTAGGATCTACAGGATCAACATATGTTTGTTGGTCACTCAGGTGGGGAAACAGGATGATGCCACATTATCCCATAATGTCACATTACTTTTTAGTTTATGAAAAGGCTGGAAAATACCACAGGTAACATGGACAGTGGGAGACCTCTTGGTCAGGCCTGGTAGAAACCCTTGTATGGAAAATCTGTGACTAAAGTATATTAGAGGTTGGCATATTTATGTATTCTCGCTATTTCTAAATACATTCTGTGCCTTTTGAGCCAGTGTATGAAATGGAAACATGAGAAACAGTTGTAAAGGATGCTGAAAGCATCTTGTTTCATGCACTAGGCTGTATAAATATTTCCTTGCTTATGTCTCTCCTTGTTTCAGAGCTACAAGACTGAAGGGTTCACCTCCTTTATTAATAACAAAATAAAATTAATTGTGCTTCTCCACACCTAGCAGTGAGGATGTCTTTGATCTAGTCCTTCTAAGAGAACTGTCCTTCCTTGCCCCTTCTGTGTGACAGAGGGTTAATTGTCACATGTGCCTCTGGCAGTGAGTAAGGGTGAGCTGCATCCTTCGCTCATCTTTGTTCACTGGACTGTGCATCAGTGCACTCCAGGGTTCCAGGGGCTAGAGGAAGCACAGGGATAACCTTCCTTCTGGGAATAGGCTGCTGCTGCTTAGGGAGGGGGTGAGGAGTGGCACAGGTGGTGGGGGGTGTATGATATCATGTCAAGCCATGGCTCTGGGCATGGGGAGCCTCTGCAGCGGGGCCAGCTGCACTGGAAACGCAGGAGGAAGAAGCGATCTGAGAGGAAAGGTAGGGCTTTCATTGCTTCATTTAAATGCTGGAACAAAGGAGTCGCTGGAGGGAAGGGTGGTGGTGTGGTGTAAATGTAGTTTCTAGGTGAGGTTTGAACCTCTTTGCTAAGTGCAACTTCAGTGTTTGCACTTGGGGTTCATAAGAAATCCAGGTTGTCAGAAATACTTTGAGAAAGATCCATTTCCCAGTGTTTTACTTCACTTTCAAAGTTTGAAAGGAGAGGACTTTTTAGCTAATATGGAACTTCTCTAAAATGGCAGCTTTCTGCCTTACACCGTTTTCTAATAGTTCTGTGTCATCTATCAGGCTAATGGGGTTTTTTGCATATATGCCATTTGCTAAATGTTAAGTGTTATTAGCTGTTAAATTTCCCTTTCAAGACATATTTAGGTTTTCTCTTAGTAATGAGAATAAACCAAGATAACTCTTAAGGTCTTTCACAACTCTTTTTTTGCCTGCAGTCCATACCTAGGATATTCAAACAGAAGAAATGCAGGTTATCTCTTAAGTCCTCAGGTACTGTGTACTTGCTATAGCTAACATTTACCTAAAAATCTCTCAAGTAGTCTCTTGTGGAAATAAAGGCAAGTTCTCTTGTGTTGGCTGCTGCATTTTTAAGTACTTCTGATGTTCTTGCTGTCTTTGCAAATACTCTGTAGGAATTAAAGACTTTAAAACCAGGAGAGAATTAAAAGTGTACTTTTTTGTGGCTCCACTTAAATTAGCCTAATTTAGATATTGTTTTCCTGTTTGATATGGCTGGCTTTTAATGCATCTAGGAAAAGAAAGTTTTTTTTGTAGTCAGAACATTTCAGAGTGTGCTGCTGTGCAGAATGCCTTGGCTTCAGTGAGTGAATTTAGGTAAGAGCTGGGTGGAGGTTTGTTGCTGTGTGTTATGAACCAAAAACTTCCCTCTGCTGCACCAGTGTAGTGCAGTCAAACCCTCTATTTTATCAGTATTTCTGAGAGAAAACAGTCTATGTAGCCATAGAACTGGCTTTTGCCACAGCCTCATTCCACACAGAATGTGTTGTAAATACACTGACCCAAATCACTTTGTGTTTATGGCAGTTATTCCTTATTGCTGTTTTCGAAAGCTTTGTTCATCTCTGTACAGCAGTTAAGCTTTTTCCTTTACTCTTACTTTTTTTTTCCCAAATAAAAGTTTTTTCCAGTATTGAGAATGTTATTGTAGTTGTGTGCCTTATCCCATAGCAGGATTTTAGGAACAAAACTCAGGAGTTAAGCATACATACATTGGTATCCAAGGCAGATGCACAGCTTCAGTGAAGTCCTTTTGGAAGCTGTCCTTGCTCAGATGCCACTGCCCTTACCCAACCTCTTGTGGAGCCTTTGTGTCTGTAGGACCTGAGATGTTCCTGGATGTCAGTTGCTAAATGGGTTATTTACAGACAGCGAATGTGTTTATTAATTCAGTTTTACTGCTTGAATAAAAGTTTAGAAGGTCAAAGAACCCAGAAGTGGCTGTTCTTTCTTCATAGTGAAATGATAACTGAATCAGTAATGATTTCAGAAGTAATCAAGCATGCCTTGGCAAGAGAGGAAGCTTTTTTTTTTTTGTAGTGAGCAGCCTGGGCTCAGAGTCCATTTTGTGAAAAAAATCTCCCCTCTCTTTCTGTGGTCCTATTTTATATGGAAGGACTTTGAAAAACCTTTTTTCATATTATCAAATCTTCTACCTTTGAAAGCCAGGTGAAAAAAAAAATCCATGGATTACAGTGGGAGGAAGTTTGGAAGATAGATGTGTGTACAGAGTACTGAGTTCATGCTCTCTGCCCAGCTCAGTACTGTCTTCTGCATATTATTCATAGGCTCATAGAATGTTAAGGTATTAGAATGGACCTTACAGATGGGCAAAGACACCTCCCACTACACCAGGTTGCTCAAGGCCTTATCCAGCCTGGCTTTGAACACTTCTGGGGTTGGAGCATCCGCAACATTTCATGCTTTTTAAATATCTGATTCATTCTCTTCCAAGTATTTTTGATTTGAAGTGGATGGTTGTTAGAAATTAGTTGTAATGGAAATCCTTTACTTGTATAAAACACACACAGTTTTGTGTTGATGTGTTTAGAGTAAGAGAGGCTTAGCAGGCTGCAGTGGGAAGTGGTAGAATCACCATCCCTGGAATTTCTCAGGAAACAAATAGACATGGCATTTCATTCTTTGGTGCAGTGGAGATGCTCGTATTCAGTTAAAGGGTGGACTTCATATTGAAGTTGGTGGACTTGATCTTGAAGTTGGTGTTCTGACTCTTATGTTCTTCACCAGAGTGGTCTGCTGGTGCAGTTGTGTGGACTGGAGGGAGGAACTGAGCACTGCTAACTGTATTTGTGCATTTTTTAATAAAGAAAGGATTAGGTAAAAAGGTGATCATTCTTTATATGCCAAGAGTAGTCTAACTCTTAAACACATATGGTTAAAGCTTGAAACTGAGAGCTTAGTGTCATTTGGCTGCATTAACACTGTAGGATTGTATCTCTTAGGTGCCTTAGGGCTCTTCTGTCAACTGTCCTTGGCTTCCTTGGTGCTTTCAGAATCTGTTTTAGCACAGTTACTGAAATCATTAAAAAAAAAAAATTATGCAAGTAGAGTTTCTGTTTGCCTCTGCTTTTAGCAGAACAGGAGCTTGCCTTTTCTCTCCTTCAGGCTATGGGGTGAGGTGCTGAGACCAGGCTGATAACCCAGTTCCTGAGGAGAGTTTATCCATGGAGAGGAAGTGTGGGGCGGCTCTACTGAAGCCTTTTTCACTTCTAGCTTGGCTCAGGGAACTTGCTGATCTCCTTGGTAGAAGTTAAACCAGGAATTTGTCAAGTCCTTTGCAGGAGTAAGTGGAGCTGGTGTGATGTGCTAATGAAGGTGATAATTAATTACTAGTCCTGTTGGTTACAGTCAACTAATTTGCTCATTACAGTGGAGTGTGCTGATGTTGTGTAATGCAAACTGTCTCCTGTTGGGCACAAGGGATTATAAGTAGATGCGGTGACATCAGGTGTGCGTTCAGTCACTAGTGGGGTTTCACAGGGCTCTGTCCATGTCCCTGTGCTCTTCAACATCATCATAAACAGCTTGGAGGCAGGAATCAAAGGAATACTAAATAAGTTTGCTGCTAGCACTAAATTGGAAGGAGCTGTTGACTCCCTTGAGGGCAGAGAGGCCCTGTAGGGAGACCTCGATGAATTTGAGGGCTGGGCAGTCACCAGCCATAAGAAGTCTAATAACAAAGGCAAGTGCTGGATTCTGCACCTGGGGTAAGGCAGCCCTGGCTGTGTGTACAGACCAGGACATGAGAGCAATGAGAGGCTGGAGAGCAGTGCTGTGGAAAGGAACCTGTGGGAGTCCTGTTTGATGGCAGGTTGAGTAGGAGTCAGCAGTCCCCTGGCAGCCAGGAGGGACGTCAGACACAGCATCTCCAGCTGGGCAGGGGAGGAGATTGTCCTACTCTTCTCTGGGCTGATGTGGCCTCACCTTGAGTCCTAGGGACAGGTTTGAGCACTACAATATAAAAAAAGACATGAAGCTATTAGAGATTGTCCAAAGGAGGCTGTGAAGAAAGTGAAGTCTGGAGGGGAAGCCATAGGAGGAGCAGCTGAGAGCACTTGGCTTGTTCATCCTGGAGGAGACTTCATTGTAGTTTTCATCATCCCACTCTGGCCTTTGGCAGACTGGGGCTGCACCTTTCAGGCACTGAGGAACATCTCAGTTTTAGGAGGGATCTTGGGTCAGGATTTACCCAAACAGCCCAATGCCAAGCCAGGGCCTAGGCTGCTGCTTTTAAAAGATGTTTTAAACTTTTCCTAATAAGTTGGTACTTTAAAGCCTAAATATCCCCCTCCCTGTTTTCCAGACAGAAGGGTACTTTAAAGCCTAAATATCCCCCTCCCTGTTTTCCAGACAGAAGCCGTCTCTGCCAGCCAAGAAACCAGCAAAGATATTTCACAATGGACGTAGATGATGAAGAAAACATGAGTAAGATGTGTTTATTTACATAGTAATAAACTCTGTAATAGTTTCTGAAAGGAGTTTTTTCTCCCAGGCACAGGGGGCGACTGCAAAGAAACTTCAGATGCAGAGATGAAAATACTGTAAAATGCAGTGAAGAGGAGTGAATTGGAGCTTTTGCATTAGCAGTGTTTTAAATATGCTAATATAGTTATGTCTTCTGTATTATACTTTATACATTATATTTTTCTTATAGCAGCTGACTAATCAAAGTATTTCCCTGTCTTGAACCAGCAGTGAAGAAGGGAGGGAAAATATCAGTAGTGCCCATGCCAAGGGGGGAGGGGTGAGATGAAGGGGGATGGAGTTGAAGAGTATAATATAAAGGAGGGAGGGCAGAAAAAGGGGAAAAAGTGAAGGAGGAGCTGATAAAGCTGTGTGCAGGTCTCATATGGACTGATTATTCTCTTTAGATGCTGACTGAATCCTGAGTTACTGAATTATTAAAGTGATTTTAAAGCACAAAAATAGTCAAAGTGATAATCTTGATGATAATCTACTTGATGCAGATAAGTGTGTGAGACTGCTAACTCAGGGGTATAATTAAAATCCAGTAACTTATGAGAAAAGTATTCTCATTGAACCATTCTAAAATATTTTTACTGTTATTTGCCTCTCAGCTATCTCCTTTTTTTTTTTTTGTGACTCGGAGAATTGTTCTATTGCTGCTATGCTGTGCCTGACTGTAAATAATTGTGCATTGTGTTATAACAAATGTGCTTCTTTTTCCTCCAAGTGACAGTAGTGAAAGAGTGCACCTGGCAAAGGTGGCAAAGCTTCGCAGTGTCTTTGGAGCAGAAGAGTTGTAGTTCAGTCTGGAGGAGTTACAGAACAATTTTAGAGGGAGATGAAATTAGATCGTTGTGTTAAAATAAACAAATCAAACCCAAAATAAGCATAGTCCATCACACCCCTCAAAAAAAAAAAAAAGCCCCAAACCAAAGCAAAAACTATTACCTGAAGTAGAACTAATATATTTTCTTTAGTGAAACAGTGAGCTCAACTGCAATTTGCTTGGTCTGGATATATAAGAAATTACTTCAAATGGATATCTTAACTATTTCTAAAGGTGACTTCCCTTCAGCGGCCTTCAAAAAGCGTAATTGGATAATTCTCTTAATTTTTTGGATAGAACATCCCTTTTCTCAATAATGGTATAGCTGAGCATGAATAGAAGGTGCCTTCCTGAGCTGGAGCAATATAATCTCTTTACAGGGGCATTATTTAATTCTATGTCATTAAGAAAAACACTAGATTTATGTCTGCTTCTGAGTTTTTTTGTGTTAGTGCATCAATATGGAAAACAATTAAAGGAATTTATTTTGTCAGGAACTTGGCTCCATGGAGCTGTTTGGGGAATGCATTTGTATAACTTCACTTTTGAGATGTCAGAACTTTGGCTGAGCCAAGTTCATATAAAGTGCAAGATGACCTTCCTTTGTGCCCATGCAAACATAATGAATTTGAAATATCGAATCTTCTGATTTGGGGTGGGGGGGGGCGGGGGTATGTGTTGGAAATCAAAGTTTAAATTCTTAAGTTCTTCGCTTTGATTTGTGCAGAGATATGGTTTTTAAACTTTTTATCTTTCTTTACTTTTATATTTCTTATAATTGTGAAGTGGCATATTAGAAGTTACCTATTAAATTTTTTATTGTTTTATATAACTGCTTTTGGGGAAAGGTTCTTAAAGGAAAGGAAAGTGGGCTATGCAGTCTTTGTAGCCTGTAGTTGCATAACGAGAATTCCTCTGCAGAAGCCAGAATTAAGATGATTTTTTTGGTTCAGATGAAATATAAGACAGTGGTGATGTCTTACATTAATAAATTAATATCCCTGAGAAGACAGTGTTTCAGACTTCAATTTTTAGTGTTTTCTTTCTTTATTCTTTGGTCATAGAGATGCTACAAGATATTTGGGGAAAGAGAAGGTTATTTAGAATATTATTTGTTTTCTGTCGCTTTGCATGGCTGGTGTGTCTACAGCATTCTGAACACTTGGAACACAAGCATGTGATTCTCCTGACCTTTGTCTTTGATCTGTTTGCTCCTTTTTCTAAAAGATGCTCTGGAGAGAGCCATGTGGTTTTTTTCTGCTTTTTTTTAAATGAAAATAAAAGACTTATTTAGAATTTTGCCAGGCCACTAAATGAGAGCAGCAGTATAAGGGGTGGCTAGAACCATCTTTTGGTTCAGCTAAGAGTCATCTAAATTTAATTAGTTGTGTTCCAGCTCAGATAGAGCAGGAGGAGTGTTGTCTCTGAGCTAGCCAGGTAATGGAAGGTCCCCAGTGGATAAAAGCATCTTAACGGCAGATGCTTTTTAGTTACACGGAATAAACCCAAAAATAAACCAGCACATCCAGAAGGAAGATATATTTCTTTACTGGCATGAAAAATTCCCTGTACCTTTTTCCTGTTTTGAATGTTCTTGGGTTTGTAAGTACTCTGATGAAATTTGAGAAGCAGGAGTGTCCTTCTGCTGAAGTTTTTGATGTCAGCTGTGGTTTTTACTGAGGTGGCCTCCACAGACATAAGTCACATATCTAGTTTAAGCTGCCAGCTATTTTTAATGACTAGAAAATACACCAATCTCATGAGAAATAACCAGTTTTTAAATCATGGGTTATATAAATGTTTAAGAAAACAGGATCTCAGTCCTCAAGTGTTAATGTATGTGTTAATGCTGCTTTAAAGCCTTAAATACACAGCAGATGTGATGGACTTCAAAGGGCTCTCTAAAGCATTCATTCCTTGAAAGATTAAATTTAAAGAAATACTAGAGATTTCTCTAAAATCATGCACAACATGGAGTGTTTAATATTAGAATCATCAAACTTATTTCTTAAGAAATAGCATATAAATCCCTGTAGATGCAGTGAGACTAGCAGGTGGAGGGGAGGATTCAAGAAAGCAGTTAGAGATGTTTTCATGCTATTTGTAATGAAGTGGTGAAGCACCTTGCTCAGGACATCGTGGATGCCTTGGGTTGATGGGGTCTTTAAAAGCCATTAGAAAACTTATTCTGGAGGAAAAAAAAAAGCACATGGCTTCCTGCCATGATCTCTGGGAGAGCCCAGAGCTGCATGGCTGCCCTGGGAAGGGTCACAATGTCCCTAGGCTGGTGTGATACCCTCTCTAGGGGGTCTGCTGGTGGCCCTGTCGCATGTGGGGAACTGGGCAAGGTGAGGAAGAGCCAAGAGGGCCAGTCCTGACTTCGCTGGCAGAGTGTCCTGCCTGGAAAATGCATCCAGGGAGAAGCTTGAGGAGTTACTCCACATCTGAACATGGACAAGATGAGAGGTGACTTCTCTGACTTGAGCAGGTTATGTTTTGACTAATCTTCCCAAGCCCTCAGGTAATGAGAGGGCCTCAGCACTGCTGGGCCAGACAGGCTGACAAATAGGACCAAAAGCACACCTTCATCCTCTGTCTGAGAGAGAGGGACCTTTGCCTGCAGTACAGCGACTCTGTGGGTTCAAACAAGCACAGATCCTTCTGGTTTGCACAGAAAGTCTTTCACTTCCCATCACAAACTTGGATTTGGATCAAACAGTTGCCTCCTTTCCTGGTCTCTTGGTTTGACTCAGGATCAACTCTCTACGTTTTCTCTCCAAGTTTCCTCCACCCTGCAGGTTCTCCAAAGCTAACAAAGCCTAGTAGCTCTCAGGCAAGGAGTAGTTTTCTTCCCTTCTCTCTTAATGAGACAAGGTAAGCATGCAAGTTTATTTCCTGCTCCCTGCAAGTCCATCCTCTCTATCAGGATATTGTTTCCCCTACCTGAGGAAGGAGTTCCTCCAGCTGCCACTCTTACATGCAAAAGTTTTTCTTTTTAATGTTCAGCTGGAGTCTATTCAGCTCCTGTTTTCCTTCTGTGATTTCCACAGACGCTGGTAGTGGTTTTCATATAAAAAGAAATAAAACCAGAGACTGTTAATTAGTGTTAACTTGATTTCTGTTTAGCCTGAAAGTCTTGGTGATTGATAACAAATACCTGGTGCCACCAATAAAGGCAGTGTTCCAGAAATGATGTGTTAGATGACATGTAAGAAACTCACTGTAAGGAAAGATTTAAAAATTCACTCCGTTGTCCTTAAATTCCTCCACCATAAATATATATTTTTATAAAGGATACATGCATGAACACTGTGTATTGACAGTTGTGACTCTATAGCCTTCATTCTCCAGGTAATGTGTTTGTTGCTGAACAAGAGATACTTGATTAAATCTAGCAGATTTCTAGCAATGAAATGCTTCAGGATTTTGATTCTTG
Organism: Phainopepla nitens; assembly: GCA_013400175.1. Taxonomy (NCBI): domain Eukaryota; kingdom Metazoa; phylum Chordata; class Aves; order Passeriformes; family Bombycillidae; genus Phainopepla; species Phainopepla nitens. The sequence goes on along the minus strand of VXBQ01010290.1, from coordinate 152,668 downwards.
ACTGAATTTAGTTGACTTAATTGCATGATCAGTCCTGTATCATTCTTTGTTATGCTGCTGTGATTTAACAAAATGTGTTCCTACTTTGGCTTTTTCTTTTGATCTTTTTTTTTCCTTCCTTTTTTTTCATCTTTGAGCACCGAAAGGAGTAACCTATCGAGCTTTTGCTGGAGGATGTTATAAATGAAAATTTAGTAACCATTCCATCAGCTTTGTAACCTGGCTGAAGTGATGTGTGCATGGTAGGGAATTCTTAGGGAAGATTGAAAGTGTGACTTAAATCTGTCATTGTCAAAGAGAGCTTCCACCTGGTTTGCTCTAATTTTAATGACCGTTTGCCATCTTGGATCAGTGTAGATGTAATACAGATATATTTAGGTTTTGGAACAGGAGAGTTCCAAATACTTGATCAATTACGTTTGCCTTTTCATTTACAAATGCCAGTAGAAAGCACAAATAGTTAATTTTCTTAGTTTCTTTATCAGGGTGAAAATGAGGTCTTTGATCTTACAGCAAATTTAATTCCTTATATATAGCTCTTACATATCATTACTCCACTTACATTTTTGAAAACAAATCATTAAATTAATATTGTATTGTCTTCCCTGCCTTCCATTAATATATTATCACTGTGAGTGTGCAGTTGTTGTCACACTTCTGTTCTACATAGCCTTAGAGAGGATCTCTAGTGATTTTTGGGTTTGTAACTTCATGACAGGAGTTTTTTTGACAAGGAGTTAGGCTTGTAAATGATGAATAAGAGCTTTGTTAGTAGAAGGCTGTGTGGAAATATATATATGTGGTCCTGCTGGCAGAGTGGGTAGCTGTAGTTCCTGAGAAAATTGAGATGAGGTAAAATGAATGTTTAGAAAAGGCATAAAAAAGCACAGAATTTGAAAAATATGGAATGGCTAAAAAGAAATTAAAGCATTCAAACACTTCAGTCATGGTAACTACCAAAGAGCTGCCTAATTTTTCATTGCTCTGAATGAAGGTTTTATTTATGTAGTTTTTCAATTTAGGGAACTAAACTCATTGGAGGAAAAAAGTGACATGACTAAACTGATAATAAAATAGAATTAAATATCTGGCTCAGGGTTGTGGTCTTAGGCATTCATTTCTACTTTACTAATGGTAGTTGTTTGTTTTGTGGGCATATGTTGCTGTAGCTTACATTGGTTAAAAGCATTTTTGAAGCAAAATATAACTTACAAGTAAAAGTTTTGTTCCAGCAAAATTAAAATGAAAAAAGATGTTGTAGTGATTTTTTTTTTTTTTGCTGGATTTGTTGGGTGTGCTTTTGCAGTTGTATCAAGTGTGTGGTTTGAAGATTGAGTGTGTTATTTCTTGAATTATTGAGAGGTTGTGTTACATTAACATAATCTTCGGTTGTATTGCAAAAATATTTAACCTGTGAGCACACATCACTTAACCAGTTACAAAGAGAGATAAAGGAATCTATAAATTTTGCATTTACAAGATCCTGCACCGAAGGCATTGTAAGTTACTCTTTCTGGGCACCGCAGGTTCGAGCAGCACTGACATTAAAGAGAACCGCAATGTGGACAACGTCCCCCCCAAGGACAGCGCTGGGCAGGGGCCTGGGGAGGGGACCCCGCTTTCCAATGGCGGTGGCAGCAGCAGCAGGAAGAGACCCTTGGAGGAGGGCAACAATGGCCATTCCAAATTTCGCCCCAAGAAGAGGAAGAAAACGCCCGGCCCTGTTCTGCCAAAGAACGCTCTGATGCAGCTTAACGAGATTAAACCTGGTTTACAGTACAAACTCCTGTCCCAGACGGGGCCGGTCCACGCCCCCATGTTTGTGATGGCGGTGGAAGTCAACGGGCAGGTGTTTGAGGGGTCTGGCCCAACAAAAAAGAAAGCCAAGCTTCATGCTGCTGAAAAGGCTCTGCGCTCCTTTGTCCAGTTCCCAAATGCTTCGGAAGCCCACCTGGCCATGGGCAGGACTCTGTCGGTCAACACAGACTTCACATCTGACCAGGCGGATTTCCCCGACACCCTTTTCAACGGGTTTGAGACTCCAGTCCCGTCTGATGCTTCCTTTTACCTGGGCTCCAACGGGGATGGGTCCTTCGGCTCCAGCGGGGACTACGGGTTGCCATCGTCAGCCATAGCCAGCAGCCTTTCCCAGTCACCTCTGCCCCCGCCCTCTCCCTACCCCATGGCCAGTGGGAAGAACCCCGTCATGATCCTCAATGAGCTGCGTCCCGGGCTGAAGTACGAGTTCCTCTCGGAGAGCGGAGAGAGCCACGCCAAAAACTTTGTCATGGCTGTGGCAGTGGATGGTCAGACTTTCGAAGGCTCAGGAAGGAATAAAAAGCTGGCGAAAGCTCGGGCTGCTCAGTCAGCCCTGGCTTCCCTGTTTAACATGCAGCTGGACCAGACTCCATCCCGCCAGCCCATTCCCAGCGAGGGCCTCCAGTTACACTTGCCACAGGTGAGAAACCCTTTGAGTGTTGGGTAATGACCAAGAGGAGTCAAGCCATGTCTATTGAATCAGTCTGAACAGCATTTCTGCTTCTGTAGATATGTGAGTGTCTATATACATATATATATATGTGTGTGTGTGTGTGCGTGTATTAGGTGATTTATACAGTTACAGCTTCTGACAGTTTGTATTCTCTTGTGCAGAGAAGAGGCTTTGTTTCTAATGTTTTCAGCCTTGATCATGTTGTGTAAAAGAGCACCAGTGCCAGCTTGGATTACAGTATGTGGTGGGGAAAGATTGAATCACATCTTGCTCATCTCAGGCAGCAAGACTTAGATGGAGTTCAAGTGAGAATCACTGCTTGAAGTGAAGTTATTGTTTGATACAACAGTTTTTGGCAGAGAAGAATATCAGTCTTTCCTGCAAACAGAAATTGGTGGAGGTCAAGGTCAGATTAAGTGAGGCTTTTGCAAATGCCACTGATTTCCAGGGTGTGAACACATTCCATGTGCATGTATCCAAAATGTGTGGTTAAATACCTGTCATCTGAAGGGTTGTGCTCTAGGTAAATGATTTAATATGCATATGGAAGTTACTAAGGCAAGTAAATCTGGTTGAGAAATAATTTAAATCAAATAGTTAATGAACTAGGGAAAGTATACAACATACCGGATGCAGATCAGAAATTTGAAGTTGTTACAATGGAGTCATTTTGAATTATTTTTAATGCAGAAAAATCTCCTCTCTTCCTGTTTATGTGTCTTCCCAGTCAAATTACACTAATAATTGTGTGATTGCTGTCTTTCTACTGCATCCCTTGGGTCTTTTTAATGATATGATATGCCCATCTAAATTAAAATATTTGTCTGTTAATTCTTCTGCAACTTTCTGTTTGTTCTGAAAATTTCAAGGGTTTGACCTTTTCTATCTCAAAACCATTGTTCTATATTTCATTAAAATTCTAACATACTGTTCTAATTAGATAATGTGGAGTCAAAGTAGAAGTAAATGTGGCTTTTTTAAGTATGTTGTTTTCACAAAATATATGGACATTATACATATTTTAGAACTTCCAATATGGTTTCATTTTAATGTTGCACAATTATTGTGTTACTGATAAATGTTTCCTTTATTTTCAAATCCAGGATCATGCTGGTTTGGGTAGTTAAAATTTCTTCAGTGGATTCAGTGATTTCAGACTGCATTCTCTGCTTTTAAAAGTAGATTTGACCCCAGACACAAAATTCACGTGTTACTAGTTCTTGCATCAGTAAAATGGTGAAAACTGGAACTAGAAGAGGGAAGTGTGAAAAACCCATGCTGAGCTGGGAAAGATGATACATGGGTGCTGCCTCATTTAGACCAAATTTCAAGTAATTTTTTTATTCTGGGGCTTTTGATCAGCCTGTCATCAGGATGTCATCAAGCACTTCACTGTGTTGCTTTGCTTTGAATGATAATGAACTGTTATTGGACATTAGGTCTTCTATATTTTAGTGATTTTGGTCTGGTATATTTAATGGTTTAAGCAGTTGTGGTGTTTTCAGGTCCTGCTTGATTTATCTTTTTTTAGAAGTCTGTGAGTTGTTTAATTATTTTAGACATTGTTTACTGTGTAAAAAAATTCTTAAATTCAGAGATAATCCTAAAGTGGGTGAAATCACAAAAAACTGGAGAGTGCAGGAATGATGTAAATGAGGATAGGGTTTGATACAACTAGTGGACAAAATTGATCAGGTTGGAAAAAATGAAAGCTAGAAATATGTGAGTGGAGGAAAAATTAAAATACTTTCCCTCACTGCTTGGGGGAAATAAAAGAAGTACAGTGTGGTTGTGCCAGTGAAAATGTTGGAATTGACTGCCTGGGTGGCAGGTCCAAACCTGCTGTAGCTCATTTGTGGTGAGGAGAATGAAGTTGAAAGGAGAGATGTTCCCTCTGATGGTGGTGGTCATGGGTATGGCTGGATGTCTGTCTGTGACCCCAGCAGATCTCCCGAGAGCTGCAGGTGCCCCAAAGAGAGTTAAATGCAGACACACATGTGCAAAATGTCAAATGGTATGGAAGGGTTGCTGCAGTCAAGAACCGATTGTTGTGAAATGGGTGTGAGAATAATCTTATGGTCTGTACAGGGCGTTATTGAGGTGCTGATCCTGTTGTTCAAGTCAAGCGTGTCTGCTGGCTCACAGCTTAGTCTGTTGTCAGGGATGAAGGAAGGTTCCCTGCAGTGAGGAACATCTCTATGATAGAAAAGTGAGTTAAACTCAGGAACACACTCAACATGTGCCTCAGAGTAGGTAAAAATGTCCCACTGCAAAACTCAGCAGTTGTGCATTTAGCACCTTGGCAGTGGCTGTGTTGGTATTGAACACATTGCCACACTTGCATTAGAGGGACTTACCTCTTCAAAACAAAGAAAATATTTTTATGGTTAGCTCTGCTTTGTGAACTGATCAAAAACATCATAGAATCACAAAATGGTTTGAGTTGGATGAAACAGTAAAGATTATCTTATTCCCACTCCCTGCCATGGGCACAGACACCTTCTGCTATTCCAGGTTGCTCTAAGCCCTCTCCAACCTGCCCTAGAACACTTCAAAGGATGGAGCAGCTACAGCTTCTCAGTGCCATGGCCTCACCACCCTCACAGGGAAGAATTTCTTCCCAATATCCCAGCTAATGCTGCCCTTTGTCAGTAGAAACTATTCCTCTTCTTGTTCACTCCAGGCCCTTGCCTGAAGTCCCTCTCCAGCTCTCCTGGAGCCCCTTCAGGCACTTGAAGGGCCTCTAAGGTCTCCCTTGATCCTTCTCTCCTCCAGGTGAACACCCCAGCTCTCCCAGCCTGTCTCCAGAGCAGAGGGTCTCCAGCTGTTGGAACATCTTGGTGGCTTTCTCTGGAGGGTCTCACACCTCTGTTAAAGATGGCATGATGCTGTCCCTAAAAGAAGTTCTCAGGCCAGTACCAAATGCTTTGGAGTAAAACTGAGGAAAGAACATACTGATAGTAGTAATTTCCCCAGTATATGCTTCAAACCTTCAGCAGTCCAGGCTGCTGGTGTCACTCAAGGGAAGGTTGTCCATCAGACAGTGGGATCCTGCTGATTGAAGGTATCACCTCCTCAGGCCACTAATGGCTTATGTTAGAAAACTGATATGGAGGTTTTCCTCGTGTTATTTCCTTAAACTGTTTACTTAGAAAGGTAACTGATTAGTCAAGGTGTGCAGAGAGCTGGAAATTAAAATAGTATACATTGAAGCTTAAATACAGTTATTTAAATTAGAAAGTTTGACTGCTGTGAGAGCAGGCAAGTTGAGCTACGCAAATGAGCAGTGTAACTGCAAATGAGATCAGTTTGAAAAACGTCACTTAGAGTATTTTTAATCATTCACCTAATTCAATTTATCCTTTCTGGTGTTGTGGACAGACATTGAAACAAAACGTTAAGCAGGAGAAATGGGATGAGAACCAGTAATGAATGGCTATTTGTACTTGATGTGCTTTTTTAGTCCTGGTTCAGCCTGGGGTGAGGGGAAGTATAGAAAAGTATTCAAATACATAAAAGATACACAAATAATTATGAGCATGATTGGGAAATCTGGGAAAGCTGCTACTGGAGAGGTGCCAAGGAGTTTTAGGCAGTTCACTGCAATGGATTGCTTAGTGTATATAGGAGAATAAGAATGCAAAGGATTCCAAGCTGGGGAAAAGATTATACTGAATATATTTATGGGAATATCATGAATGATATGTTGGAATTCATTGCCATGGAATTGGAAGAAATACACAAGGTACATCAGCATAAGCAGTGAAAGACTCTACAACCAGGCACAAGTTTCTTTAAGTCATTACAGGAAATGTCTCTGAAAATGTATTTGCTGGTTACTGTTAAAGGGGAGGACCTGGTTGACCTTGATGTTTACCTGCAGTGGGAAGCTCACATAAACCATAAACTGTGAAGATAAGGAAAAAAAAACCCACAACAACAAACAAACAAAATAAACAAAGGGAGAACATTTCTGCTTGAGAAAAAGGGTCCCTGGAGATCCAAGGAGAGCACAAAGGACTGAGACATCTTGGGTCAGTTCCTGTGAGAGCTGCGAGCTATTGCTGCTGCCTTTCCCACCATTCAGGGGATCACCAGCGTTCATCTTGGGTGGTCTCCATGGCCTTCCAAGGTCTCCCTCCAGCTCCAGATTGACCTGAATTTCATCAGCTCCAGAATATTTTTAAGTGTGAATGATCAGGATGGTTCTGCTGCAACATTGCTGCAATATCTGTATTCAACCAAAACCAGTCTGTGTGTGTAGAAAAGGAGTGGATTCACTGTGACTTCATCAGAGAAGGGAACAACACATCCAATATAACTTGGAGCTCACATGCCTTACTGAGCCAACTGTCAGCTATTTTAGTTCTTTCCCTTTTTGAATTACTCAACTTGGAATAATGATTTAGTGCAGGAGCGGGGGTAGAGAAAACTGTGTGTCAGATTTAGAGCATTCACAGGGAAGGTGAGACATGAATTCAATTTCTGTTCAATTAGTATTTATTTATATGAAAGGCAGTAGAGTCAGAATGTGATGTGAAAGATCCCTAGTCAGGCCAGCCAGTGGCCTGGGCTTGCTGTGGAAACAGCTTCAAGTCCATGGTTTTGAGATGGGGACAGCAAGACATTATTGCTGGCCAGTAAGGCTTGTTCCCTGTGCTGCCTTAGTCCCTTCTCTTCCATGCCATGAACTATGTCAGTGTAATAGACTGCCTAGGAGACAGGGATAATTCTTCTGATTTCTTGAGAGAGTATTCTTATCAAAGACCAAAATCTTAGTGACTACATCTAAAGGCATTTAACAGTGTTTATTCCTCACTGCCCAGCTGTTGTCATGCAATTTGTGTATCGAATACAAATAACAAATCTTTAATACGTCTACCTGTTTTCTGGCAGTGTTGTTTTTTGTTCCCCCCCGCCCCCCTCCAGTTCACCCTGGATTGTTTGTGTCTCTGAAGTTCATTTTGTCTTGCTTGAGTTCTACTTAGTCCTTATGTCTAGTCCTTAGTCCTCCTCAGTGTCTGCCTCCAAGTTAATCCAAACATTTTTAGGTTTTCTTGCCAGCAGCTTAATTCAGGCTCTGTGAGATGCAGCTCCATCCTGTTCAGCTGTGCCAACTTCCATCTTCCTGGAGGAACTCACTGCATGGTCCTTTGTATACCAACAGCACAGTTTCCTCTGCTTTGCTTGTTATGTGAAATAAAGGATACTTCTGGAAAAAACTAATGAATCTAGCCTGTGTGCAGGCTTACTACCCAGCTGCTGTTCAGGGAGCCTTTTGTCAGTGGCATTAGCAGGCAAGGTGGCCATGGATTTCTTCCCAGAAACACATGGCGGTTTCAGTTCCCAGTGTTTTGGGAAGACTCCTCCAGATACCAGTCACCACCACGGTTTTTTGGGGTTTTTTTTTGGTTTGTTTTTTTTTTTTTTTAATAGGGAAGGTGAATCACATTGTTTGTTCCCTGGAAGCCAAGCCTTTTCTAGCAGGTTTGAAGCCTCTATTAAGCATAGAATCATAGGATAATTTGGATTGGAAGTGACCTGAAGCATTTCAGCATTTCCTGTCTGGAATAGTTTGTTTCTGTGATATCTATATTCCCTCCCAATGTCATTCAGCATGATTTTACAATGTGCTGTCCAGCACATCACAGTATAGGGTAGAGCAGAAAATACATGGATTTACAGAAATAAGAGCATAAAACTTGCAACTGGGAAGCTAGTATCCATAACTATGTGGTGAGGCTAGGAATAAAACACTGGAATGGGACTCTGTGCCTTGACTATACAGTGATTTGCCTTCATGACTTCAGGGAGGTTTACAATTTAACTTTTTGTATATTAATTTTCCATTTCGAAGACCAGCGTGATTAAAAACCACTCAATTATTTGCCTTTTCTTTTGTGTATTTACCTTTTAGTTCAGCTTTCTGCATTAGGTAAGTACCAGGACAATTAAGTGCAGATTTAGTGCTGTGTGGTTGTGGTGCTGACAGAACATGCCATGTAACCCAATTTTGGGTCCAGCAAAAAGACTGTGTTTTAAAATCAGTGCCTGACTAGCCATGTTCATGACCACTGAGCCATATTGTGTTCCTGAAAAATATATGGAGTTTCTGAGTTGCAGTCCATTCAAGTGTTTCAAGAAAATTGGCGTTTCCAATGTCAAGAGTTTTCTGATTCCACAAGTTGAGCAGTTGCAAAACATGGATGAAGCTGGTGCAGTTGGTCACTGTTTTCTTTCCGGCTCTGCTAAGAGCTGCTGAGCTCTGTAATCATGACATCCACGCTTTAGTTATTTTGTGGCTGCTAAAGCTTTTCCAAAAGGAAGTTAATATTGAGAGCATGTCCACATCATTTCTAGACTGTTGGTTCTCATGGGCGTTGTTAAGGAAATGAGAGTGAATGGGGCTGGTGGTCTTCAAAGAGTTTCTTTTTTTTATATTGTTATTTTCTTTTCCCTTTTTCCCTTGGGCATCTAACACATCTGTGTCATAGAAGGGTTTGGGTTGGAAGGGATCTTAAAGCTCCCTTCCCTCAACAACATCCAGTCCCACCTCTGCCGTGGGCAGGGTCACTTTACATCAGACCAGGTTGCTCCAAGCCCCATCCAGCCTGGCCTGGAACACTTCCAGGGATGTGACAGCCACAGCTTCTATGTTCCAGTGCCTCACTCAACATCTGAATGGTGCTGGTGGGTGTGACACAATTACCTGTGTCTTTGTGACCTGTGGGCGAGGTGTGCACACCTAGAACATCTCAGGTACTGCTGGTTATCAACACATGGTTGCCTTGGCTTCAGTTTTTTTCAGGTGAAAATTCAAGAATTTGGTCTTGACTCATTTTTTCTAGCAGTTCCAGTTCCAGCTGCCTTGCAAACAGCAGGTGAGATTAGCTGCAGTGCTGAACTGGATTGTCTGTCAGTAGGAGCAGGTCTGCTATTTCAGTTTTTTCCTTCATTTAGAAGTTAGCTCCAGTTACAGCCTGACTTAAAGTGACTGTTCAAGTTTTCCTGAAAGACAGAAATCTTTCCTAATTTTGAGATAGCTTTTTTGGGGTTATACACTGATATTTTCTATTCCTAACCTTGTATAGGTCTTGTAAAAATAAGACATAGGAAGTGTTAAAACTAGGGTTGAAAACAAAATTGCCCTTCTTTATATAATAGCTAGATAAGGAATTAGATTGTTACAAAAGGTTCGTTTGAGGGGCATGGATTTTTGCTTCAGTCTTCTCAGGTTCAGTGTTGAGAGTACTGAAATGATGTGTTTTGAAGTTTGAGCATGAGAGTATAGACTTATCTGTCTATGCACTTGTTCTCCCAAGCCTCAAATGTTCATCAGGATCATGGGCATTAGGTACTTCAGTGCTTGGCTTAGCAGTGTCTGGCCTTGTTTTGGTAGCCATGGAGCACTCAATATCTCTGCTTCCACTTGGAAGGGACGCCTCAATGAGTATTTTTCAAGTGAACAGTAAAAATTCATTTCATTTGCTTTGTCTAATGATTTAAAAGTGTAAATCTTTATAGCTCAATGCTCCTGTAATTTTTAAATTATTTAAAAATTTTTGTAATGTGCATTTCTCTGTGGTCCTACAGGTGTTAGCTGATGCTGTTGCACGCTTGGTTGTAGATAAATTCAGTGATTTGACAGAAAATTTCTCATCTCCACATGCACGTCGAAAAGTCCTTGCTGGAATTGTCATGACGACAGGTAAATGTAAAAAAAAAAAAGTAATGTTTTGAATGCTTAAATATGAGAGCACTGTTTGCATCTAGTAAACTAATGTTTTCAGTCAACCGGTATTGAAATGTATTTTTACTGTTAATCTTGAAGGTGGAGTACATATATTAATAAATCTCAGGTACTTAGAGGAAAGTTAGACCTGTAAATACTTTTTCCACAGAGTTCCTGTCCTCTGCCTGGGACATCTGAGTAGCTCACAAAATGTAGGTTTTAAAGTTAATCATGAAACTTTCGGAAAATAAATAATATCCCTCATGGATATACGTGGTTTGGGCACATTTTGTAAGAATTACGCTTCTTTTCAAGGTTTTAGATTCTTGCACTTTGTTATTTTTGCACATTGTTATTCTTGCTGCATTTTATTCTGTCGGTCATTTCAGTAAAAATATCTGAAGAAAGCAGTTTATGTTTTGGCAGATGGCAGTGGTATGCATGTGTCAGTAGTGATGTCATGGCTCCCTGGGTGCTGACATGAGATCTCTGCTTGTCCACATCACCCAAAACAGTGAAGTTCTGCCCTAAACTAATCTATGACCATGCTGCTGCTGAGTTTTCCTCACATTAAGGTTCATCTTGGTCTTCAATCCATGTGGAGCCTTGGTGGAATGTTCATTTTGAGGCTGTACCAGCTGTGTTCCTATGTGTTGAGCAACAGCCACACCTCTGTCTTGTAATTACACTGTTTAATCCCCAAATACATGAGGAACTTGCTGTAGTTTTGTTTATTTTGTTCTGTGATATTCATTGTGTTCTGATATTTAACAGGTTTTTATGCTGTTTACAGCCCTGTAGGTGCAATTCCCAGAAGAGTCGTGTACCAAAGAATTAAGATTTAACTAACATGTGAACACCTTTTGATTAAATGAAGAAATAACTTTACACAGAATAAGAAAATATCTTGCCATGAATACATGTCTGGGGAACACCTGGAATTACATGACCCTCATTGCCTAGCCTTGTGTTACAGCTTGGTGCTTCTCCTCTAGCCTTGTGGGCAGGAGGACCCAGCTGGGCTCAGGTTCATTTTAACTTGTTGAGCTTTTTTTACCCCGAGTGTTTTGCTAAGTGGCGTTTTGACCTATCTTAGTCCTCCATTCAGCTGGGTTTTTTGAGTGATAAAGGCAGTTCTCTGTGTAGAAAACACCCACCCTACATACTTCTAAAATTCTATTGCATGGGATGGTTTAATCCAAGAACTACACATTATTCTGGTAATATTTACAGTGATTTAAGCATTTACATGTCTTTTTTTCCCCTAGTCTTAGCTTTCCTGTTGTTGGCTGAATACCCTTCTATGACATTTTGCTGCTTTAATAAACCAGTGCCTTTCAGATTTCTAAACTGGCTGTTAATATCTGCATAGGTGGCTAGAAGGTACAGCTGAAAGTTATTGGCTGCTTTAATCTCAGGAAAAAAAGCACTTTGGATCTCAGACTTTAATAATTCTTCTTGAAGCAGCACTTTTTACCTGCAGGTTTTCAATTTTTAACTTGTCTTGAACTTCAACATGAAGAGAGTAATTCTCATAAGAGCCGCTGACGGTGCTGCTGCGGGGAGGTATGGCTGAGTGAAGCTTTTGTTTTAAATTAATTATCAGAAGAAGACACATTTTTTTAAAAGAAGCAAACAACCCAAAAAAAGAGCCTTGTTTGGATTCTGCAAGAAGATCACTCAGTGCATTATTTGTGATGTTAATTGCATCTCCTTCCTGAAATTTGATTTTGCAGGTACAGATGTGAAAGATGCCCTGGTAATAAGTGTTTCAACAGGAACAAAATGCATCAATGGTGAATACATGAGTGATCGTGGTCTTGCACTAAATGATTGCCATGCAGAAATTATAGCTCGACGGTGTCTGCTGAAATTTCTATACACACAACTTGAGCTTTACCTAAGGTAAGCTGGAGGGAAAAAGATGATGAGCTGATCCCACAGAGCTGAAAAGGTGTCTGTAGAAAACATCTGTCTTTTGTTATTTCAGTGTAAGGCACTTGTCCTGTTGCATTAGGATGATGAATTTAGAACTCGTGCCCTTTGCGCTCAAGTTTGAGTAGAACAAAACATTTCTTCAGTGAGGTGTCAATCATGGGAGGGGAGGACGGGGAAAATAATTGGCAACCATTTTGTAGACTGTAAATGTATAAAGCAAAATAATATGAAGTGGGCTAAAAGTTGCTGTTTCTTTTAAGTGCTTGAAAGCTCTTGACATCTGGAATTGCCACAGGCTCTTTGTTTCCTGTCTTGATGGTCCTTTAATTTTGTTAATGGTCATAACTGTTAGACTTATATTATAGAATTTTGAGCCATCCTGTGTTTGCTTTTAATGTCTGTTAAGTTGACCCAGCTTATGCTTATTTCCATGTTAATGTCAGTTTTGACTCCAGCTTTCTTCTCTATTTCAGCAATAAAGAAGATCAGCAAAAATCCATTTTCATCATGTCAGAGCAAGGCGGGTTTAAGCTGAAGGAGAATGTGCAGTTCCATCTCTATATCAGCACATCTCCTTGTGGTGATGCTCGGATTTTCTCACCCCATGAAGCAGCACAAGAGGGTATGATAGGAGTCCTCTTCCACCAAGGGAGCTTAAATTATTCTTGGGCCATGTACAAGCAATGTGGTTAAAATTTAGGTGTCTTCTTTCCTTTTAGCATAGAAGTGTGTTAGACAAAGATCTCTTCCAAAAAAATCTGAGCTGTTCTTCCTGTGTGGTAGAAGTTCAGTATAGAGTGATGAGCCCTGTGGTCTTGAAGAGGCTGCTGCTAATTGACATAAGCCAGTGAGTCAGCAAGTATTCCTACAGAACTAACCATCCCCTTTCCCAGTTTCCATCCTTTAACAGCAGTTCTCTGCTTGCCCCTTCCAGAGTCTGCTTATTAACTTCATTTTAACTCTGTAACACACAGAACAGAGCTCAAGAACTGCCTGCTTCCTACTGTTTCTTTGGTGAAAGCGAAGTTTAAGTGCATTTTGGAAGGCAGTATTTGTGAGAGGTATCTGACACTGTAGCTAAATTGCCAAGAGCAGCAGGAACTGTGATGCAAGCCAGCAGTAACTGCCGGCAAATACCTCAAATCAGTCTTTCTAGTTGTGACTCTAATGTAAAACCCTTTGAGAGTGTTCCTCAGCTGATTCTCAGTGTTTTTTGTCCTCCAGACCAAGGGGACAGACATCCAAACCGCAAAGCCAGAGGACAGCTACGGACAAAAATCGAGTCGGGGGAAGGGACCATCCCTGTGCGCTCCACGACCACCATCCAGACGTGGGATGGGGTGTTGCAAGGAGAGAGGCTGCTCACCATGTCCTGCAGTGACAAGATAGCCAGGTGAGACCCTGAATGATTGGCTTTGTTGCTGTTGATATTATTGCTGAAGGAGGGCATAGGACAAGGGGGAATGGCCTTTAGTTGAAGCAGGGCTGGGTTAGATGGGATGTTGGAAAGAAATTCTTCCCTGTGAGGGTGCTGAGGCCCTGACACAGGTCACCCAGAGGAGCTTTGGCTGCCCCATCCCTGGAAGTGTTCGAGGCCAAGGCTGGATGGGGCTTGGAGCAACCTGGACTAGTGGAAGGTGTCCCTGCCAATGGCAGAGGGGTGGAATAAGACGATCTTTAAGGTCCTTCCAGTCCAAAACCATCCTGTGATTGCTACAAGAGAGGAGGGATGCATGGTAGCCACAATGAATGTGCAGGGAATTGATGGGCTTATCTCTGTGCTTAGACATAGTGTGAGGGTGGCTGTCACCTCTGTGATAAAGCTCTGATTCTTCACCTGCAATTGATGTCAGACCTTTTGCTGGCTTCAGAGGCAAGGTGTAGTCATTCTGTATCATTCCAGCCACATCAAGTCATGACAGCTTTGTTTTGTATTTGTCACTGAGGAATAGCAGAGGAATATTTTAGATTTTTTCCCCCAAAGTAGTGTAGCATTAGGAAAATAGTACAATAAATCTGTTGCATTACTTATATTTGAATGATATAGGTCCTTGCCCCATCATTGGAAATGTTCAGAGGCAGTTTGGATGGGGCTTGGAGCAACCTGGTCTAGTTGAAAGTGTCCCTGCTCATGGCATGGGAGTGGAACAGGACAAACTTTAAAGTCCCTTCCAACCCTAACCATTCCATGATATCAAAGATTCCTATATTTTCCATGCATAGTTTAGATTTTTATTAGTTTTTTATGGTGAAAAGTGTCCCTGTTAAAAAAAATCCTAATTGATGGGCACTTCTAGTTTTTACTCTAGAATTTCAATTATAGTTTAAATATTTTATTGAAATTAAATATTTTGTTTCCAGGACAGTATTTTAATTTATATTTCATCAAATTCCTTTTTTGTTGTTCTTTTTGACAAAGATTGAAAGATTCTTGTTGGTTTTTTTCAAAATGATAAATGGACAAAAAAATTCAGAAGTAGTATTGTTTAACAAGCATTAGATGTATGGGAGAGTTGCAACATCATATTCTTTTTAAATGAGTGTGTTTGCAGCCTTTGCACTCTTGCAAAGTAGATGAGAAATGCGAAGTTTTCAGCTAATAATACTTATTTTTAACGATATGTTATACGTTTTAATCAAAAGAGCTCTGCAGTTTTCTCAAGTCACTGTTAGCCTGATTCAAGGTTTGTTAAAAATATTAAGTTGGAACTATTCTTGTGAACTGCATATGACAAATGAAAAATAGAGGAGGAAGGTTATATAATGGTGTTGTTCCTTTAGTCTTGTCTCAAGTAATCAGCATCTCTACTGAAGGAAAACATTTTATTTTAGTTTAAATACCCCTAACATAAATGAATAAGGCCTTTCAGAAGCTAGGACAGGCAACTGGGGAAAGGTAACTCTACAAAAAATGACATTTCGGCTTTTATAATATTTTCAGTAAGATTCACCAAATAAATTCCCCAGGGGCTTCTCCCAACCACCTGACTTGGGATTCATGCCACATTCTTCTATCACATTGTCATTGCAAATATATTTAAAAAAAAGCCAGTTGTTGAGCTAGAACACATTTGACTCTTTTGTTGATTTTGTGTGATGCAGAACAGAATCCATCTCTCGCTTCCATAGCTAGCTGTCACCTCTCCTTGGGGCTAATGAGAATAATTTTTTGTGCCAGTGAAGGAAGCAAATAGAACCCCTTGACACAGAACAAAGACTGTATGACGGGTAAGGAGGCCCAAATTTTTGTCTTCTTTTTTTATTTTTATTTTTTTTTTAAATTGCCCTGACGTGTTTTGTCCATTGACATTTGAAAGAATGCCTTGCTCCATAGCATCCAGCAATCAGTCTTCCAGTATGCCTCAGACCCAGGAATTTCCACTGAGCTTTCCCAAAGGTTCACAGTCACAACCTGAGAAAGATGTGGATAAATTTGGGGTGTGGGATTGCACTTGTGTTAAACCACTTGTATCTGAACTGCTTCATCTGTGTGGATTATCTGGATAATCCAAGTTGCTGTTTCTAGGCTTTGAGTGCTTTGCAGCAGTGTGCTGCCGAGCACCCTCCTAGACCTGGTAGGAGCAGTCAAGAAAAGTTGTGAGAAATGTGGGAGGGGCCACGAGTGTAATCCCACTTAGACTGGAAGCATTAAAACAGGATTTGTCTTGGTGTGTTAGAGCTTGCTGGCTCTGTAGTAAGGTGTTAAGAGGTTTCTGACCAGAGTTAACATTAATACACATGCATTTGTTTTAAATGTATCCTGGCCTGGTGCCATGGTACTTCACAACATTGGTTTTCATAATTTTTCTTTTGATGTGTTTTTCTGCCCATATTTTTGGTTTCAAATAATTACTTACCTTCTCATTAAACATTTCAGTTAATGGCTAATGTCCTGCTGCGAAGTGCAAAATTCCTTTTCACACAGTTTCTTAGAAAAGCTCTAGGAACTGAGAAAAACTTTCTGGGTTGAGTTGTTAAAAGGGAAGTCAGTGGTGCTCTTCTACTTTAAAGAAGAGAAAATATTTTTCTGATAAACTTTTGTGTGCTAGAACATCACACACCCATCCACTGGCCTTGTTTTGTGCTCATTCAGAGTGGGAAATCCAAATGGACATTTGTAACTTGGTCTTCCTCTTTTTTTACCCCAAAAGTGAGCATTTCTCCTTACCAATTCTTAACCCAGTGACAGTAGCTGATGTGAATTGCAGTGGCCACTTGGATGCATGGTGGCTGTGTGGCACTTAGGTGAAATACCTGAGGGCAGGTGGTGAGAAGTGACTACCCAAGATATGCCATTATGGAACCTCTCCAGCTAAGCTCACATATGTTTAACAATCCAGTTTAAACCCAGAAGAGCAAAGAAAACTAAGTCTCTGTGTGTGAAACGGACAGAACTTTGAATGTTCAAAAAATACCCAAAAAATGTGATTAAAACCAAATGAGGTTAAATCTTTGTGCCAAAAAAATGGATATATTTTATTTCGTAGTAAAAGAGGCAAAGAGAAAGAAATAGAAGAGAAGTGTTCCTGAGGAGTCGGGGGACAGGGGGACAGTGACAGGGTGGAAGTATATCACTCATCCGAGGGTCCCAGCGACGTCTCGTTGCTCCCCTCCAGCTGGTCTTCTTGGTGGTGAGGGTCCCCCCACAGTCCTGCTGCCAAAAAGTGTAGAATCCAGTGGATTAATATGTGTTTTGGGCAGGAGGCCCACTTGCCTCCTTTGCAGGGGGCCAATTTGACGTTGTCCTTGCAAGACTCTGGTCTGTTGCAGCGTGTGCAGTGCTCTGGTGCAGGGTCTGGGGACCCCTTTGGGAGAGCCTCGAATGGGCCATGACACCCCCTCTGCTGTTCTTCACATGGATGCAGCTTCTCCTGGGGTGAAAGGTCCCACAGCTGAGCTCTGCACAGCAGAGGATGAGCACTCACTCTCTCTGACCAGAGGCTTTCTCACCACACACCCAAAACCTCTCTCCCTGCACCCTTTGGTATGAGGCTCTGCGCCAGCCTGGCAGCTGATGGCCCTGGAGCTGGAGTCTCCACCGTGAAGATGCCTCTATGAATGTATTCTTCTCCCCAGCCCTGAGCTGTTAACTTTGTCTCATCTCCATCAACCGGCAGTTCAGGGCTTCAGTCGGGCCTGTTCAGGGCCTAGTGGTTTTCTCTGCAGCTTTTGTAATACAATTTTGCTGTAATAGGCAAAGGTCCTTCAGGAAGACATTTAAGTCATAAACGATAACATTTCAGTCCCAAACAACATATAGGCAGCAAATCCAGACAATGCCAAAAAAGCTGGGACAAGTTGGAGCTGCGTCATTGCCTGCCTTGCAGCTACAGGGGGGGAAAACTTTCTCATGTCTGTAACTGCAAATCTAAAATGGTGTTTGTGAGAAGAGCTGCTGTTGGACACCAGAGACTTCCTGCACTTATGATTTATGGTGTGGGCTGCTGACACAGGCACTTGATTTAAAAGAAGCTCTCACTCCTTGTAAAGATACTCCTGCCTGTTTACAACTGTGGCTCTTGAAGAGGAGTGGTCATAGAGAATTAATCTCTTTAGGAAACAAAGAGAAATGGGGTTTAAAGTTGTGCTTTCTGGGATAGTCCTACATCTTCCACAGTGACACTTTCTCTCACTTGCCATCAGTTGCAAGTAAAAACTTGTGATAAACGAAGTGCCAACTAAATAATTTTCATTTCTTCATAGTAATTGTTTTTATAAATAATATTGAAACAAAAAGCTCTTTGAACTGTAAACACTTGTCAGGTTTTGCCTTGTTTGAGTGGTTGCAGGAGACTCTTGTTTTCCTGAGATGAATTTTGATACCAGTTCCATGTGGACACCATTGTGGGTGACACATACTGACTCCCCTGCCCCATCCTGCTCTCTGCATAAAAATTAGTAACTTAGATGTTTGATATTAACATCAAATTTTATGACCTAGAGCTGTTAGGCCCCCCTCAATTCTGTATTTTCTCTAAAATAATGTGAATAACAGAATTTCTGTACCTTTTGAGTTTGGAAAATTCAGAGGTGAGTTTTTACCTGGCACATGTATTTTTAACTGGTTTTAATTTTTTGCTAAGAGGTGCTACCAGCATACTGTGAAAGTGTTGCTGAGAGTTAAATTTTGCTTACCTTCTCATGTGTCAAGAGCTGTGAAATCAGCTGCATTTCATCAAGAAATCCACAGACCTTTTAGGAATCCACTGTAGATACCCCTGAGCAGATGGTCCAAAGCAGAAATGTGATAACATAGCAAGGAGGAGAGGACTTCTCTTGGTTTGGTGTCAGTCTCTGGTTTCTCCACCCTCTTCTTTTAGTGCATTGTGCTTGAAAACAGCAGAAAGGTTGAGGAAGTGCATCCTCCTCCAGACTGTTACGAACAAGATCTAGAGTAGTGCATATAGAATAAGAAAACCAGTGAGTGTGATAGATTTATAAAATCCTGATTTCTCACTGAGGTGTGCTCATCTGTAAGACATCAGGTGAGCACAGTACACAGGGAGTGTCCTCTGTGTAAATTGTCAGGAATTGAACACAGCTTATGCGCGTTGATCTGCAAAGGCCAAGACTGGGGTTGAGCCTGTAAAGGTGTTGGGATGGACTGGTCTGAAGGAGTCTTTCCCAACACCGTCCTTCTACTCCAACACTGAAGGAATCACTGTTAGCTGTACCTCTGCTCAAATCAGGGCACCTGTGTTTAAGTTTGAACATACATGTTGTGGTTATTTGTACTAATCTAAGACCTTGCACTTTAAATATCAGTTTTACTTTAAGGTCAAAGTTTTTGAAGGTTGTCAGAGAAAATTCTTGTAGTAACTTAAAACCAGAATGCTCAAAATATGTTAAATACTGTGATAAGACAATTTTTTTTGCTTATCTTAGACAAGCTTCTTAGGTGTTTCTAGTGAGAAGGTTTACATGGGATGAGTTTCCCTGCCTGCTTCCCTGGGTTTTTTCTCATTGGCAGCTCTCGGCTTTACATGCCTTACTTTAGGCATTTCTGTATCTGTTGATGTGATGCAGCATTCCTCTGTTCTGCTCATGCTTGTTCTTTAGCACCCAGGTTTGGGTTTGTAAGCTAGATTTAAGTCACTTCCCTTACTTAACTCTTTTCTGATACTGTTTTTAATGTGAAAAAAAATCCAGTGTTTAATTACTCCACTGGAAAGACAACACTGACTTATTAGGGCCAGCTTTTTTAATGACAGGTGAGTAAATTAATGCATATTGCCTCCATTTTCATCATCAGTAAAGATATGCAAAGAAATAGTTTCTTTAGATGATGATCTTTGTTTTACCATTTTTATATTAAAAAAATGAAACATGTTGAAGTCCTGAATCCAGCCTGTATAGTTCAGTTATTGCAGTAGTGAGCCAGTTGTAGTGTGGAGTTTCTAGCCTGAAAGGATGCTGGTGTTTAGCCTGCCCAGCACAAGCTGCAAGAAACACTGTTAGCAGCATCTGTATTCCCTGTTTTTTTTAGGAGAACATTGCAGCCTTGTATAGCATGGGTTTTTTAATGAGGACAGCCATTCTGTGGGAGCACAAGAGCTGCTGATGTGCTCCTCTGTTTTATCCAAGCACCAAAGGAAACTTTTCCTGCTGTTTGTGTCCGGTTCTTGTAGCTGGACTCCAACTCCAGGTTGGACAGGGCTTGGAGCAACCTGGGATAGTGGAAGGTGTCCCTGGCCAAGGCAGGGTTTGAAACTAGATTGTGTTTAAGGTCCCTTTTCAAGCCAAACCATTCTAGGATTCCAAGTCTTAAATATGCTATTTTCATAGTCCCTCAGTATTCCTCAGACTAAGGCAGTGAAAATACTCTGCAGGACATGTTGAGGTTTTCAAAAGTATTTTTGTGACAGTTACAGAGACATTGAGAGCCAAAACTTTATCAAATGAACACAAAAAAAAAAAAATCAGAATTTTGCTCCTAGGCATTCTATACCCCTGCTACCAGACTTGATCCAGTGTAAATCACAGTGCTCAGACAGGGATTTATGTTTGGAATCTGTGAAGCAGCTCAAGGGAGCAAAGACTGTATGCATTCTCTGTATGTTTTCAGTTTTGTCCCTGCCCATGGATATTGCAGGCCAGTGCACATGCCCTTTCTGTCAGCAGGATGTGGGCAGTTGGGCTAGGGCTTGAAGGACAGGCCTTTCCTTGTGGTGGTGCAGTATGGAGGTCTTGCAGACAATCCTTCTTGTGCTCTGGGAAGGATGCTCTTCTCCCTGCCAAGTGTCTTCTGGAGGCATCAGCTGCTGTTTCTGGTGGAGAATCTCACAGTTTGGCTTTCTCTCATTGAATGATCCTGTCCATCTCTGGCATTAGAGTGCTGGAAACTGCATCACCAGACATGTTAAAAGGGGTACAAGTTAGAGAGTCTGCTCCTGTTTTAGGTCATTTTACTCAGGATTACACTGAGTATCCCATAAGCTGATTTCTGAAATTCTGGCAGGTGTCATAGCTTATGCTACCATGGTCATATGCTGGTCAGGAGAAAGGGTTAAAAGTCTGGTCCATTGTGATTAACTGCTGTTATGTCTGGCAGATGTTACTTGTTCCATTAAAAAGAAAGTGTTTTTTTTGTTTTTGTTTTTGTTTTGTTTTGTTTTTCCCTCCCTCTTAGGTGGAACGTATTGGGTATTCAAGGAGCCTTACTTAGCCTCTTTGTGGAGCCAATTTACTTCTCTAGCATCATCTTGGGGAGTTTATATCATGGGGATCATCTATCCAGAGCCGTATACCAGAGGATAGCAGAGATAGAAGATCTACCACCTCTTTATACACTCAACAGACCTTTACTTAGTGGCAAGTATCTAATGGAGAAGGCCGTGCCGGTAACTAAGTCTGTTCCAGTAGCATTGTGATTTTTGTAGCTCTCAAAATCTTGCAAACTGTGTGCTGTGAGTTAACTGCTTGCTGCTTACAACAGAGAAGTTGTGGTCGAAACATAATACAGATACCCAGTCAGAAATACCTTTAGAAGTTGGAAAGCAAGGACCTTTAGAAGTTGGAAAGAACTGGGGGATGAAACTTTGGATGAGTTTTTACACCATTCCTGTCTGGAGGATGCCCTAGGAAGATGTGAGGAGAGTTGAAGGCTTAGGGAAACCTCCTTCCACCTGTGGAATAGTGTGTTAGCACTCACTGTCACTTCTCTTGCATTGCAGATTTTTGTTGAGTGGTCCCTTCATCTATCAGTATGCCAAGATAGACACACTTGGTTCACAATTTCTAGGTTAATAATTGACTCAAAATGGATGGAGATAACACCTCACCTGTCTTAAATTCTAAAATGAGTTGTTACAATAATGCTCTCAAAGCTTTAAAACTGAAAGCTCATCTTCCCTCTAACTGTGTGTATTGCTTTGTTCTGTAGAGGTTAGCTTTTGGCACGTGTTTATTTTCCAGGGGGAAAAAAAAAGCAGCTCATAATTTTAAAGCATGTTTAAAGTTTGACATGAATTTTAAAAAAAAAAATTAGGGAGGGAGTAGGGAAAAGAGCCTTGTGAACAATGAGTATTTCTTTAGATAAGAAAAGTAATAAGGATTCCCTGAGTTAGGATGTATAAAAGTGTTAAATAACATATTTGTCCTTATATTAGCAAGTGCAACACTCTGTACCAAATATCTGATAGTTTTATGGGCACGGTAGCTGATGTATGGACTGTTTCTGCCTGATTTTGGGGAGTTTTTGTCAGTCCTTCAAGACAGCAGGTTTGTGGTAGGGTGAGAAGCGTTTTTGTTATCCTTTTCATAGCATGTAACAGTACCTTGTCTTCTTGAAAATCATCTTTCTGCAATGGTGCTCTCATCTATTTCCCATGAAGTAGACTCATCTGTTTACACAGTTGAGCCAGGACTTGCTATGCAGCATAGAGAGTTGGGAAATGTTCTCAGCTGTTGAGTTTTCACAAAAATACACATCTCAAAAATGTACAGAAGGGCTCTTTAGGAGGTTGGGCAGAGAACTATGTTGTTCTTTTACTGGTTCAGTCTTGAAAGCTGATTTTCTGACCTGTGCTGTTAGATTCAGCTGGGGCATTCATGTAGCTGCCCATGATTCACATATTTTTCAGTATATTCTTACCTAGAACAAGCATGGCAGTAATACTTCTCTCCAGTTCTGTGTTCTTTCTTGTACCCCACACACACCTCTGTGATTTATTTCCACCGAGGGGATGAACTTGAACAGAAATACCTGTCTTGCCTCACTGTCCTGCCTGCTTAGCTGAGAAAGTACTGTAAAAACAGGTTTTCTTCCTCTAATAAAACAAATTTTTTGTCTGCTGGCGCACCTGCATTAAGTCAAAATTATTTTGAGATACTCTTTGTACTGCTGAGAATTGTCTTTTCATCATCTTTCTTTCTAAGAGTTTTTACTTACACCTTTTGGCAGCAGATTTAATCATTAACGTTGTAATAGACCCCCAAGATCATCCAGTCCAACCATTAGCCCAGCACTGCCATGTCCCCATGTATTCAATTCCAGTGGGGAGCATACATACCAGAGCAGGTGTTTTTCAGTTGAGGGATGCAGGAAATCTCTCTATTCATAGAAAACTCCCTCCTGTGCTGACTCTTGGAAGCCTTGGTTGCAGGATCCAGCTTTTCAGGGTGCACCCCAGCACTGAGGGCAGTCAGGCTCTCCCTGAGAGGTGGCCACCCCACTTGAAGAGAAGACAGGTTTGAATCTCGTACATTTCTAGAATAATCTGGGGGAAAAAAAAAAGGGATTTCTCAATCAGAGTGAGGGTGGTTGGATAAATCAGCCAATATCAAGTTGCCCACCTGCAGGGTGACCTGCACAGGCTCTTTTTGAGGGGCAGCCACTGTGGGAGGTGGGCATGCAGGAGTTCACCCAGGCTGA
Organism: Phainopepla nitens; assembly: GCA_013400175.1. NCBI lineage: Eukaryota > Metazoa > Chordata > Aves > Passeriformes > Bombycillidae > Phainopepla > Phainopepla nitens. Next base: position 129,634 of record VXBQ01010290.1, on the reverse strand, counting down.
AACCCCAGTCAGGTACTGAGATCTTTGTGTTTAGAAATCCTTGACACATCTCTGATTTGTTCATTCCTGGTTCCATTTTTTGAAATGGTTTCAACTTTTTACCATCCACAGCCTCCTTGAGTAAGGAGGACTGTGGAATGTGCAAAGGTTTGTGCAAAGGAACTTCCTTTCTCCTGATTTACTCAACTAGATGTTTCTCAGTGCTCTGTGAGATCCAGGCCATAAGCAGTGGTCATGACACTCAGTTTTCTATACCTCTGACGTATTCCTTCATACATAAATCTTGTTTTTTGCAAGCTGAAGTGTCTTAGTCTACTTTGTTGTTCCTTGCACAGAGACCTTTTCACATAAGGATCATTTTGCAGACCCATTTTTGTGTTAGTGAGAGCAAGGCAGCACCTTATATTCAGAGTAAAGCAGCAATACTAGTCTAGGTAATGGCATATATTCTGTTCACTTCCCTGATCCTTCACTAATAATTCTGGACATTCACTTTGATTACTGTTGGTGATTGGCCTGACCTTGTGGTAGAACTGAATATTAGAAACTAAAATCTCATTCCTGAAGGCTAATATTGAGCTCCAAGTCCTGCACTCATGTGCAAGATTGCTTTGGTTTTTTTTCCTTATGTGTTGCTTTATATTAATTTGTAAGGAATTTCACCTGCCTTTTTACTGCCTAGACACCCAGCATGTGAGGTTTTTTCTGCTACTGTTTGCTATTGCTCCTCTGATTGCTGTTTAAAAATAATTTAGTATCATCAACCATCCTGTCTCAGTTTTTCCCCAACCCACCACATCTCAGGTCTGTCCTGAGCTGGAGGCTCTCCAGCTGTGTTCACTCTTCCCAAAGAGACCATCTTTATCCAAGTGTTAATGAATTTGTTTTTAAGGTAGACAAAAATAAATCCTTCAGCAGAACGTCTGGTGGTTTTTTTATTTGGCCATTCCCTTGGTACCTTATCCTCCTGTTCACATTGGTGTTTTTCAGCTTTTTATGTCCTTTTTAATGAAGCTTGTTTTAGCTCTCTCCTCAAAGAACTGTCAAACCTCATTATTTATATAAGCACTGGCACAGAGCTGTGGCGTTTGCTTTTGTTTATTAAATCCCTTTGTAATAATCAGCAATAAGTTCTGAGCAGTGTTCTCTAAATAGTTTCAGTTCTATTAGTTTTCAAAGAGTAGTAAAATATTTCACTTTGTATCCTAAATTTCTTTTCTGTTTCTAATCTCAGCATATTCTGTTATATTCATGTCTAGATTTTGTGGGGGAAAGTATGACCCATCTAAAGTTTTATCAAATGCTTTCATTTTGAGATGACCTTTATTCCCTGTCCATGCTACTTGTGATCCACTGTTAGAGACTCCTTTGACATCTCTCCAGGGTTTTTGCATACAAATAAGCAGCTGAATGGGTTGTTATTAATTAAATCTATTTGAAGTTCTAAATCTGGATTGGTTTGGGTGGGTTTTTTGTTTGTTTTTAATTTAATTAATTCATCAAAACCCAAGGAATGGAATCGAATAATTATAATGGAAATGTAGTGCTTACTGGATGGTCAGCTTTCTCATCTTTGATTTGCTTGTGGGACTGATTGTGATATCACAAGTGTGTTGAAGTACTTGATGACCTCTGTCTGAACCCTGTACTTGTTTAATAGTGTACGGAATGAAATAAAAGGTAGTAGTATAGATAACATTAAATTAAAGAAAAAAAAAAGACAGAAATTGTCATGTGGCATCAATTTCTTAGCAGTTTTGCCTCAGTACTTTTGGTAAAACCAACTTTTCTTCCAATTCTCAATTTTTTCAGCTTTTATTTTAAGAAAATGGAGAATAGTAGGTTATTTTCTGTTATTATTCAGTTAACTATTTCTTTTCAGTCATAGTGATCAGATTGATCCAAACCAAGGGTAAAAATACAACAGCTTCACTGGTTTATATTTCAGAGGATTTCTTTTTTTAATAAATGAGGAATTGATGATAGGAAGCAAACTGAATTTTGAGGAATCATTTTGACCTTGTAGGTCTTTGTACACTGTGCTGGGCCCAGAGGTATCATGAGACTGAGCCAGGTGAGCGAGTCCTGTTCCCAGGTGCTCAGCTTTATTAGATTGCATTCCAGATATCAGCCAGAAATGCATCCTGCTGTGTTGTTTCTGTTCAATTCCCACAAATTCTTTAGATTTTATTATGTGTAGGACGTGGCCTAACAGTGGAGTAGACTTGAAATAGATTCTCGACGAGAGCTGCCATAAAGTAAAAGTGGTATTTTTACTTACTAGAAAGAACAAATTGCCCTGGTGCTTTGTTCTCTCCTGGTGAGGTGACTGAGACATCTTAAATAGAGTTTTGCCACCCCTGGTATGTCTGAGGAATCACGGTGCATGGCAGCAGCTGCTGTGACCTTCATTATGTTTAGTCCATCTTTGAGCACTGGGATGTTGTGGGGAATAAATCCTGCCCTGGGCAGGCAGCCAGACTTCATTTGCACTTGGGTTGGATTGTGGTGGCTTTGCTTCTCCATCCCTGGAGACAGCCATAGTTGGAAGGTGTCATATAATTTAACAACGAGCAAAGTGATTCGAGTCCTCTTTAGAGTTCTGCGGTTCCCCATCTCTGAGCTCAGTGTGCAACACTGGGCATGTAAAGTGGGGAGTCAGCTAGAACACAGTGGATTTATGCTGGAACACCCAAATCTCTGCCAGTTCTGGCTTTGTGGAGGGTGCTGAGGATGGGGCTCACTTTCAATAGAATCATGGGTTGGTTTGTGTTGGAAGGGACTGTAAAGCCCATCTCATTCCAGCCCCTGTCATGGGCAGGGACACCTTCCACTATCCCAGGTTGCTCCAAGCCCAGTCCAACCTGGCCATGAACACTTCATGGGGTTCATAGTTTCACATCCTTTTGGAAGTGAGATGAACCCCGTGAACTCCTGCCACAGAACTCTGCAAGATCCCCTCTGCCCAGGAGGCTGCTTTCTCCAGCGGTGCACACTTGCCCTGCTGGGAAGGACAAAACTAGAGAACACTTAAGCCAGATTGAGAGTGAGATGTCCATGGTGTTACCTCTGCGAGTCGGTGAGAAATCTGCAGGAGAATGCCCACAAAATAAAAGATCTGCCTCTTAAGACTGTTTACTCCCCAACAAAAAACCAAAAGTCAAGCATTTGTATTTATTATCATCATTAAACATCACTTTTCTTCCAGGTATCAGCAATGCAGAAGCCCGTCAGCCAGGGAAAGCCCCGAACTTCAGTGTGAACTGGACAGTAGGAGACTCTGGTCTGGAAGTCATTAATGCCACAACAGGCAAGGATGAGATGGGCCGCGCATCGCGCCTCTGCAAGCACGCGTTCTACAGCCGCTGGATGCGCATCCACACCAAGGTACAACTCCCTGCCTTTCTGCCATTCTGAAGCCTTAGGGAAATACCTGGGTGTGCTTTCTGTACTCAGAAGCCACTTTCTCAGCCTGTTTTAAGCTGAGCCTGGTGTTAGAACCACAGAACCATTTAGGCTGGAAAGAATCCTTAAGGTCGTCAAGTCCAGCCATCAGTGCAGCAGCACCACCATGTTCACATTAAACCGTGTCCTCTAGCACCACATCCACACTTTTTTTTAAAGATTTCCAGGGATGCTGACCCCACTACTTCCCTTTACAACTCTTTCAGTGAAGTTTTTTTTCCCTAATAATCTAATCTAAACCTTCCCTTGGTGCAATTTGAGGCCAGGTAGCTGCTGCTCTATGCAGTAATGAAGAAGAACAATGTGTGTGTTAACTTACTCTCTGTGATGATGTCTGGTCCAAAATACATGTTGATTTATAGCTGCGTAAGCAAAGGATTCTGTCTTCTTTGAGCTTGCCTTTGCATTTTATTTGGAAGGATAATCCCATTTTCACTGCTGAGGTTTCACTCTTTACTCTCAGCAAAAAAGCTTCCAGGAAGCATGTCTGTTGCTTTTTGGCCTCAACGTGTTTTTTTGATAGATCCTTACCTTGTTTTAATATTAACTGTTTAAATAACTCAGTCATTCTGGTACTGTTTGGCTTAATAGGGTCTTGTCTCTCTCCTTCTTTTGTCTCTCAACCCCACAGCTTTCCTCCAGCTTGCGCTCAAAGATCCTCAAGCCCAACCTGTACCATGACACCAAGCAAGGAGCCACTGAGTATCAAACTGCTAAAGAGTGTTTGTTTAAAGCATTCCTGAAGGCAGGACTTGGAGCCTGGGTGGAGAAGCCCATAGAACAGGATCAGTTTTCTCTCGCAGTCTAACTCAAACTGCACATCACTTTGGAAAGGGAGTTGTTCTGGAGATTCCTGGTGTCCAGCATTGCTTTCTGGCATCTCCACAGCTGTCAAAACATCTTTCTGCTCTCTGGAGTTGGGTTTCTTTGGGTTTTATTTGGAACTTCACAGTAGCTGTTTCTGTTTTGCCTAAGTATTGAAATTCAGTGATGATCCAACACATAATTGTATATTTTGTTATAGGAAAGTAATTTCTGGTGTATTTCTAGAAATAATTTACTGTAGAAAACTTGCAGTAAGGCTGTCCTTACTGTATACAATGACTCATTTTTTCTGGGTTAAAATAATTTCTTTTTTAATTCAATGTCATCAAGTGCATGAAGAAATTAAGTTTCTCTAGGTTTTACACCATGCTTTTAGGAAGTAGCTTAATTTTTAAAAAAGAAAATAGGTGACAAAGCTGATTCTACTCCTCTGTTAACTTGTTTTTCAACTGCAGATATTTTTAGTACATAGACCACAGAGCCAGAATGGAGTCTGGACAGCTAGTTTTTTTCCCAATTCCTTGCTCTTTAAAACCAGCTGCTGAAAATTTCATGTCTTTGATGTATGTATTTATTAGTCTGTGAGCCAGTTTTTAACATGCAGCTTTTTATTCTGTTTTTAAAAATACATTTACCTCTCATTTATACCCATTGTGAAGTCTTCATTTTTTTACTATTGTAAACTAGAAACAGCAAAATAATTATTTGTAAGTTAAGAAGTTTAGTCTATCACATGCAGAAGCCTGTTTAGAAGTAGCTGATTTGTGTATCCCAGGAGCTCATCCGAATACAATCTTAACGTAACAGCAATGTAACAGCTTTAAAAAAAATCTGCTCATTTTAAGGGCATCAAGCTTGAGTTGCCAAAACTAGTCACTTGTTGGGTATTAATTGCTCTCCTCTAGAAGCTCTTATAACAGAGAAACCAGTTCTTAAACCTTATTTCCTGTGAGTTAAATCTGCTTTCAGCCAGATTGTTGTCTGAGATTCCCTTACCTTTGGGCTTCACGTGTGTGATGGGCATCATGAAACTAATTAGGTAAGTTGCTCTCAAATGTGTGTCCATCTGTTTTGACTATTCCTTAAAAAAGTCTTTTTCCTGAAGATGTGGACACTTCTGCTTTATGTAAAAATGTAAGATGGAAGGGAGATATTGAGGTTTAATTAACTGCTGTGTAGGAGGAGCACCTCTGGGGTCAGCAAGTCCTCGAGGTGTTGAAGACTGGTGTAAACCCACTTCTGGCCAGTCATGAATGCTAAGGCATTTCTGCTCGGATATGAGCATGTTCTCAGCTTCAAAACCTGATCAGACCTGAAAATTGCTTGTGCATTAGTTGAAGTCTCTGGGTTCATGTCTTGGGAGGAAGACACTGAGGTGGAAACAGTACATTTGGGTGGTAGTGTGGATAATAGCAGGCATTCCAGAGAGTTTGTGACCCAGGGGTCCCCTCAAGGAATTGATGCTTCTGGAGGTTACTGCCTTGTCCAGATGTTGGGGGAAGAAGCTGCAATAGGAGGAGTGAGTTAATTCACTTTTGTGGTGGCTTCAGTCACACTGTCAGCTTCTCATTAAAGCTGAGAGCACTCCTGTAGCCTCTGCAGGCCCAGCAAGGCTCTTGGAGTCATCATCCAACTGAGGTGTAGACTGACCTCTTCCAGAACAAAAAAGGAGTTCAGTTGTACGTGGTCGGATTTTGCAAGCACTGGGACACCAGCCTTTAGGATTGACCTTGTCTTGGTCACGTTGCAGAAGTTCTGTTTGGGGCTGTAGCTGAGTGTGTGAACATGTTTCTGGGGGGATGAGGAGAAGGTGGTCATGCCTTGGAGTCATTACTGCTCTCAAGTGAAATATACGGTTTTAAGGAACTCATTCAAAAGTTGGTGTCTCTCTGAATTTTTTTTGAGGACTAGGGAAGTAGTAGCTCAAACTAATTTTTTTATCAAGTCAAAAATACGAACAAAATATTTAAATAGTATTATAGACAGTTTTTTAGCTGCTGAAATGAGCTATTAACATTAAACTGAACTACGTTCTATGCCAAAATCTTCTGACAAAGGAGTGGTGTCAGGTTATTTATGAGGAAGAATTCTCTTGCTGGTAATTCTGGGTTTTTAAAAAGAAGTTTTCCAGGGTTGTGTGCAATCCGTGTGTCTTCCAGGAGTCAATAAAATACTACTTGGTTTCCTTCAATCCCTTGTTCCTTTTTGTGCAGTTCACATGTGGAAGGAAGTAGGGAGAGTTTCCTGGAAATCACTGTCACTGAGCAAGGAGGGATAGCGATGTATATAATCTCAAGTGACTGCAAAAGATGAGACAGCTCGGCCTCTGGCAGCTGCCATATTTTGGAGGAGACCAGCTTTTGGAGGCTGAGGGCTCTGGAAAGCCTAGGCTGAGTAGGTGGGAGCTGACCTGCACAGGGAAGTTGTACTGCCACAGTGGGAGCTGCTTCCATTCTTTTGCCTTTTTTTTTTTTCCCTTATATTTGATTGAATATTTATGTAATTATTTTGATCGAATATTTACATAATTATAATTGAGTATTTGTCTCAGGATCTTCAAAGGACTTAGAGTAACAACTTTAATGTTGATGAATACTTGAAATTGAATTTAAGGTGTTTTTTTCCTCCAGATGGCAGTCTGGCTTGTAGTAAAGTTTTATAGGTTAGGTAAATAGATAATTTTAAATATAGATGTTTTAAATATATACATATACACATATACATATACATATATATATGCACACACATATATATATATATGTTCTGCAGGATCATTTTAAGAAGATCTAGGCCTAAAGGTTAACACTTGAAATCTTGCTTATGGTTCTACTCAGTACCTGTTGATAACTGTAGATTATTCTTACTGATTGTGTGTTACTGTGTAGGAGCTCTTTGGCAGTGGGGATGTCCAGCTGGCTCTCCCTCTGGAACAGCTGGTGATGGGAACATTGACTCTGCTGTCTTAGTGGGTTACAACAGTGGGGTTTCTGTACAGCCAACAATTCTCATTTTCTCCTTGTCTTGGAGAAATCTTTTTGTGGCTGGTTACTGCATGGGACGCTCCAGAGGAGAAGATTTTTATGTGCGGTTCCTCTAAATGTAAAAGAACTAGCAGCTGAGAGGCTCAGGATCATGGAACTGGTGTTGCATTTCATCAGTCCAGTTCTGGAGACAGGCTGGCAGAGCTGTGGCTGTTCACCAAAAGAGAAGGCTCTGCGGAGACCTTAGAGCCCCTTCCAGTGCCTAGAGGGACTCCAAGAGAGCTAGAGGGCGCATGGAGTGTCAGGACAAGAGGCATGGCTACAAACTAACAGAGGTTAGACTTTTGACTGGGTATTGGGAAGAAGTTTTTCCCTGTGAGGGTGGTGAGACCCTGGCACAGGGTGCCCAGAGAAGCTGTGGCTGCCCCATCCCTGAAAGTGTCCAAGGCCAGATTGGACACCGGGGCTTGGAGCAGCCTGAGATAGTGGAAGGTGTCCCTGCCCATGGCAGGGGGCTGGAACTGGATGAATTTTAAGGTCCTTCCAGCCCAAACCATTCCATGATTTTGTGATGTCCAAGAGTGCATGTAGCCAAGGGAAACCCCAAAACTCAGTGCAAATGTGCACAAGTTAAAGCTGTTGGTTCAGAGTGTTTGGGAGCATGAGGCAGAGCCTGTGTCATGGAATAATGCTGCCTTTGGAAACCAAGCTGTGGTTTTAAAAAATTACCAGCCAGGAATTGAGAATGTGTTTGAAGAACTTAGTCATGGTCACCCCATAATTAAAATTTTGGGTGTTTTAAATTGCAGTGGTTTTCAAAATACTTTTATTTCCATTCCTCCTTAAATTAATAGGAAGGCTCATGCTTGCAGAGAAGCTGCACTTTGAATTCTTTCAAATTTCATCATCACTAACTGTCCACTGTGAAAATTATCTCCAAGTTTACTGATAAGGAAGGAGAGTTGCAGTTCAGGTATAGAGTCAGAACAAAAATGTTTCATGTATTTAAAACCTAAAACCCCACAGAAATAAAAAGTATAAAATATGACTGTTCTGTCTCAGAATCACTGTGTGGTTTTTGTTGGGTTTCTTTATCCATTTATTTATTTTGTAATACCAAGTGTTTTCAGTTGAGCTTAAATGTTTCCACCTTCACTTTGTGTGCTGCTGTTGGGAGAGGAGGTCATTTATCCTGGGGCTAGAGCTAGCAGAGGCACAGAGGTTTTGATAAGAACACAAGGGGGGGATTTTAGAAGGGATTCTGAAATTGGTGCCACAGGGCTGGAAGGGGGAAGTTTCCTGGGCTTGATCCCTGTCCTGCTGGTGGTTCAGTGGGATGGATGTGCTACAGCTTGTGCTGAGTCAGCATCTAATGGAAGCAGGAGGAGGACAGAGAAATGAAAATCGCTGGTTTCTAATGTAGGAATGATGGCATGGAATGGAGATTTTGTTGGAGAGGCCCTTAGGCTGCAGGCACGGGGAGCATGGACCAAAGGAATTGCCCACCTGGCAGTTGGTGCTCCTAGCCACTGCTTTTCCCAGAAATGTCACAGCTCAGCTCAGAGGTACCAACTATGTGTGTACGTCTGAGGCTTTTGAACTTCATTGGGCTTGCTGCTCTTCCTTTATGCAAACAGCTGGAGTATTTGCAGCAATTTTGGGTTGATTCCCTATGAGAGGAAATTGTGTGGATCTCTGGGCAGGCAGGCTTGGTGTTGGGAGCTGCAGGATGGGAGGGGTTCATCCCTAGGCAGGTGTTTGTCCCTAAAACACAGCTAGAGGGATGAACTCCGGCAGTTTTTCCTCAATGCATCCACTGGCATCATGTGCTGGAGCCCATACGGTGCTTCCAATAAGATTGCTTTTTCCATAGTTATGGTCTAGCTGGGAATGATGCAAACCAATCACCAGGGAGGCTCCAGGAGTTGGGCTGGGGCTGGAATCCTGGACCTGGCAGGGCTATGGGGACCAGGGAAGGGCACACTTTGCTTCTTGGATCATGTCAACGTACCGTGTTTTTCAGAACCTTTCAGCCAAAGGCCTGTCCCACTACCCATCAGTGAATGGGCAGTTAATTGCACCAACAGCATTTGTGTTTGCAGGAATGAGTTTTGTGGGTAGTTGCGTTTTGTTTTCTTCAGTCATTCCAGGAAAGAGGAATTGAGAGCTGTGCTTGCAGCCAGCCTCAGCAGATGGAACAGTTTAAGTAATATCTGTTCTCTGGAGGGAAAGATCGACAGTTGGTGTCACTGCTGTGTTTTTATGTTTTTAATATCTTCATCACTATTATACCAGTATCATTTTTGTTGCAGTTTGGCTGAGGCATCCTCAATGAGTTTAAGATCCAGTGTGTGTGTGTGTGTGAATATGTATTTATGCATATGTCTGTACAATACTGCTGTATATTTTTTGCATTAAGCAGTTATTCTTCCTCAGTCTCCCTTGTGATAGTGCAAATACATCAGCTTTACCTGCCTGGTGTAAGGTTATTAAAGAACACTCTCAGACACTGTCCTTGACACTTTCTCCATTCAAAACCCTAAATTTGAAGAGGAGACCTCCTTAAACCTCTGGTTTGTCGCTTTCCTTCCAGCATTCTTGTCCCTCTCCCGGTGTCACTGCTGAAGCAAAACCCCTTGGTCGATTATTTTAAGCAATGACTGTTTTGCATACTGCCTTGCTTTGTTCAAGTAATGTTTGTACAGAGATTTCCAAATATAAAGAGCTATATAATTGCTAAGTTTCATTATTATTTTTTTCATATCGGTGTTGCTAGTGACAGCAGAACAAGAAGTGAAACATCACAAAATACTGTGCATGTCCTTAAGGTGGTTTTGGTTATGTCCTGAAGAGCTGGTAAGAGCATGGGAAAGGGGAGGGCAAGTGACAAGTCTGTGACTCCAGTGTAGACACATGGCTTGTGTCAGGATCCGAGAAGGGCTGTACCACCTCTGGTGTGTTTTTAAACCGGCATTTTGCACTCAAATCCCAAGTGGGATCCCCAAAACCTGTAGTTGGTCACTGGGGTTGTCACCCCAGCATGTGTCTGCCATTGGGTTTGGGTCCTGCCCGTAGTGGTAGCCCTGAGTTGCTGCTGTGGCAGCTGGTGAGCCCTATGGGGTGCCAGTGCCAGCACTGCCACTGCCCAAGGAGGGGACCCAACTCCCCAGTGCTGGGACAGCAGGAGCCCAAACACCTGGTGGTCACCTTTAACCAGCACTGTTCCAACAAAGCAGAGAGATCTGCTCCAAATGTGCTGCTCTTGCATCCTGGTGAATCCTGTTCTCAGTTATCAGTCAGAAATGGCAGCTCAGATCCAGGGCTACAGCACTGGCTGAGGAAGGGTAGGGAGCCACCAGCACATGACCCCTCTGGATCTGGCACCCTGGAAGCAGGTGCACTAACTTACCTTGCCGAGAAGAAATATATCTTAAAGAAGAGTCAGATCTAGGACAGTTCTGCTCCACACCCTACTTACTGTAGGACTATCATGGATAGTAGCCTTCAAGCTTGTGTTTGTTTTCCCCATCATCTGGCTTATCAGATCAGTTTCTGATTGGGAGCAGGAGTAAGATGGGAGATCCCTGCATGGGTGATGCATCTGTTTTGGAAAGACTCCTTTTAAGCTCCAGGGATCCTTGTGGGTCCCCTCCAACTTGGAATGTTCTGTGATTCTGTGACCTTTCCTAGGAACAACAGAGGAAGCAAGGAATGTACTGAACGAAACTCTATCAGCATGAAAGTGGCATCTGGCTTGATGGGTTTAGGTTGGATTTGATGACTTCAGAGGTCTTTTCCAACCTAATTGTATCTGTGGTACTGTCACCAAGCACTTCCACAACCACAGTTTGGAGGATGCTGGATAAGGGGCACCACAGCAAGAGGCATCAGACCCAAGACCAGCTCCTGGCTAAGGCACGTTTCCCCCAGCCTGTGGCACTGGGTTTTGTCCATCCAGGTGACAATGCCACCAGGACTAATTGCACCAGATTCAGTGGCTGGTGCTTGGTAGAGCGCAGTGATCTGCAGAGGCAGCAAAGGAGAGGATGGTGGTAGCTGGGTTAGGAAGGGCAAGTGCAGGAGTTCTTCCCCTGCAGGTGAAGCTGTCACAATTTTGCTTGCAAATCTGCAACTTGTAGTGAAGGGAAAGGTTATGGGAGAGCTGAGCGGTGTGTTATTGGCAGCACTAGCCTGTAGGTACAGCGGTAAGTTTTAATGGATTTATTTTTCACTTTCTCATCTCTGTCACAACCTCATGGAAAAACTGGGCTCTGAATTTCAGTTCAAGCCTTTGCAAATGGCCAGAATCACTGCAGTTTGCCCCTGCCTAGTGGCAACACAGAAGTGTGATGTGCTGGCACTACTGCTGATTCAGCTCTTCCTACTGAGAGATCAGCCCAGATGTGAGTACTTTAGCTACTGAAAACCTCAATTATCTGAAAAAAATCAATCATCTACCAGCCAGAGCCTGTGCTGAAATAGGGTCTGTAAACCAGCAAATCTGCATATTAGGCAAAATCCAGTATTTATGGGGACATGGCCATCCAACTGAAGTGATGGCCCAGCTAATGTTTACACAGAGTTGTTCAAACAAAGCTAGTTGTTCAAACAAAGGCAGCTCTTTCAGATGCCACACAGCAATGAGTGCGTGCTTTTGGAAAACAAATCAATATAGTCCCAGGCATGAGAGGCATCATCCCAAGCTTCGCAAGTGTGCCAACTTTTGAAGAAGGCAGCTTGGCAGCGTTACTGCCGCAGCCACCGGGACTTCTGCCATGGGGGCAAACAGCCTTTGGAGCAGTTGTTGTGAACCTTAAACTGTTAACATGGGAACCTATGAGCTGACCCCAGAAGGGATCCAAGGGATGTCAATAAGAGGTAAATGCTTTGAAGGGGGCTCTGCCTACAGGAAACAAACTACAGTGATGACCCATCACACTCTTTGAGAGAGAGGACAGCAGAGGGTAAGATCTGTTGCTGCACAGGCACCACTCAATTAATTCACTGAGTCCTCTACTCCCATCGCTCCGCACCACTGAGCCTTCCTAGAACCCAGCAGGGTTGTACTCCTTTTTGCAGAACCTCTCTTCAATGATTTATGTACATGGCTGGAAATAGTTAAATCCCTCATGAGCTACAGAGTGGTGAACCTCGAGAGACATTCTCCCTTGGATGGCTGTGCAGTCAGCCAGGGTACCGACAGCTTTGTAAGGTAAATGTGATTTTTCCATGGCTGTATCAAACACTGCAATGGAAACCATGGTAATCTTCTGGCAGGGGTCACTTTTGGATGTTTGTGCCACACAACAAAAGATGAACCATCCAAAAAAGGCAAGTTTTGGCAGCAGGCCTGTGTGGGAACAAGAGTTGGTTGCTACAGCCCAGGGAGAAAGGGAGCTTGGACCACTCGGCAGGACAAATGTTTGTGTTACAAACCAGACCCTAATGAGAGGGATCAATTTGATTTTTATTTGTGCCTCAACATACGTTATGAATCCATTTTCTGACATGGGGTGAAAAATTACCGTAGAGGCTGTACACATGCTGAAAGCCCTAACGCATGCTATGAGTTAAGGAGGCAGAAAATGGAGGGGAGCCCTGTCCCAGGGAAGCCTTGGCAGACAGCTGGCCAGGGCAGAGAAAGCTTCCCCAATTTTTCCCTTTCTCTCTTTTCTGTCCCCTCTTCTGCAGAGACATTTATCAGTAAACAGTTCTCAGATAAAATACTGCTGCTTTTGCGCTTTATTTTCATCCGAGAAATATCAAAAAGAATCCTCCCTGATTCCTCTTACAGCAGGACAGGACACCTGATGAAAAGATAATTGTGATCTTATCAGCCTCTATTCCTTCATCATCTAAACAAAGCCACCCAGTCCCAACTTACTTGTAGGTGCAGAATTAGAAACAGAAGGCCTTGATGCTGTGCAAATGCTGCTCAGCAACAGTAAAACATTGTTCTCTTGTCAACACTCTTGGTCTCAAATCTGCAAAGCAGCGCTGTATCAGCTACTCTGAAAAAAAACAAATAAACTCTTCCAGCCAAACCCGGTGCAACTTCCACCTCCAAACATGTTCTAGTTCTTGACCACCCTCTTGGTGTGGGACTTGTCCCCCATTTTGAACATATATATCCAGAATTTCAGCATTTTAAGAGCAGAATCCAGCATTTGTCCTTGTTAGATTTCATTTGGTTGGTGATTTTTCAAGTGCGCTAATCCATCAAGATCTCTCTGTAATGGTCTTTCTAAGCCCAGGGCAATTAATGGTTCCTTCCAATTTATTATCACTAGCCAATTGCCCCTAACATTGAGCCTGGGGAGCACAGCTAGGGATTGGCTGCCAGCTGAATGTTACCTGAATTTCCTGGAACTGTTTTGAGTCTGTTGTATGATAGTCCCAGTTAACAGCTGAAGTTATCTATAAAGGTAAATATTCTGGTTTCAGTTTGAAACCGGGTAGAAACACTAACTTTGTGTAGTGGTTTGGATTTGTTAATTTTACTTTTCTTAATTTTTGTTGTGAGATAGGATTAGGAGAAGGGAAGTTTAAAATGCAAAAGGTGTAAAGAAAACTTTTATTAATAAGCTTAAAAGAATAATAAGATTCAGAATAAAACCTTCAGATCACTCTTCTGCCCTCTCCCATATCCTCTTCTCTTTTTTAAAGACAACATATTGAAACATTTCAATCAGGTATTAATTTAAGGAATAGAGTTTTCTTCAGTTTACTTTAGGGAGAGGAGCTTCCCCTTGTTAGGCTATAGGGACTTTTCTATAAGAAAAAAACCCCTGTTCTCTGATGGCTTCACTTCTCATGGATAGCAGCTGCCTGGGAATCTGCAATTGTGAAACTCCTCCCATCTCCACAGCCTTCTTAGAGTTGTGATTCTGGGCTATGTTAAATTTATGGGGTATAATTTTTAAGGATGAGCTGTTTAAAAAGTAAAGGTTCTCTTCATTTATCTTTAAAATCATCTTTATTTTTGGGAATAGATGTATTTTTCTTCCCTTGGGGTAAAGGGTCTTTATAATTTTTCTCTCTCTGTTCGTGCTTCTTATAAAATTATAACTATTTCAACATCTGTTTAGTCAGTATGGATGTTTTTGCTTGTGGTCTATAAGCTGGACATTCTACTCCTCTTCCTCCACGGTTTATCGGGATCTTTATTGTATTATAGTCCATCCGCATAGCTTATAAAAGGACTTTTGCCTAAATTCACAGCATCTCCTCATTCTTTTTTCATCTGAGACCTGACTTCTGCTTCACTGACCTTGGTGTTTTCTTTCTGTCTTTTTCCTCTCATTTAAGGGAGGATTGAAAGTTTGTAAGTTTTATTTGTGCACTGAAAGAGTTAAGATCTTATATAGGGAATGTAGAGCTGCGGCTATGTTGGAAGTGTGCTAAGACCTCAGGAGACTCAGGCTGCGCAGGGAAGGGAAGGCCAGCATAACAGGGGCCAGGCCAGAAATGGCAGCCGCCGCTCTGAGGGGGACGGCCAGGATCTCATCAGCATCCCTGGATCTCAGCTGCAGCACCCATTGTTGATGGCCACCCCTCCTCCCTGCTAGGACATGTTGCCAGCTTCCCAGACAGGAGGCCCGGCCCTGCCAGGCCCATAGGCCATGAGACGGAGCAGGCCCGGGGCCTGCCAGCCCTGTTACCTGTGCTCAGGCTTGAAAAGGAAAAAAGGCAGTACCTGGGGTTTGCTTGCTTCAAAATGTGAATTCACAGAGAGAGTCCTAGTCCTCCAATTGGTTTTTTTTAGGCTGTTAATACTTAAACCAGCCTCTGATTGGTCATGTTAAGTCACAGAGGAAGTTCTCAGGAAAAATCTTCTGAGGATGCCCTCCCCACTAAAATATCAGTTAATATAAAATTAACACAGTAAGGATCCAGAGATTTTCCTTAATAACCTATGGAATAATACAGTGGTGCTCTTTTGATCAAACCTCATGAGCCAACGCATGATAAAAAGTTGTAATTCCTCCGTTGATAAAGGTGAATCCTTTTGGGCACAAACAGGTCTGGTGTACAGACCACCCATGGTCCAACCCCACAACAATTTGCCAGTGACACCATTCTCAGAGCCAGGTATGGATAAACTATTTCCACCTGTTTCTTTTGATGTTATTTTCTACAGCTGGGAGGATAGAAGAAAAAAGCATCTCCCCTCCTAAAACCTTTAACAATCTCCCCACACCCTTGGGCCTCTCACTGGGACTTTGTTGGAACACACAGAAAAATGACGGTGAATAATAATCCCAAGGCCCTGTGAGGCTGTGGAAGTTTCTTGGTAATGTCTTATCCTGAGGCCCAGGGAGACAGGAATAATCCCTAAAAGGAGGGAATTTTAAATTATTTTAATTTTTTTTTTTAAATTTCATGGAGATTGTTATTAATTACATGAGTGTACAGTGTCCACATGTTGACAAGTACACCTTGGAAAAATCTCTGGAATGCTTGGAAGGTCTTCAAGCCTATCTTTTCCATGACAGCTTCGGGTGTCAGGTAGGATTGCATTTTAAAAATCCAGTTTTTACAGTTTCTTAACAGTGTACCTGCTTTGTAGGAAGGAAGGATTCTCTTCTGCCTGTGGCTGGATGTGATTTACATTAAAACAAAAGTTAAGGACTTCAGCTACTGATGGGAACACACTCATGAAAGGGGGCTCTGATTTTACTTACATGGGGTTTCTTGTAAGGCTGCACATGACATTTTTTGTAGTGTTATGGCTTCAGTTTAAAATAAAACTTTAAAATTTAAATTTAAAATTTAAAAGTTTTTAATTATGTTAAATTAAGTTTCAAAGCTTCATTATTTATTATTTATTTTCTGTTGTCTGCCTGTTTCACAAGCATGTTCCTCAGGGAAGTATATAGATCTGCATAGGTTTTAATTTGAAAAAGGGTTTGTTTTGTTGTTTCAATAGTAATTTCCCTACTATTTAAGCTATTTTGCGGATAAAATATTGGTGTTTATTTTGTTTTCTCCCTTCCACCCCTCCTCAGTTCAGCTTTCTAGTAACTTTCAAAGCGAGTGATATTTATTTAGGTAAATAAGGGGGACAGAATGTTACAGTGACTGATGTGTGCCTCTCATCTCAAATTATAGGCTTTTACCTCCACCGTGTGGCAGTTCTTCAGAAATGACTTGCTTTTGCATAGAAGTAAAAAAAAGGACAAAGATGAGTTTACTAAATAGGTTAATTCAGCAGTAATTCAGGCTTCTAAATATTGCTTCAATGAGGTAGTTTTTCAACTTAATTTAAAATCTTACCAGTGTTCACTCATCTCCATTTTGAGATGGGTACATTGACCAAATGATACTTCAGCAGAATATACCAGAATATATTTTTTTTGTATAAACATAATTATCTATATTCTGACAGTCTGTGTACATGTGTAAAAATACAGAACTTGCATCATTTTCCTTTAATTCACAGATGAGCCTTCAAAAATGTGCTGCTTAACTATATTTAGGAACACTAGGCTGCTCAGCTATTAGTGAGGGAAAACAAACTCAGCTGGTCCACAACCAATGGGATTTGGGAGCTGGTTTGTTGAATTTCAGATTGCAGGTGAGAAGGCTCAGGAATAAATATCTTAGGATAAAAACTCTGTAAAATGCTTTTTGCCTTTATTAAGGAATGCTCTGGTTCAGGTATGTTGTTGGATAATGTGGATGAGCTCTGTTTCTACCAACAAAGTGATGTTTTCCACTTTTCCACAAGTAAAACTCATGTTGAAATCAGGAGCATGGCTGAGAAGCTGTAAATTCTGGTGTCCTGTATGTCAACAGATACCTTGGTTTTTCAAGTTTGTCAGCTTTGTAAGTGGACTTTCCGCTTCAATAAAGAATTGATTGCTGATGTATTCAGATGCAGTTTAAGTGACTCCAAAATTCTGATCCCTGTGATCTCTGCAGACGAATTGTGGGTTTTTTTCATTATAGTCCTTTGACTGAAGCTGGAGTCTCTCTTCTACTTAGAAACAGCAGGAAAGTGAGAAATTGTTCTGAACAGCCTTTGTTTTATGGTTTCAATTGTTCATTGCATCAGGTTTTGGTATAGTTTACTGGAGAAATCTATCATTTATTGTAATATAGAATATATCATTTGTTGTAAGGATGAAAGGATTTTTTAGTATGAAAAACTGAGAAATGTTCAGCATTTTTTTCTTTTCTATTGTGTATCTCAGCCACCTAATTTTTGGGTGCTGGTAAGTTAAATGATGTTGCTCTTTTGCCAAAACTCCTGTTTCCTCCTGGCAACTAAACATTGAAAGAATTAGAATTATAAAGTTGCCTGTAATGACAAACAAAGCACTGTAAAATAAATTTTTAAAGCTATTTAGATATTTTAATATATTAATAACTTATATTATTAATTCAACTAGATTCAGTTTTGTCTCCTGCTCAAAAATGCTCATCAATCCAGACTGTAAAAGAAGCCAGCTCTTGCAAGACTGTCTTTCTAAAAATCAATCTTGTTCATGAACACGAGCATAATGAAGAATTTAAAATGTCCTTTTAATTATGTTGTTATGGAGACAGCTAGCCTAATAGACACACAATGATTAACTGCAATATGGGTGTGTTTTAGTGCAATGGATGACAGTTATCACTGTCCCTTCAGCTAGAGATGGTCAAATTTAAATGTTACTGGATGTCTTCGTGGCTGGGTCTTGAAATATTTGGTTTTTTTTTTTTTTTCCAGATCTAAGTAGAGTTGCCACTGGGAAGTGTCCTGGAAGGTAGGGAATTATAAATTACCCCAAGCTGTAAGGGACCCATAAGGACCATAGTGTCCAACTCCTGTCACTACAACTGTGGCACTGGTACCTATTTTAACTTACTACTAGTTGTACTGCAGTGGTGGCAGCTGGCATTCTGACCCCTAGGAGATAAAACCCAGTGTACTTAGGTGAATTAAAGCTGAGGTAGCACATGAAATTGTGTTGCAGGACCAAGCTGCATAGATGCTTTGTTTCTAGAAGGCTTTTGTGGCATCTGGCTCTGGATGGGCATTTAATGAACCTTGAGAAATGTTGTGGATGTGAGAGAGAGAGTCAGGGAGTCATTGGTGCAATCCACAATGTGACAAAGACCAGGTCAAGTATAATTAATCCAAAATGAAGATTAAAATCTGTAAGGCATCAGGAATAGTCTGAAAAAAGTGATTGGGAAACTTGTAGTGTACAAATATCACCAAACTACTGTAAAATGCAAACAAGTATTGGAAGTATTTAATCTTCTATCTTCTGCTGTCTGAGATGCATTTGAAAAGTTTATGTCCTGGTTTAAAGAACAAAATGTCTGCTGAGGAAGGCAGGAATCTCCCCAGAATGGAAAAGAAGACCCTCTCCCTCCAAATTATTTTAAGTCTGAAAATTATGGGCCTCCCAAGAAAAAAGGAAGGAAAAGGAATAATGGTTTTGTTAGGATATATATGTGTGTGTACATATATAACACTAAACAAGCAACAACACAACAGCAGAAGTTTCCCACCTGCCAAGCACGATGTCTTTTTCAGATTAAGAAATTCACTAAGAGACCTACCTCACAACACTTTAAAATTCTGACTTAAATTTAACTTTGACATATAACAATGGGGCCCTTATCTCTGAACCTTGACACCTTGCCTGGGAAAAAATGAGGTTGCGTAAATTTATTCTCTTTCAGCCTTATCACTGCATATGAATGAGAAAGAAATGGCTTAAGAACATTTTCTCAGTATTCTTCCACTACCCTTTTTTAGTGCAATTAAAGTAGCATGACCAAAATTGCCCCCTCTGTTTCTGAAGCCTGAATCATTTTATTTCATATTCTGTAGGTTTAAACTTCTGTCTCCTATAGTCAGTGAGAATCTTAAAATTGAAATCTCCAGCTATGCAATGACAGGACTAAAATAGCTGGTGAGTTTGACAGTGTGTTAAATGAATTGTGGGTATATTTTATTCCTTTAATAATAGCCTCATAGAAACAAATGTACTAATCACATAAAAAAATTTCAGTAAAAGCAGGGTAAAGTTTTATGCAGCTAATACTTCACATTCACATCAGACTTGTTTGGGAGGATGTGCAGGTTTTGTTAGTTTCTTTGGCTTTTTGGGTTTGTGTTTAGGGTTTTTTTTGTTTTGATGTTGTTATTTATTTTCTTTTCAGCATCCCAACACTGTTAGACCTAATGGTGTAAACCTTCTCTGTGTCTAGTAATACAGGGAGTATAAAATTTAGAAATTGTTGTGGCTTACTGCAGGAAATTAAAGAAAGCAGCAACCTGATCTGGCATATTAGGTTGGAATACTTGCCCTGGCAGGATCTAGAGTTTCACATATAATGGCTTTTCCTACAGCTGGTTGCAAAATAGAAGAGGATCTGCTATCCACCTGCATGCTGTTATTGTGAATGGCTGATCATGATTCCCTCTTGATTGCCTTTTTCAATCCCATCCGTTACTTTCATCCAACTGTTTTCTTCCCAATTTGTTGTATGCTCAAGAGCAAAGAAATAGTTTTTCTTTCTTGAAATACAAGTAAATGTTCTACAGAGGAAAACATAGTCTACCCCTGCAGGCCTTTATCCTGCTTTTAAGGACACTTAGTGCTGTGTTGCTTTTCAGAGATTCACTGATCAAATCTGCTCCTATTGTGTCCCAGGCTGCCTTGGCACAGCAGGAAAAGCCTCCTTTTATCTGGAATACCTGGAAATGCCTGGAAATTCAGCTGATAAACCATTGACTTGTTTCTATAACCATAATTGTTTCTATAAACCATTGAATTGTTTCTATACATTTCTATTCATTTCCTGTCAAGATTCTAGGCAGGAAAAAAGTCACAGGTCTTCACCATGCAGGGAATAAAAGTGTGGGAACAGCAAATGTTATAACAGATGATGGCTGAGGAGGTTTAGGTCACCATTAAAACCTGTGTTTTCAGAGTTTCACTCTTGTGTGGGAAGGATCTTGCTCTTGCAGGAGAATCTCTGTCTAGAACCCAGGTATCTCCTCTCTTATTTGCTGAAGATTGTCTTCAGTAGAAATATTCAAAATCTGAAAACTTAAACCTTCCAAATCCTGTGTGCAGACTTGACCTTCTGGAGCACAGAATTATTTGTTCCAGCACCTGTGGTGTCACGCTGGTTTTAGACTCCCACTCTGGTCACAGTGCCTTTGGCAAGCACTGCAGAGAGACTTTGGGAGTAGGTACTGCTCTTGAAACCTGGAAATGTGAGATTGATGGAAATTGGGGTCTTCCTTTCATAGGCATGGATTTGATTGAGCTGAAAGGTCAAGTGACTGGACCTAAGGTTACAGGGTAGATCTGGAGCAGCGGAACAAGTGTGGATCAGTCTGGTTTAGCACTGTAACAAAAAACATTCTTCCCTTCATGCTAATGTCACTATGCAACAAGCAAATTTATTTTATTTGAAGAGGACTTGGTGTTGGGCAGCTTCTGCTGGAAAACTGTGGGTAAGGCTGTACTCGTGCACCTTTTCTTTTGGAGCACAAACACACAGAGGTGGAAGTGCCTGCTCCCCTCCTTTGTGCTCTCTCTGATTTTGCAAACAGGAACCCAAGTGTTGTTGAGAGGGGTGAAAATAATGTTTTACCTTGTCATCTTCAAATGCAGCAGCACCTGTAATCAGCTCAAAGTCAAGAGCTCTACACAAGTGTTGTCACTCCAGAGCAGCTGGATTTGTGTCACAATAGCAAAGAGGAGAACAGAAATAGCAAAAAGGGGCTGGTGTGTTATAGAGTAGCAACAAGTATTCAATACATGGAGGTTAAGTCCCAGTCTCCTGCAGAAGCAATAGAAATCTGTCAGTAAAAGAGAACAAAGAAATATCGTATTACACAAAGGAGACAAAGTGAAATCCTCCTGTATCTGAAGTATCAACTGCACAGTGCAGCTTGTCTAAGTGAGGGGAAGAAAAGCTTGTTTTTTTCCCTCCCAACAAAGATCCAGTCAAATTGAGATTTAAATGCCCAGCTACCCTACAAAAACCAGACTCATCCTAATACATACATAAAAGATTTCTTATTTATTTAAAAAAAACCAACTTTGGTAGGAATGTTTTGGTAGATTGTGATTTTGGTGACAAATAGAAGTAATACACCGAGTTCTCATTTTTTTCCTTTCCCCCCTCCCTCAGGTTTCAGTAAGCTGTATATAAATATTTTTCTTCCCAAGGATAAGGAACATAAGCTTAAAATTAACATCTTGGTGGAAGGAGTATGGCCTGTAGAAAATCCAAGTGTGTATCTCTACCACAAAAGTCTTTGCAGGGCTTGGCCTCTGGAGGGGCCACATGGCTTTGAAAATTGGCAGAAATGATTGCAAAAAACAAAGAGCTCCTGACCTGTCATTTTGAAGCAGTTCAAGAGACTGTCCCAGATATTGATCCAAATGTATTTGTCTGGAATGTTAAAATTGATGGCTGCAGGTAAGATTTCACATGTTCTCTCCTTAGGCAGTGTGGTTTTGAACAAAGATCTCTGCAAAAGATTCGCAGGATGAGAAAGAACTTTCTGAAAGGTAAAAAAGACACTAGAGGTTGAGACAGCAGATTAAGTGGTCATATTAGATTGATTTTGGACTGCAGGTAATTGAGAAGAGATAAAGAGTCACATCCAGCTAAAATTCTCAAGTTTTTAAAAAGAAAATTAAAAAAATAGAAACAAATTGGCTCGGGAGTGACACTTAGGATTTTTGTTGTATTGAAACTAACTTTTTTACAATACATGGCTTAATAATGTAAACTATGTGTGCATCTACTCCTTTAGCCATCACTTTAGTGATACCATTTAGGTTTATATTTTCCTTCATCAGATTTTGGCAATTTAAGCTCTTGTTTTCCTTGTTTCCTTGCGTCACTGTGAAGGCACACAGAACCTGGTTCTTCAATGGACTGAGTTCTGTCACAGGATAATTCTTTGGGTAAGGATGGTACAGTGAACAAAACCAAATGAAACCCTAAAGGAGACCAACAGGATATCTCAAGCTGGTTTACAAAATGTATACCAATCTCACTTAAAAAACAAGGAACAGTTGTTTTGTTCTTATTTAATGTTGAAAAGAAAAACCAACCCTCTGGTTTTTATATTAGAAAAATCAAGGAAACTTTCTCAGTATTGCTAGTGTTGAAATACAAAATTCAATATGTTGTTTTAAAATGGGAGGCCTACCTTTAGCCCAAATGAGAAGCTGGGTAATGGATTAATTAATAATTGATGTTAATTACAACTTGTAACTTCTTGCCTATCAGACACAGTTTTACTGGAGAAAAATGAAGTGGGGCTGACCTAATTAGTCTGTCATGTTGTCCCTTGTCACATAATGCAGTTGATCAGCTCATTCTTCAATTGTCTGTCCTTCTGGTGCTGCAGAGAGAATCCTTCTGTTCATGGAAATACAAGGTGTGTTTACAAAAATTATAAAATATTCATTTATTAACTTTTAAAACATTTCAATGTTCAAGAAACTAGAAAAACCTCTAATTCAAAAAGTGATTTATGTTCTGTTACCTTGTTTCTGCCTTCACCAGTTTTCAAATACTGATTTTGGTAATCAAAGTACTTTAAATAATAAAATAATAAAATTTGGTAAAACCAAATACTGGTTTGCTGGAAGGACCTTTGTTCTCCAGGGATTACTAGTTCCAGTGTCTCATTGTTATTTCATTGAGGATTTTCTTTTAATATATCCTTGTATTAACAAATTAAATCTTTAGGTTATTTTATCCCTTAATACTATTTTAAAGGAACTGCTAATGTATTTCTTTAATTTTAACTTGAACTTGTACTGTGGAACAGATTGACAACAGTCCCAGATAATATTTGAATTGGCAGTGATCAGCTCAGGTTCGTGTTGGGCCACTGTGGGTGAAGGTCCCAATTCCAGGAAGAAATATGTAATTTCTTATGATATCCCCATTTAGCAAATTATTCAGGGATATGCTGTTTTGAGATGACAGGTTTAAATAATATGGACTTTAGTGTAGGCTTCACAGGAGGCCTAGAGCTTGCTTTATGCAACAGTGTCTTGCTGAATAGGAAAAAAAAACCACCAATGAACATGAGAATATAATTTTTTGATAACAAGATAATATATATTAAGGGTTTTATTTTTTTGTGTGCATATTGTACTAACTGTACTGGTAATTCAAAACCTGCATATGCTTAGATAAAATCATGTGCAAAATGAACCTGTCCTTTCATAGTTTTCAGATGTGAAAACTTGTTTGCAAATATGCAAAATAATGCATATGGAGCAGAGATTTTTTTTTTTTGCAGTCTTTAGTCAGCAAAAAGTGGTCTATGTTGAAATTCAAGTGTGTTTCATTTTTTTTTTCATATTTGCAAGGTTGTCATACCTCAAGTGTATGGAACAGGATTTTTTCTCAAGGTAATACTTTTTAAAATGCACCCAGCAATGGTTTAAGCTAAGCAAGGTTAGGCTGTAGAAACGAACTCTGTCCTATCATTAGCTCTTTATGTTTCATTGGTTCCTACATTTGGAATCAGACTGCCACCTGGGTGAGTCTGCACAGGGTTATTTTCTGCAGCGCTGTCTCTCCTGATGTAATGCTGACTCTGTTATTCTCCTCTGAGGACTGCAGGCTGGGACTAGTGGGAAACACTTAATTCTCATTATATGTGCAAAGCCAGGAGCAAGGGAAGCCAGCTTGACTAAATGCTTGGATTTCAACCAACGGTGCAGCAAACTAATGCAGATCCTGAGAATGAAAACTGTTACTGTAGATTCATCAGCTGAAATCACTGTGAGCTTTAAAATCAATATTTATAAAAAGAAACTGAGTATTCATCAAGTTAACCCTCTTCGGTTTAAAAGCATCGGGATTAACATTCCCCTGAATAATGAAGGTACTTGTCACTAATAACAGTTAGTGATTTTATACTGAAGGACACATGTGGCACTTTTATTTTGAGTTGACGAGTTTCTTGGCAGCAGCAGCCAATAAAAGTGGGTAGAAATGTTCAGTACCAGGAGCTGCTGCAAGGACTCTTGTCGGTCAGTTTTTCTGACTGTGCTTTAAAGCTAAGAAAGTTGCATCAGCAGAGTTCCAGATGTCCTTGAGAGCTTGGTACCAGCCCAGAGCCTCTCACTGTCACCACGGTGTGTAATCGTGCCACTGTGTTTGTGGGCTGGCAAGACTCCTTTCCAGCCCTGCCCTGCTCCTGCAAACAAGCTGTTCCCATTTACACAGCCCAGCTTCTGCTGCTTAAAAGCATTTTCATCTATTTTTTTTTACCTTTCCAAAAGTCCACAGATTGCACAGCTGTTCATTAGTGTGTGTGACAGCTTAAATGGCTCTTGTCAACTGTTGCCCAGTTAGAAAGGTGGCAGTCCTCATTTGTGAATTTGAAACAAAATGATCTCTAAACAAACACTGTTTGACAAAAGTAGTCATGATATAAAGGGAGGAACATTAGAAAAAGTAATATGTGTCAAATTAAAATGAAGGAGAAGAGTTAAAAAAAGTTTTATTTCCAACAGTTCCAGCAATATTTATTTCCTGAAATACTGTCTTTTCTCAAATACTCACAGTATTTTTAAGTAGAGCAAGAAATTCAGCCTCCACTGAAACTAATCATGGGTGAAACACTGACTCCTGTAAGGTTTGACCCCTACAGTTCTCAGACACTGCTGGCTGCTGTGCTCTGTGGGGAAATCAGGTCTGGAAACTCTGAAAGTGAAAATCCACCATGGGTTTTTTTCCCAAATAACTTTGTGAATAACTATTGAAATCCAGGATGGATTTGAGACTAGACTGCAAAGCATTCACTAAAACAGTGGGGGGGGGGAGGGAAGTGAATGGCAAAAAATTTAACTTGGGTAAAAGTTGAAGCATCATAAAGGATTCCTTGAACAAAGATTCATCCATTTACTTTAATGTAAATCTGTTTGCTATGTGCAGATGAAATCAGCCTCAAAACTATTCAAGTTCTCTCACACTTAACCATTCTCTCACTCCACAGTGCAACTTCAAGTTGTTTGTAATTAATTCCAGAGCAGAGAAACACTTTGCTTACATGGAGAGAGAGCATGCATAAATAGAGTATCTGTCTTTTAGAGGAAGATAGAGCAATTAAAATCATTATAATTTATGCACATAATTACATGCATAATATGTGTATAATTTATGTGTAGACAGGGGGAAAAAAAAATCTTTTAATGGGGAAGTAAGGCTGAGAAAACTGAGAGGTGAGCTACTAATGTGAGAGATGACTGCAAATTTCAATTCCATGCTTTCCCTTTTCATATTCACTGCTGCTGTTTTATGAGCCTACTTCTGTGGTTAAGTTAGCCCTGATCCAGATCTCTATAGAGAAAAAGCCTGAAAATTAGAGTGGAAGTGGGATGACCTCTGCAGGGAAAGAAATGTTCTGCGTATACAGTACGTCCTCCCATATCCTATGACTTCCTAGTACCACAGGGGTTACTTGGTTTTCTTTTTTTCTGATTTATTTTTCAAAACTTGGTGATCTAATTGAGGATTGCTTTAAGAGTAGTTAGTTTTAGCAGTTTGCCAACCAAATACATAAATTCATGAGGTCAAAAGATCTTACCATGGTTCTGTAATGGTGTTGCTGTCCTGGAAGTTTCTAGACACAACTGGAACCACTACTGATTCAAAGCTCTCATTCAAGTCTGTGAATTGCCCTGTAAGTCTTTATTAAACTGGAGGATGAGGTGACCTACTTGATAAATAAGGACTGGACTGTGCTGAGCAGCCTGGAAACAGGTCAAGGAATACTATAGCTGTTGTCTTGAATCATATTAAAATACTGCCCTTCAGCACTTTTGATGCTCATCTGTAGCCCAGAATAAGAGCAGTGTAACATAAACTCTCATCCCATGCCATGCCTTGCCTTCTGTTCTTTCTTAGTTTTTTTTTTTTTTATTTTTCTGAGACAGCTATCCCACTTTCCAGGGTATTTCAAACAACACAAAAATGTATTTTAGGTAAACTGATGATCCATATGTCATGAAGAAAGCCTCTGAGTTAAAAAAACCAAGAGATGAATGTTTTTCATTTCCATTATTACTTGTCTTTAGGTCAGGACTATGGGTTATGAGGATTAGTATTTCTTATGTTTCTTGGTTTTCAAGTAACTTTATTTTAAAAGAAGGTAATTGTTTTTGCTGTAGCTATTGTCTAAAGGGCACTGAGTATCCCAGAGTAGCGGCCTTAGGTGCAATAAATACATGCATGGACAACCAGACCATGAATGTATTTTACCCTTTACCTCTGGGAATAGTAAACAGTGACTATGTGGCATGTTAAGACCTAAATTAGTCTTTTGTGCCACTGGAATTTTTTTCTTTAATGAAACATCAATTCACTTGACATTTTTATGAGCAGCCACTGTTTTTCCTTCTTTCTAGTGAAACAAAATCTTAGTGTTGCACTTTGCCACCTTTCTTCTTTACTGTTTTTGGAGTGTCCTTATTGCTTTGAAAACTAATTTACTTCCCATTCCACTTCTCTCGCCAGCTTGGGTAAAAATGTCTTGATTGCATACAAAAATAAAATACATCATAAGAAGAAAAAATAAAGGAGAAAATCATATTGAAGAACATGCAGGTTACAGAGTGATACAGCTGAGGGAGCAGAGGATGTTGTCAGAACTGTAAAACAGCTGTACTGCATTGTATATAATATAATATAATATTATAGTATAAATATAGAATAGTCTAAAGTATGACAGGAAAGTAGAGTGGATGAAACTGGAGGATTTCATCTGTGCCGCTTGAGGCAGATCTGTAGCACTGGATGAAATTATGGTAATTTTTAATAAATATCCCTTTGAAGTACTTCTTGAAAACATGACGAATTTGTCAGCGAAGCAGTAAGGGAGAACTGTGGAAACCAGAAATATCCACTAAAGGCAACTGGTTACAGCCTCTCTGAAGGGGCCCTGTGAACAACTGGATTTATTCCCAAAGGAGGGAACAAGACCTTTAGTTTTGCTTTAGGACTTTGGGTAAGGATCTGATTCTGTAAAATTCAGAGCAACTTTAGAAGGCTGATAAAACTCAACCCTTGCATGAAGTCTGTGTCTGTATCACCTTTTGACAGTTTTTGAAGAGTTCTGCAGCTTGTGTTATGAACCCTAAACCCATCAGCCTCCTTCCTCCTTTTGTTTGAGAAAGAATTAAAGATTTAGCTGAGTTCTTACGAATGTTACTGGTTATTGCACTGCACTGTGATTACTGAGTAGCTGCTGTGTTTGCCAAAGATAGGGTACTTGAACTTCAGATATGTGGTAATAGTGACCTTCAGGATGCTTTTGGGAAGACCAAAATCTTGCAGTGATAGATGCCAGGAATTATGAGGTACTAAACAGAGAAGAGTAAAAAGTTGTACTGGTGTGACTATTGCTTATAGAGTAAAATTCTCATTTTGTTGAAATATGAGCCACAAAACCAAGGTGCTCAGAGTATCCATTTTAACTTTCTCTTGGATCATTAGTAACCAACAGTGAATATGGTAGATATAAACAGCCAGTTCAGTCTGTGCTCTGTCATGGAACACCATGGGATAATAAGCACTATATAGATGTTTTTCACAGCAGAGATGCAATTCAAGCTGTGTAGTTTCTGTCCATTTTATCTAGAGGAAAACAAATCAACCTACTGCAAACCTGGAATTCATGTGGAGTGGTGTAGATGCAATCCCATAGCCATTCTTCCCAAAACTTATTTTCCCATTTCATGCATGTGAATGCAAATCCAGATGCCTTCTCTGCAGAAACATGGGTGCAGAAAACCAATTTAAATTAAACTTTATTAAAGTTTTAAATAGATTAATATTATAAGGCATTCTCATTAAAGCTTGACAGCAGATGATTTCATTATTTTCCTTGGGTTAGGAGTAGCTAGTTTATAACAAGGCCAGGAAAAACAACCAGCTTTAAAATTGAGGTTATCTAGTCTTTTATTCACTGTTCCACCTACTGTGTGATGAAGATTAACGAAGTCACCCTGTTGGAATTACCTCCCACACCAGGGGTCCCCTTCCCGGGAATCCCATGTGAAAAGTCTGTGCTAGGGTCAGGAACCAGGAAAGAGACAAGCAAGACTTCGCTGGCTTCGGTCTTCAGTTGTTTATTATTTCTTTATCACAGTTCAGAGGCTTAGGTGACAACAAGCTCAGCACACTTCAATGACATGTGCCAGAAAGAGACAAAATGGATGATTCCAAGGATTTTTATATAGACACCTTATCCAATTGAGTTCCACAACGTACCTAACATGTTTTTATTTTTTATTTTTATGTTTTTATCTTTCTATCAATTCCTAATTATTCTTCAGTCATGTTACATCTGCATTGTGACTTTGTCTAACCAATCATTTGTGCTACCAACACTACAGAAAATGGAGTAGATGAAGAAGGAAGAAGCTGAGTCAACACCCAAAAATCCTCCATCTTGTCTTTTATCTACCTTCCATACTAAAACCCAAAATCTACTTTTTCACCCTGTTGATAAACTCAACTTCTCACAAAGTCCTGGAAGCTTTTTCCATGGCCAAAGACCAAAAGCTGTGCTCTCCTGAGAAATAAAAACTCTCAGGACAGGCACAGGAGCTAGTCCTGTGTCCTGGTTCCCACATCACCCTATGTCCTGCAAATATGGAGGCTATGAAAGCCTCTCAATCTAAGCCTAAAATACTCTTACTATTCCTGCATTGGAATCTGCCATGGCTTGTCACCAAGTAAATGCATTGGGCTCTTTCTTTTTCACTCTAACATCTGAATCAATCATCAAACCACTCTCAGCAGGATTGGCCAGATTGTCTGTGGTGTGAATTTGCTCAGTGAGGACTCTGTGTGTGCCAAATGAACTCCTTTCCATGCAGACTCTCCCAGCAGTCTGCAGGGGAACTGGGGGGGTATTAGACATAGATGTTGAAAGAGATGAAAGCACTGGTGCTGGGCATTTTTCCCTCACAATTTTAACTTTAATACTCTGTGGCAAAACCCAGTGTTCTGGTTTTGAAACATGAAATATTTCAGCATAAATTCACCTTGAAGATGGTGGAACCGGCCTCAGTTTCAAGCTTTGGGTTGTCATGGTTTCTTCTTCACTGTATAATGTAATCTCTAAATTCTTAAGAAACATAAAGCCCAAATCCAACAGTTATAATTTACTTTTTCTCTAGGCTAATTAGATAAATAAGAACTTGGGAGTTGCTTGGTTTTTGGGCAGCCTGAAGGCCTTGTAGTGTTTTTATTTTTTTATAGATAGCTTGGTCAGTCTTCTACATCCGTTTCATCTATGGCTCTTCTCCATGACACACTGCAGTGTGTTTCATACTTTCTGTCCTATGCCAATGCTCTTCACCACGGGATCTGTAGGTTGCTGCTGAACATTGAACTGAAAGAAAGTGGATAAAACCTCTGTGCTGAGACCCTTGTTTTTCCAAAGAGCATTCAGAGGGATACGGCACTGCCCACATTTGTGGTACCACTGGAAAACTCACCAGTCTGCAGCCTCAGGCCTCTGTCAAACAGGAAAGGGGAGCCCTGAAGCAGCCCAGTGACCTGGCAAGAGGAATTTTTCCAATAGCAATGATGGAGTCTTTAAAAAAAAAAAAATTAAAAAATAAGCTCTGAAGACCTTTTTGCTTGCACAAAAAGTACTGGGAGTTTGACATGATGGTGCCGGCTAAAAGATTTTGCTGTTTAGCTTTGTTGTGGTTAGAAATAGACTTCTGTGAAGGGAAGACTTGCCACCAGGATTTTCTGTTTGTCAGCCTTTTGAGGCAGCTGACAAGGACCTCAGGAGAGGGCTGGTGATGGTGAAACAGGATTCTCTTGTTCCTTTTGATATTTTCTGGAGGTTTTGGATCTGCCACTTCCCAGCTGAAGAGCTCACATTTCACTCTTTCCAAAGAGACTGTAATCAGTAGTAGCCCATTGAGCTAATTGTTTGCTTGTTGGTTGTTTGGAAACAGCAAAATTAAGAGAGAAATGAACAGAGGCAGGCTGCATTCTTAACAGAGTCCCAGAAATAAGAATAATTTTCTGTGAACAAGCCTGCAGCCAAAGTGTCTTTTGTCTGAAAGTGACATATTAGTCTCAGAGTTCCTTGGAAAAGAGAAAAATTACTTGCCAGTGGGGTAATTTATTATTCTTTCTATGTGTTTAAGGAAAAAGAAACACAGTCTGTTGCCTGGATCAAAAGGGGTAGCTCACTCTACTACCCCTCCCCTTCCTGATTCAGAGAATGAATCCCCATGGTGGTATTTCCTCATCCTTGAAATTTTGTTGCCCTTCAAGTTAAAATAAAATATAATTTTTTGTAACTGCAAAGGAATTTGGTATATAGAACTCCATGAAATAATGGGTTAGTGGTTGAGTATCTCCCTTAGCTGTTTCTCTATTGCACTCAGGGACTCAGCTGCATATCAAAGAGCAGAAATTCATACATAGGTTATTCTTTGAACAAATTTCCTCCCTGCCAAGTACAACAAGTAGATATTATTCATGTTGAGTAATAGAGCAATGGCTAAGAAGGTACTAAACTCTAAATTTTTAGTTATCAAAATGCATGAGAGGTACAGAAGGGATGGAGTGGAGGGGAAAGATGTAAAGGGGTGAATTGACCTGTCTTGGACAATGCAGAGGTAAAGCTGGACTAATCCTCGAGAAAGATTTAGGACTCATGCTCACACAGGGAGCAGCTGGAGTAGTTTGAGATGTTGCTACCCTCTTGCAGAGTGTGGGAGGAAAGTGAATTCTGGGATGAGCAAATCCATAATTCTGTCTCCTAGACCAGGGTACTTCTGTTCTGTTTTGGGGTAGATTTGCTGGGGATGACCTTGCAGAACTATTTCCTCAAGCTGGAGTTTGGGTCCCTCCTCTCTATGGCAATAACAGTCATAAACTGGTTATGGAGTTCCTGAGCTTCTTGCTTTTAGAGGTGAAAGGTACAAACTTCTAGATATTGTAGACTTGAAAAAGTTACAGAGCACTGCAGTTTCTTAGAGGAGTTAATTTTCTGCTTTAGTACAAGAGGATTTTGTGAAAGACAATTTAAAGCATGTTAAAGAGGATAGTATAGTCTTGTAGTGTCGATATAATGTACTCTAAAGTATAATAGGAAAGCAGAGGAGGTGGAACTTGAGAATTTCTTCTGTACCACTCAAGGCAGCTCAGCCTTCCAAGAGTGTGGTGATGCACACGTACCCTGGTGATGAAACAGGGTCCAAACTTGTGTTCACTCACAAGGACCCAGCACTTGGTACGTCTCCTTTTGAAACCACTTTGAGATTCCTATCATCATTTCAATGGCCTTTGCATGCCTTTGAGTATAATTTTTTTTCCTTTGGAAGAATTCAGTTGATGAGCAGAATTTTTTCTTCTGCTGAGAATACCAGTCCTATGTTTCAAACCATATTTGTTTAATATATGTATCATATGTATTTGTGTATATTGCTTATATATTAAAGTCGAATAGAGAAATATAGCTAAATGTAGCCCTATCTTAAGTACATGAAGAATGAAATCTGTGTTTAAAGGGGTCTGCTTTGCATGTATTGTGGCCTCTGGGAGCTGGCTTCCCTCCCTGCCTGTGCTGATCACACTCCAAACACCTTACTGAGTGCTCTGAGATTTTATGTGCATATATATGAACATAAAAAGTCTAGAAAGTCTGGAAATCCATGCAGAAATTGCTTCCAAACTCTTGGCAAGCAGCCAGAGCAAATGTGAGAGAAAATGAGGATCTTTTTTTTTCCAGTGAGCTCGGCAGTGTTTGGTACCTGGGTCTCTCCTGGACACTTAGGGATGCACTTGGATGCAGTGGAACTGTAATTCTATGTGTTTCCCCATTATCCTTAACTCTAAATTTGTCTCCCAGCAGCAGTGCTGCATGCTGAGAGTCCAGGGGGCTTTTTACATCTATGTCCATGATGCTATCTCTTCTAATGAAATATAATGCTTACAATACTTAATAGTTTTGTTTCAGAGCACGAAGTCAGGGGCAGGAATAGCGAGCCCAGTTCTCCAGCTTCCCAGCTCAGTATATAATAAGCCCAAACCAATGCTTTGTCAGCTTAGAGCTGCCAAAGCCACTTTGTATTTTATTCTGTTTGGCTATGATTTCAACGTGCATCATGTTAGTGTTTGATCTGTACCTGTAGATGCTGATAGACACAGAATGGATGGCAGGATAGAAGGTGCTTGAGATGGGAAACACTCGTATTTCTACCCAGTTTGTTTTGTAGAGGTCCTGCACTAAGTGACCGCTGACTCACTGCTGTACAGTTTTGGTTGGATGTTTAAGTCCCTTCTGAGTGCCCTCAGTCTTGTAAACCCTGGAAACTGTTTTGTGCTTTCAACAGCAGTAGAGGCTCAGCCTCTGGAGACCTCTCCATGTATGCTGCCAGTCCCGACACTGAATTATGGAGAAGACAATTAGGATCCATACCCAACAAATTCTCCACTGGGATAAAGCAGTCAGCAGAGAGGTCTTGTTTCTGCTTACAGAGGTGTTTCTTAATAAACTCCAGCAGGTCTAGGAACAATTTGATCACTGGAGAGTTTCTCACAGAGGCACTTGAAAGATTGTGGAGACTTGAATTTTCAGGATGATTTTCGTGCCTGCCATACCTGTATGAGGCAGGGTGAGCTAGGATTTCAGTTTTCTCCTGGATGCTTCTTGTTTTAACTCCCTTTCTCTGCCTGTGAACTTGGTGCAACCAAAGGAGGAGGGGAGGAAAGGGCAAAGACACTCGGCAGCAATCAGTCAACTACAATAAAAACACAGAAATGCCTTAAAGCTGGTTTACTGCTGAGACTGGAGAGAGGAAAGGATGTTAAAATGTCAGTAGGGCATCTGAGCTGTTGCGGAGTCTAGTTATCCCTGGGTTTTGAATTCCCAAACAGATTTCTGCAACAGTGTGGTATTTCATGTTTGACTTCAGCCATTTTAATCTCTAACAAGGAGGAAGAATCCAGGGCAACAGAGTCAGAAGAACTGCAGATGAATGCAGGGCTGTAGGAGATTATTTTCAGTAACATCTGCTACAATAGCCTGGAATTGCCAGGCAGGGTGCTTTCTCCCGGTTCAGAAACCTTCTCACCAAGAGCAA
Source organism: Phainopepla nitens (assembly GCA_013400175.1). Lineage (NCBI taxonomy): Eukaryota > Metazoa > Chordata > Aves > Passeriformes > Bombycillidae > Phainopepla > Phainopepla nitens. The sequence goes on along the minus strand of VXBQ01010290.1, from coordinate 96,240 downwards.
ATGAAATGCAGCTTTAAGGTCTATTGTCACTGAAAAATGATGTGAGATGCCCCTTTCACACTGTTCAATCATTTGTTTGGCCAGCACTGTGCAGAGCTTGTGAGTTTTATACCTGCGGCTTTGATCCAAGAATGACTTCCCATAGCCCAGGAGGAGAATCCCAGGGTGCTACAGCAGAACTGACTTTATCTGAGCCCCTGACCACTGGCTTAGGGACAAGACAAATACAAGGAAGAACTGTGGCATTAAATGCCAACCACTGCTGCTTCATCTGGAGCCTCAATTGCTGTGATGCCTAAATTATTTTACAGGGAAATTCAATCTTTATGTTGTGTTCTTTGGGAGTTCTTAAACAGATTTTTCTGCTCCTCATCCTCCGTAATTATGTACACTCTTAATCTGCTCCTCAAAGGTCCAAACTGAAGTGTAAAACCTGTGAATATAGAAATTACTTCCTTCATGTCTTTACAGACTTGCTGACAAAACATTCAGGGTAGAAAAGACACAAAATGAATAAGGAGGTAACAGGCAAGTTTTTATGGAATTCAAAGTGCAGTTGTTCCTTCTGTCAGCTAAAAAGTTGTATGTGAAAGGAACTGCTAACCTAAATGGAAGAACCAGACAAATTTAAGTATAAAACTATCCTCCTCCTCTTCCCTTCTTCTGCTGGCCTTGTAGAAAGAAGATTTTTGGGCATTTTGGATGGATTGATGTAGTGTGTCACTGTGTCAGGACTTGGCGTTTCAAGCCACATATGATTTTGTGGTTGAAACAAGCATCAAAATATGGCCTAGAAATCAGATGATTTTTTTCCTGCTAAAACAAAAAAGCCTTCATGACAGTAGTGGTTTTATTCCTGAAGGCAAGATATATATCCATATGTCTCATTTAGGATACACATTGAGGATCCTGTGGAGATTCACATTACCTGCAGGGTTTGAGGACTACTTTTTCCTTTTT
>VXBQ01010290.1:0-95251 GCA_013400175.1 Phainopepla nitens | reverse complement strand
TTTTTTTTTTTTTGGTGATACAATTGTACTAAAAATGTATATAAATTCTCCTAAACCTGCTGTTGGTCTTGTAAAATAGTTTCCCAAACAGTTGGATATGAAAAATTTCATATTTTAAAACCTTTTTTGACATAGTGCTTCCATCTGAGCTAAGGGATGGAACAAGTAGCCTGTACCTGTGGGCCCTGTTGGCTTTTCCAGAACTTGCGTTATAAAGTGCCCAGAAGATGGTGCCATGGTGTTGATTTTGGCCACAGGCATGCTGAGATCTTGATGGTTTTTTTAGGTTTAAATTAAATCAAGTAATTTTGTATGCTCTGATCAGAAGCTAACATTTTAAGAAATGGAATTTTAAAAATAATTGTAGAGGTAATGTGTATTTTTGCTGAAGAAAGCAGCTGGATTTGATACACATGGCTGAAATACCTCCAGTGTCCTTATAAGCAGAACCATTTTCTTAGGGAAGCCATGACTTTGCTTAATCCCTGTTCATGGAGAGGTGCAGTCATTTTCACCCATGGCTCTCACAGCATCTGGCTCAGTCGGGTTCAGCACCTTTGCCTCCTGTGAGAAACAGGAGTTGTTTAATCCTGTGTCTATAGGAGGCAAGTCAGTTCTTAGTAGACTATGTTTGCAGTTTAAAACCAGATGCTTTCAACCCCATACAGCCATTTCCTGAGGTTAATAATCAATGCCAGACGAGACATCTCTGTATTTCCACTTAATAATGATTAATTATGATTAATTAGAAGCTGCATTTTGGAAAGATACGTGAACAAGTCTGTCTATTTGTTCTTGGTGCTGCCCTTCTCATACAAAATCAAAAAGTTCTGGAAATTTTAGGCTGGAAATGCTGCAGGCTGAGATACCACTTCTGGGTATGAGAACAGTTGATTACATCCCTTTTACAACTCTCAGGCAAAACCCCTAACCAATCAGATTAATAATCCCTACAAATGTGTGTAAATATATATACACACACATATATAAGAATGTGTTGAGGTCATGATTAGCAGAAATCACAGTAACAAAAACCCTTACTGCTAGAGCAGTGAAAAGGTGATAAAAATTATTTTTCCTTCCCCTGTTCCCCTTAAAATGTGCCCACCAATTTGTCAAAGATTCTGGGAGGCTATGATGTTGAAAAATGCATGCTGAGGAATGGAGAGAAGTTGTATAGCCCTGCAGAGACTTGTGTCCTTTGCAGCAGATGCTGCTTCTATGTTCTCTTTTACTCCATTTCTGAGTGAGCTACACAAATTTAGCTTTAGAGCCAGAAGCAGTGAGTAAGGAGAAAATCATGTCGTCTTTGGAGACAAGATTCAACTGGTATCTAGAAGAGCACACACAAATTCCTTCCAGGGTTATGTGGGCTTGCTTCAACAATTTGCTCATAGTGTTTTAAAAACCATTCAATTACTTGTCAACCTCCTGTTAATAATGGAGAAGTCCTCATAGAACTTGAAGACCTCAACAATGCAGATGCCCCAAATTGCAATAGGTTTTATTATAATCATGAAACCACCGTCTATAAATATTTAAAATTTATTAAAATTGTGTTTCTAACTCTCCCTTTTGCGGGCTCCTGAATGCAGTGTTAATGTGAGCAAAATGCTTCTGGGAAACCCAGGGAAATGCAATAAAATTCAATTTAATACTGACCTACCCACATTCCTGTGCCTGCTGTTGCTGCTGGATTTTGGTGGTAAATAAGCCGTGGGCCACTTAATGTTTAATTTAGCAAACATGAGCACTGGAATCCAAATCCACATCCAGAGTTCAAACACTAACTTCTTTTAAGATGTTGTGGAGTGGTGATGCCTTAAGTTTTAGCTTTTCTATTTTTCAGATTCTGTGCTGTTGGTTAATTACATAGGATTAATGTAACTTTAATCTGTGCTGTGTAGTTCTGGGCTTCATATTAAGAGTTAGTAAGCTCTCTTCACAGAGTAGGTAGATAAAACAATTCCTTTCTAGCTTGGGACCGAGGACAAATTTTAGGCCCAAGAATGTAAACAACAGTGAAGAAAGAGAGGGAACAAGCAGGATGGAGCTTCATAACCTGAAGCTGTAATTGGACAATTAACTCCAATATGCTCATGGACCAAAACCTATAAAAGTGAGAGTTATCATGACTAGGTGTCCATTTTGTGACCATTTGTGGGTTTGACTTGGGTGTAGCCTCAGGCTCTCACATTGCCCAAGGTATATCCTTTCAATAAATACCTGTTTTATTCCTTTTGCTCTCTCTAGCCTCTGTTCCAGGTCAGCCTTTCTAGGCATCAGTGGAAGCATGGAAGAAGCAGTGTGCCTAGTTCTTAGAGGAGGAAATGGAGCAGTTGTATTTTACTGGTGTTTTTAAGTTTAGCACTGCACAACTCCTGGTTGAGTGACAAGTCAGACAGTGTGATGTGTCTCACCTGGGAAGTCTCACAGTGGCACAGACCTCATGAGGGAGCAGAGCAGGACCCTTGCCTCATCTTGTGGGCTGGTACACAATGAGTGATGCCCCTGGTTTTTGAACTATTCTTCAGCCTTTAATTCCCTGACCACTTTCGAGTGAGAGAGCTTCTTGCTTGCGATACAAGGGGTTAATTTGCAACATAACATCAACTGGCCTTTCAGTCAGAGACAGTGTCAGATTTGCTGACTGATGTGCTTTCTGAAAGTGCTTCCCTGCTAAACTAGCTCTGATTAATAAAATATATGAAGGCAAAGAAAAATTAGTCCTTCCTAGCTGAGTGGTTNTTTTTTAACTTATGTCTAATTTACATGTGCAAGACCTTAAAGACCTGTTTGTTCAGGTAGTTATGCTTGCATTTTAAGCCTTCAGGCACAGAACTCTGGTCTAAACTGGAAACTTTGTAGTTGCTTTGGCGCAGGGCTTTGTTTAAACTAATCATCTGTGGTGAGAGACAGGGCTACAAGTATGCAGATGAATGACTTTTAGAATGGGTAGGTTGAATTTCTGGTGAGTTTTCAGGCTAAGCTTTTCCACAGTTGTAGCCAAGAGGCACTAGTCCATAATGCTGGAATTTTCACAAAGCTATGAAAATACTTAAAACCCCCCATCGTCCCCTTGCCCTGTCTAGGTTAATAAGGAATATGAAGGGGATGGCTCACTTGGCATTCAGTGCACACAAGGGTGTATACCTGGGTTTGAATGAGCCTGCCCCAATTCTTTGCTTGGTCCTTGGGATACAAGTCCCTTCCTTCCTTGCCATTTTGCCCCTTGGCTGGCAGTCCCCATATTTCTGCTCTGGGCCAGCACAACTCTGAGATGCAGTTGCTGCATATTCCTCTCTGGGGAATGATTATTCAGGGAATTGCTTTATTTCATGCCCTTCCTTAGAATTTGAGCACACTGTGTTTGAGGCAGTCAGCACAGACCAATTAGTTTGCACAGCCCTGCTTTTCAACTCATTCAGCAAGATTGCAGCACACATTCCTGCTTTTTAAGCCCACTGGATGTTTATGGACTCCTCTACTGCACAGGCTCTTTTCTCACACTTTGAGTGAGGCAAAAGGCACTTGCTGTTTTACCCACAGTGCAGCAATCATGGATCAGTGACTGCAGAGGTTGATTAAAGTTAGTCAGGAAGAGTAAAATCAAGTCAGAGGCTTGCAGAGTTGTCCTGCTTATTTGATACTCTCCTAATACTCAGAAATCAAGTATTTTAATCTCACATATTAAAGCCTCAGGCACTACTAAATTAAACCGATTATTTACTTATTTGATTTTCCTGTTAGAAACAGCACAGCTGATGTATCTGTTGAGAAAAGGGGAGAGAGAAGGTGTATACCTGATAAAATGCATGAACTGGTTGCATACACGGCATCTTATGTTTGTAGTTATAAGCCTGTCATTGTCATTCAAGCTCAACTGTCTATCACATCCCAGTTATGGTTAGGAAAACACATTCACTATAAAAAAGAAATAACTTAAGAGATAATGGAATACTTGAGTTTTAAGTATATTTTAAATCTGTTGAGCAAAGCTGAAGCAGCAAACAAAAGTCATCGCTGTGCATTAATCTTTATCTTTTTGATTTTAATGATCTGATTTGAATTTTGAATTCTTTGGCGAAGCAGCAGGACCGCAGGACTCAGTAGGACCCTTTCTATCTCTTTTATTTAAATAAATTGGAACTAACTTTTTCAGGGTAAATATTCTAAGTCTTCCCTTTCTGGAACCCTGTATTTTTTTTAATATACCTGATTCATTCCAACTGAAATATCTACTGTATTCTAGAAGTCCTCCTCCCTTTTTCCTCTTTCCCAGGCAACAGGAAACTGAATTTATGTTCCCCATAAATTTTAGAGTAGTAAGTGATTAATGATCTCTGTAGGCTTGTTGCTCCCTTGGCTCAGGGCCTTTTCCTTGCTGTCATTTGCATGGCCTTCACCACAGGTGAGAATGTGGGTCCTTGACTCCACCAGAACTGGAACAGGGATGGGATGGGCAAAGTGACCTCACAGCCTGGGGCTTGCTTGAGACTGTCCTCTCCTGCATGTCCTGAAGCCACTACAGAACCTGGCAAAAACAAAGCAGAAAAGAGTTATTGAGGAGGCTTTTCTACAGTTAGGGCTACACAGATTATAGCAATCATCATAATGAATTTAGTATAATATGGAACAGGGAGAAAAGGGCAACTATTTAATCAAACAGCATTGAATCCCAAAGGAAGGATAAAATCAGTGACATAGGAGTTGCAGCCCCCAATTTATTCACTTTCTTTCAGACAGATTAAATCTTAAAACCCCAGCTATCACTATGCAAATATCAACAGGATTAAGCATAGAATCTTTGGAGACAAGTATTTAAGTCAGGCAATTTAGCCAACCAGCTATAACTTTTTCTTCTGAAACGTGCCTTTCACCTCCCTTAATCTGCACCTCAGATCACTTGTGTTCAGTTTGGATAATTTCCAGTATTTCAGGATGTGAAACAAGGTGAGAATGCCTGCAGAATTCTGCAGTGGGCCAAGGGAGCTGGTCACATCTGTATTTTGAAGAAGTAACTGCAGTGGTCCTATATGTAAAAATAACCCCTCTATATCTGTGTCTCCTGTTAACTGAGGTGTTGATCTCATCTGCTCCCAGCATTTATTGGTTTGGAAGACAGTCGACCACTTCTTTCCAAATTCAGGAAAGGTTGTCTCTGTTTCAGCCTGAAGAGATAAGTACCAAAAACATCCTGCCTGATCAATAGTTTACTAAAACCTTTGCCAAAGTCAGGAAGGAAAATGTTACTGCAGTTGCAGTTGAAACCTTGAGGATCAGTGGAGCCTTTATGACCATCTGTGTGCATTCAGTCCTTCCTTGTGATTTTTGCTTAAGGGTCATAGAATAGAATGGCATAGAAACAATAAGGCTGGAAAAGCCCTCTGAGGTCATTGCATCCAACAGTTAACCCAACACTGTCAGTGCCACCACTAATCCATGTCCCTAGGTGCCACATTCACGTGTTTTTGAACACTGCCAGGGTGGTCAAACCAGTTTCATCTTTTCAGCCCAGAACTGATGTGAGGAGGCAGCTCTTCTGGGTCCTGCCTGTCTACTTCTTTATCCCTGGATAACCAACTTGCACTTTCCTGAAGAAACCAGCTCCTTTGAATTTTCCTAGTGTCGTTGTTTGTTTTTGTTTCTTCTGTTGTCATTCACATTGCAGCTGCTGGTGTTGCTTTTGTTACTACAGCTGTTAATATTGCATGATCAAATGAATTTTAATTGCCAGGCTTCTGAAGGGCAGACACGGGCTGCTTACGGCCTCCAGTACATGTGGGAGGCTGCTAGGGCCAGCTGGGACTTAATTGGACCAGATCAATCATTCACTGGAGGCTTGCATCAGAAGGTGGTTTTGGAAGTGAGGAAGCAGATCCAGTCTTGAGAATATTTCTCAAATGGATGCATTCCTCTCTGTTGCTGAAAGGTCCCTTTTGAAGTGTCAGCCTGGCTTAGCTGGAGTTACCTGACAGGTAGGAGTGCTACCAGCTCATCTTTCTTCTGGTGTAGGAAATATTTTTCTATCATAGGTCAGTCTAAAACTGTGTCCTGCACCTGTTTAGAGACGTTTACCATGTGCAAAATGACTCATATCAGTGCTCAGGAATGCTCAGGATTTGGGTTTTTGTTTCTCTCCCCTCCTTTGCGAACAAGGCCCAGCTGTCTCTGAGCATTGCTGCCTGCCTTGGCACCCTGCTGTTATTTAAGGAAAGCTGATGCAGATTTGTTGTATTGACTTATTTTTTTTTATGAACATTTAAGATATTTTGCCTCCTAGGCAATACACTTCCCCTCCAACCCCATATTTGGCTCTCCCAAAGGTATTAGGGAATACTAAAAGCACAGAAGGGAGAAACTGGAGAGCAGCTTGATGAGTGCTGCTCGTGTTTGAGCCCAGACAAATCATTCCATATGAAATTGATGTAATATGACAGCATAAAGAGCAAATGTAATTTCATCTTACATTATTATTTACTAGATTTATAGCAAAGCTGCAGTTATGGGGTAGCCTTGCTCATTCAAATATGCTGAAACAGGATCAGTTTGCACACAAGTAAAAGTTAATAGTATTGCAGTGAAGCTGCTGCTAGCACCAAAATGCATTATTAGAGATAGTGGTGAGGTTTTATTTTGAAATAATCAATCTGTGACTTAAAAGCATGTACATTAAGTTCCAAAGCCTGCTTGTGGTGGCAGTGGCCCCAGAACAGCAGAGGCGGCAACAGAACTTCAGCACAGTGACATTCCTTAAGTCTCTTCAGGACACTTCTGTTAAGGAAGCTCTGTCTACAGATGGAGGTCCCATCTATTGTTTCTGCCTCTGCTGACAAATAGAGTTGGTGAAATTTCAGACCTTTTTCTAGCTTTGCCAAAACCCTCAAATATCTCTGTGCTGATGTCACAGTCAGCAGAAAGGTGAAATAGCAGCAGACCAGTACAAAGCTGGCACGAATTAGTTTCCTTCCCTGATTCTCTTCAAATGTGCCCACTTGTTTTTCAAGAATAGAGAGGCTGCAATGTTACAAAATGCAACAGCAAACAACCCCCCTTATTTTTGGAAATACAAATTTCCATTTTCCCCTTGAATCTTTGTCAATAGGCAACAAGAGTGGAAGATGGAAATACTATGAAGAAGGATCCTGGAGAGGATCAGCCTGCATGCATTTTAATCTTCATGGATTGCATTTCAATTGCAATGATTTCATTTACAGAAGTGAAAATGCACTGATGAAATACAGCAGTGCTCTCTGATAACTAGCTTTTGGGAAGACACTGATTCACATTGAGGCATGACAATTGTAAAGAAAGAGAAATCCTTGCTGGTCCACTTAATTTACTTCAAAAGGAGTGCAAGGGAAAGTGATATGCTCTGGTGTTTGGTGGTTTGTTTTTTTTTCTATTGAGAAATTGCACCTTAAGAATGTTTTCTCAGAAATAAAGATAGCAGGAATCTAAAAGGAGCTTGCAGAAGGATAACAAAAGGCTTCCAACATTCCAATTAAATAAGTTTATCCAATTTTCCCTTTTCTCACAGCATGAGATGGGTAAAAACATGGACAAACACCGTGGGTAGCAGGTGTGTGGGATCATTTCCTTGTTCCATGGACATCTGACTGCCAGAGAATGGGTGCTCCTGGGTGCAGTGTGACATGCTGCTGGAGACACGGGTGGGTCTGGTGAAGATGGGAATGTTGACATGTGCTGGAAGCCATGGATCCATCCTTCCAGACCAGAGTGAATTCGCATCCCAGAGCGCCACGCAGCCAGACCAGATAACACTTTCTGGCTCTCATTCTCTGCTGTTTTGTTCCTGCTAAAAAGTCAGCCCAATGCATGTGTTGGAAAAGAAGAACGTCCGTGTGAAGGAAGAGTGAGTAGACTGTGCTGGAGCTGGTCCATACTTGTAAGTATAAGTTAATGATCAAATGTGATCATAAGGAAACTCATTTTCTTGAGAGTATACATTTAAAAAGAGATATTAACACTGTATAGTGTGGCAATCAGACACTGCAATATCCATGGTAGAATGCCAATGTTCCAGAGATCTGACAAATCCAGCATTTGTTATTTACCTATCCAAAATGCTTGCTTTGAAAAAGCAGTGCTGAATGCCAGGCAGGAGATTCATTACAAATTCAATGCAACATGCAGTCAGCTTCAGCCCAGAGCTGATTGTGGCTCCACTTATAAGGTAGAAAGTATATTAATTGGTCCATAATTCAAGTTGAAATAAGGAAAAGAGAGAGATAAGATGAGCTGTCAAGGGAAGCATCTACATTCACTGGTGAATTTTGGGGAGTGAGTTGAGGGAAAGGAGCACTTACCCTTGAGAACTGCATAAGATCATTTGTAAAGTCATTAGTCTTATGAATTATTTTGACTGTTACTGTTATTAATTATTTGTACTGAAGTAGCACTTGGAGAAAAGACTTATGCTAGAAATCCTCCTGACTTCTGCTAAAGCACACAATAAAAAGGCAATCTTTCCCCTGAAGAGCTTTCAGTCTTAATGCCACTCTATACTCACAGTATTCATAATTTCTTCCGGTATTTCCATCCTCTTTTATTCTGGTACATAGCACCTAAACTTCTTCCTCAGAACTGTGTTGGTGTTTGGCAAATCTGAAATTCATGCATCTGCCTGTTTATGTCTGAGTATTGTTTGGTTTTCCCCTCCTCAGTGGTTCTTTTTCTCACAGTTAACATTCCCCTTCTCATACTTCCTTCTCTCATTTTCTGCAATTACTTGTATTGTCTCAGTCTCCATTTTTAAACCTTTGTCACAATTCTCTCATATTTTCCATGGATGCTTTTTTGTCTGACATTTTCCCTCTTGGTTTTTTCGCAATTTTGGGGAAGATCTGTGGACAAACAACTCCTGCCATAATCTCTCCGAAGGCAGTTTTTCTGGCAAATTGTTCTATCCCTCTTCACTTTCCATATCCACCAAGAGGAAAAGGTCATGTGGAGAAAGCACACCTTTTAATAGAGAAGGTGATTACATTGCATTAGGGAGAGCAGCACTGCCAGCAGGTCGAGGGAAGGGATCCTGTTTATCCAGCCCCTCATGATTTCTAGGAAGGCTGGATCTGGAGAATCTTCAGTACAAGACAACTACACTGAATTTACTTAGAAAACCTGGATATTATAGACTTTTATAAATAATAAGCATTGAGTGCTCCCTGGCAAAGTCCCAATGTTGCCTATTGGATCAGTGTGAAGAAAAAGAAATTTGGCGAAAGGACCAAGTGAACTGTCAGCAGCTTGTCCCTCAGCTCTGCTAATAATTGTGGTGCCTCGCTGTAGTTTGTTTGCAATAATTTCAGTTGTACTGCCAATCCTTTAAACAGAATTGCTGCTGTTGTCACAACTGTAATTGTTCAAGAACTGCATTTTTCAGTTAGGGGGAATATATGAGATACATTATCTGTAAGAATCTCTTTTAATGATAACAACAGATACGATAATTAGTCCAGTGTATGAAATTAAACATATTTAAATAATTATAGTGTAATCAAGTCAAAATTACTGATGTCTTTATTTGAGGCTAGATTATGTGGAAAACACTACAGGAAAATAAGTGCTGTGTAATCTAAAAGGCACCAGTATTTGATAGTACATTTGCATATGTAGCATCAACTAAGTTTGGTTTATACCTTCCAAAGATTTAAAATATGAATAACAGTCATTAGGCCAGCTTTCAGAGGCTTGGGTATGACACCAACTCCTTTGTGGTTCAGTTTGCTGGCATGTCTCTGATTGTTTGGTATGGTGGATTTGCTGCAAAACGTGAATTTAATGGTGCTCAAAAGGGTGGCTCAGAAATATCTGCATTCTAAATGCCTATTTATTGGATTTTCTTGGAAAAGTTTGACTTTTTTCAGTTCCCTTCTCCCCTTTCTTTTCTGATGCTGGACATAGTCTTTAATCAAAGATAAATAAACAAAAAGACCAGGGAGCCCAGAGACATCAGTTCAAGGGGAAAATATTAATTTTTGTAGTATGTGGAAAAAAATCCAACAACAACCCCCTACAAAGCAAGCAAACAAAACTAAACCAAATTAAGCATAGGCAAAATTAAAAAAACACTACACATGAACCCAAAATTCACAGCTACCCCCTCACTTCACGTTCTTTTCAAACTTCGAAGAAAACAGCCTCTTGTGTAATTCTTTACCTTTATTAGCAGGTGCTGACTCACCACGGCAGAGGAGGGCACAGTTCACAGGTCTGGCAGAATTACAGCTAGTGGGTTTCAGGCACTGCCTGGGTCAAAGGAGAACTGGAAATAGCTCTTTATTTATATGTGTGAAAAGGATGGTAAGGAAGTATTTTTATCATTTGACTTTACTGCAGAAGCATATAAAGGCTATGTTTATATTTAATTTTCTTGAGGGATGTAATTCCCAAAAGCAATGTAAAATATTGGTGGCAAAACCTCAGTTTTCGAGCTGGGGTCTGAATTTTGAAGGGGGCTCCTGAGAGATGGTGCTGATATCTTTGGTTGGCAAGTTGAACCCTGAGCCCGTGCTGGTGGTGCAGATGAGGGGCTACAGAGAGGCATTTGAAATTAAAACAACTTTCCAGCATGCCCATACAAACAGAAACACTTGACCCTCAGGAAGGTAACAGGCATCTCATGATTTATTGTAGACTAAAGTTCATTCTTTTACCTGACAGAAAAACATTTGCAAGTGCAAAGGGACTGATTCAGGGGGATTTGACTCCATTAACTGCAATTTTTCATCCACTTTTCCACATCAGCAACGAATTTACCTTTTCTCTGGGTTTGATGTGGAGTATCTTTAGTGTGCTGAAGGTCACAAGTGTTTCTCCAGCCCCATGAGTGCAATAACCAACAAGAAGAATAATCCATGCAGGATTGTCTTTTCATGACATAGATGATGCTGGGAAAACAGGAGACTTTTTTACTTCCAATGTGGTTATTTAATGTGCAATTTATTTTTTAGTTAGTTACTGCGAAAGAATTATTGTGAGACAGAACAAATACTAGTTTTACAGTAAAGACAATGAAAACAAACAGGAAAGTAATTTTAGGAATTGAGATAAGGTTTTAAAAGAGGATGTTTCTGTGTTTGGACAATTTAGTTTGTTTTACATGAAGATCTCTCTGATGTGCGCACCCCACACCACCTCCAATCCTTTGAAAGCAAGATAAATAACTAGATTTCTCACAGAGAGGCATTTTGCAGCTTCTACTAGATGCAAGCATACTTCCAGAAAGCTTTGAATTGCTAAGAGGTAAATTGATTAAATTTATCCTAAAGGCCCCTTTCAGCAGGTCAGGAAATGGATCCTCTGGTTTTGCTGTGTCATATAGAGTGATTTGAGACCTGACCTTTTAATGAGTTTTATCAATACAGTTGAATAATTTCTACTCAGAATTTATTTACTTCTTCAGTGTCTTGCTTAATTTGATTTGTGAATCTATTATTTTTTTTACTTTTAAGTGTTGGGTTTTTATATTCAGTTTTTCAAATGCTTCAGTAGTAACTTCTGTTATCCTTGACATTTCTGTGTCACCATAATATGAACTGCTGCAGTGGGAAACTTAATCCTCTAATCTGTCTAGCTCAGATGCATTGTTCGTTTAGAGATATTTTCTAATTCAGTGTTTTTATTAACAGCTCTGAGCACTATGTTCATGCTGGCATCTGCAACAGGAGCAGTTTTATTAATGGAAACTGTAGTCAGAGAGTTGTCTCATGTCTGGTTCCACTGGCTGGAATGACAGTGCTGGTCAATATGATTGTAGGATTCAGCTCTCTGCCTTTTGGTTGAAGAAGCTGTAAGATGTACATGAATGTACATATATACAGATGTGTGTCTATGTGTCTAGGTTGCCAGTTGATCAACTCTTTTATTGGAAGGCAGATCTGAATATTAACCTAAACTTTCCTACGTTTTCCTAGGAATCCTAAAAACCATTTGTGATAGCTGTTCAAGAAAACAAACCATTCTGGCAGTTCTGGGCTTTCAGATGAGTGTTCAGTTTTCAATAGAAACAGTTTCTTTTCTGTGATGCTTTTCCAGAACCTCACGTTTAGGGGATGGAACATTTTGTGACCACTGGTATTATTTACTTTATTTCTCATCTGTTTAGTCTCAAAACCAAGTTGGTCATGGCAAATAATTGGCTACTGTTGAAGTTGCAAAACAGGATGAGTTTGCAGGATAACTGATCTGCCACTTTCATTTGAATGCTGGAAAAGACACACAGCAAAGTGTGAATGTAAAATATATAGAAATGCTCTCAAAAACTTCTTATTCCTCCTAATGAATATTAAAAATAAATATTAACTTAATATTATTAACTTAATAAAAATAATACCTGGATCTGCAGGTGCTTTTAATCAAGTCAAAACAAACTGCTTTATTGTGGGTAGAAAATCACAGGATGGGGTGGAAGATCATTAGTGATATAATAGAGTTTATACAGTTCAGCTGGAGATTAATGGCAAATAGCATCATGATGTTTAGAAAGGGGATTGAAGAGTACATAGAAAATAAATACTGCACCCTCATGAAACTAGGATTCATCCTGCTTATGATTATTCCATGCCGGAAGCATGATAGAAAAGTGCCTCTCTTCCTGGTGTAACAAAACTTTCTTCACTCTCTCTTTCCCTTCAAAAAAAGCCCAAGGAAAAAAAGGTTTTACACACAGTCTCCCAGAAAGAAACAGGATGAAAACATCCCTCAAGATGCAAATCAAAAAGGTCCTCAGCACTAATAATGTTTTCTATTTCCAAAAGCTCTGTAATCTGAAAACTAAAAACAAGAGCAACTATTATTTCTATTTATCTGTCTTTATGTGCTATATTATAAACATATGCTCAAAGATTTAATTTTTTTGTTTTTGTTTCAGAAATACTCATTAATGACTATGATCCATTGTCAAGATAATATAAACTGATTGGAAAAAACTTAAGTTTAAAACATGCAATTGTTTTGAATAATGGAAATTTATTTTTCTCGAGTTGGCACATTCGTTAGGAAGCTCTTTGATGTTTCTTGGAGAAACAAATCAGTGCTAGTTGGATTCATCCTTTATTGACAATGGCATTTTGGATTTCGCAGTGTCTGGAAAACTGTTTTCAGCTGAAGTTGTTGGCATAGTCACAGAATGATGCTATTGGGAAGAAAAAATAATTTCATTTTAAGGCTACTTAAAGCTGCAGTGAAATCACAGAAGAAATATCTGCTCATGTTGCACCTTGACATGCTGAAAACCCACCAGGAGATTGCTGCAAAAAGGTGTATTTTGAAAATCTTGGAAAGAAAGTGTTTCTGTTTCACTGTTATCAGATGCTTTTGTTCCCCAGTAACTTCAAGACTTCTGTTTTGTATCATCAAGTGAAATTATTTGTCATTCCCATGCCTTCTCTCTTCAGATTTCACCTAAATTTGCTACTCAGTTTGCCTGCCTTTGTTTCTCCCTGTATTTCTGTGCTATTCCTTCCAAATGCAAAACTTCCACATTCATATTTGTTACCACCTCTGGCATCTTCTCTATTTAAATTTCCTTGGAAAGCTGTACATCCATACCCTTAATAAAAATTGTGGTTTGAGAGTCCTGTGGACCTGTAAGAACCAGAAATATGTGACTATACATCTATACATCTTCAATTTACTAATGTTTTGGGTAGCTTTGTGCAAAGTGAAAAACCAAAAACTACTAAAGGTACCCATAGAGATTTTGGTAAATCTGTTGGTGTTCAGATATTTCCTGGTAGCAAGCAGATATTTCCTTTTGCAAATTAACACTAAATATAGATGAGGTGTGAAATTCACTGGACCTGAGTATTTTGCACTTGTCCATTACATTCATCATTTCTGTTCTCACTGACCCTTACTCGGGAGTTACTGAGCCCAGTGCCATAATTTGCAGCAAATAGCCCTTATAAAATGAGGAACTGCTTGTGAGAATGATGAATTCATATAGTGATATCTTTCACTAGATCAGATCTAATAAAAGGTCAGCTGGTACAATTTCTGATGTAAATGAGTTTTCCAGATTGTTTCTCTTTCTACTTGTGCTATTGCCTAGGCTGTCATCAGACTTCAAAGAAATTCATTATTCTTCCAGCTCTTGACTTTAAATGAAATGCTTGCTGAACCTACTTGATGCTGCAAAACGTCTCTTTGTAGGGCAAAGAGAATTGTGCAAGAGTAATTCAGTCTATTGAGCTACTCACAGCCATTGTGTTTGACTGTGCCCTACTGACATTGTATTTTTTTTCTGAAAAATATTGGAAATCATTTTCACTGATGGAACTGACGGGAAATAATGAGTCAATCACATGAGAGAGAGTGGATTCAGTATGCTCAATGCAAGCTATTGTGAAAAGTTTTAAAAGTCTCTTTGTCCACAAAATGTCAGTGTTTTATTTTTTTTCTCCTCAAGGTTATTTTGAAAGTAAGTATTTGAGGCTGGCATGCAGTCCTGACTATTCTGAGAGCTAGTGAAGAAAGAAACAAAAATATCTACTGTAAGAGGAAAGCAAGCAAGAGGAATGAATAAGGAAAAGTGAAGGCAAGTGCAGTCAGTTGTGTGGATTCCAGGTAAGCTGGTGTAGGGTTTTTACACCTGCTTCTATAAAATGGCAACTTTGGGTCTTAGAGACCCTGATAGGTCTTTCGGATAAACTGGGGAAACAGAATTGTTGCCATCTTCTTTCTCTTCGACCCTGACAATCTACAGGAGCAAACACTTCATGCCAGTCAGCAGCAATTCCTGCAATGTAATTAAAATGCAAGTTCATAAGTGAGTCCAGTGGCTATCTTACCATCCTATGGAGGTTTTAATTTTGGCTAATGCTGAAGAGCGCCCTGGTAGAATTTGATCCCATCAGTGCCATATTGAGCTCTACTATTTACAGTGCCAGTGTTCTAAGGCCTTGTCCTTGTTTCTATTCTAAATCCCGCTTCTGAATGTGTGAATGCCTCTCATTTATTTTGGTTAAAATTTGCCTGTCTGGTCTTGGTCCATGAACAACTCACACTCCACTGCTCTTCAGCAGTTTGGTTCATTCCGAGCCTAAATCTGAGTAAATTTTAGTTATTTTTTTCTTGAATTAGTATAGCATAAATTGGTCAAACATATACCAGGTATTGGTTTTGAATGTTAGCTAATTATACCTCTGTCCTTATTATACTACTGATTCAGAAAGCTAACGGACTACATTCCCATCTTGGTTTGGCAGCACGTAAAGGCTAGCATTGAATGTCAACTATAGTTTTAGAGTGAGACTCCTTGATAACAGAATGCTTTATATATTGTTGAAGATATTATTCCTAAAGATGCTGACTAGGGAGGAAATTTTTAGACATGGGAGAAATACTGTGGTTCATTTCCTAACCCACTGTCTACCAGAGCAATCTTTGTGCTTGTGACTGCTGTAACACATTCACGTGCAAGGTGCTGTGACATCTTTATTTCCCTCTGATTACCGTTTCTCCTCTCCTCATAGCCTTAAAAAAACCCCAACCCTTCAAAACTGATGAGAATCAAACTGCGGGATATGGGAAAAGCTGAAAAGTTTGCTGCCTTTCTACCAGTTTCTGGGTAATACTGAGATACTGTACTTGAGCCTTGATTTTTCACACAAAGGCTGTGAGAACAGCAAGTGGCACAATGTGAATCTATTCTTGTGTCAATTACTTCAGTGAAAGTGGAACACAGTTTTGCTGCAGCCCCTGAGTACCCTTGGAATGGTGAATAGCTGCACAAGCAGGAGATGCTGCTGTGCCCAGCACCGCTGGCTGGAGCACACACACCAGGTCTTGAGAACTGCCCTGCTGAGCTCAGGCACTTTCTTCCTGCTGTGAGGGGCTCTAAGACAGGGATGTTTATTACCAGCTTTAATAGAATTGAGAGCCAAAGGGTAGAGAGACCCCGTGTAGGGGAGATGGCATTGTGGAGGAAGTGCAGAGCGTGCCTTGTTTGTGGGGTGTCTGGATTTCGAATTCAGCGTTCAGAGAAGGGAGTAACCAGGCTGAACCACAAGAAATACCATACTCCCCAGCCAGAAATAAATTATACAAAATACAAAAAAAAAAAAAGCAGGTAATTTAATTCACCCTTCCTGCATAAGGATTCATGAGATTAACCTGCTGCTAAGCCATCTTTCACAGCTCTTGTTAAAAACTGAGACCAGTATCAAGGGGCAGATATGAAGCACAGGTCTTGCTGCAACCTACAAATCTGGGAGATGATGGTGCTGCATGATCATGTAATTTTCTGTGCTGGAGTCCCTTCTCTTGTCCTCTCACTTAACCAAGACAAAAAGCTTACAAAGCTTGTCTTGATGCATAATCTGATTTTTCTCTTTAGAGTCTTCTGAAATTGTTTATGCTGGGTATGAAACACTTGCTGGCCTTTGAAAAGTAAACCCTGAGTAAACCCTGCCTCAGTGACAAAACAATTGTGATTCTCCTGCTTAGATACTGAATTCAGGTCACCCAGTGAGCAACAGTCGCTGAATTAACCCTTGGGCTCCTAGTGCCTAAAAACTTAAAATTTTATTGAAGGACTAGTTTCCTAGGGATCACTAAATAAAGCAATACTTACACTGTTTTTCATTTATGAAGATATAGGAGGGAAGATAGGTTATTTTATCAAAAAACTTTCCAGCACAGATCCAAACCCAACACTGAAGTTTAATCGAAGTCCATGGGTATCCCCAGTGTCTTAGGTACTTAAATTCTGAAATAGATCCATTAAAGACAATTTTGCAATTTCCCTACTGGAACCAAAATCTTCTCATCTCTCAAAGCTCATCCACCTTTGGCCTCAGCTTGATTATATACATATATATACACGTGTATGTATATCTATATATCTATATCTCCATCAAAGTTTATATATATATATATATCTCTATCAAAGTTTTTTGTAGCTGCTGGGAAGCTGTAAAAGACAATGCATAAGGAGAATGTACGATGGGTAAAGACCAAGTCACACAGCAGTTGAGCTTGAAAGACGTTCTGTCTTTTAATCTGTCCACTGTTGACATTGTGAAAAATCTCTCCTCCACAATAATCTCTTAAGTACTTTTTTTAATGCTGGCTCTGAGGGTTCACTGGTACAAATGGTGTGAATATCTCGGCTAAAGTGATAGTGGGCAAGTCCTGTCACACATATGGGTTTTGTACAGTGCATAGAGCAGTGGGGGAGGATGGCTGGAGGGTGTACCTGCCTCAAAAATGCTTAGTTACACAAGAAATATTGAACCAGTGCAAAAAGTTTCTATCCTCAATTTGACAAAAAAAACCACCAACAAACAACCAAAAAAAACCTAACAAAAACCAACCAAAAGAACCCCAAACCAAAACACAACCAAAAAACCAAACTCAACAACAACAAAACAACCACAACAAAAAAGCCAATAATTGCCACGTCCTGAAGCAGTGCCTAAATGCAATTAGAATTTGTATCCTGACTTCTGTTTGGGAAGAATGCATTTGAAACATATGATTCCTTATCAGAAAGTTCTTAGGAGGACTTCATTTATGGTAAAGAGGAGTGAGAATCTTTTTTCTTCTCTAACAGGGCATATTTTGTTGTGTGATTTTAAATAAATGCCATTGTAAAAGGAATGCAATCATTAGAGTGGTTATAAGGAGTCAGATCTTTGGTCAAAACAAAACAACCCTGCAATTACACTATATAGGATTTGGTTACTACCAGCAGTTTTGACAGCACCTAGTAGTTCATGGTGAATTCTTCTTTGTGATAAAACTAGTCCAGATTATCTTCTTGTATCAAACTGAAGGTTTCCTGAGAGATTTGGCCCATCACAGATTTTAAAGAGCCTTACTAAAAAGTCTACATTTATATACATGTTAAAACACAGGGATTTTATTAGACCAGTAAGAATTTTTAAAATAGTAAAATATAAATTATGTTCCTGAGGGTCTAGCTCATTCCTTCTTCTTGAGGATATTATCTCAGTGGTGTTTAGTTTCTTGCATAAAATACAGTTTTCACAAGTCACCAGAAATTCTGTTCTGACTGGATTAATGGGGGACACCCACTGAATAAGAATTTAAGCATTTTCTTATAGCCAGTGTTCAGAGCAGCGAGTTTCATTGCCTGATTCTGTAGTAGGAGAAACAGAGGTAATTTTCATTTTCACAAATTAGGTCCTGTTCCAGACACTGCACCATTCAGCTGAGTTCACATTTGAGCTTGACACAGCCAGGAGTCCCTTGTAGTTCAGCTGAGACCTTTGTTGTATCTACTTGGAAACCAGGATTTTTGCCCTGCCTGTAACCGCTTGTATCTTACAGCTGTGTATCTTGGAAATACCTCATGGCATTAAAATTGTCCCAACTCAACTAATTGCAATAATGGTGAAATGAAACTCCATGAAACAAAGCAAGGAGATCAGATAGCTCAGAGAGCACAGCAATTTTGGAGCACTTCATCCTTTTCATAGCACTGCAATGGTTTCCCTTCTCTCCTTCAGAGCTGACACTCAGCTGACACTCTCCTTCAGCTGACACTCTGTTCTCCTTTGGCTTATAATACATCTTCGGAAGTAAGGTGTGCCAAAGAACTTCTCCTGATGCAGAGATTAAAGCCAGGACCTATAAAATGTGCTAATGAAAACACCTCAAAACCAGTTCAGTACATAAAAGATAAAAACCTCTCAGCCAACAATTATTTTCATGTAGAATGTAATGCAAGGTGCTTGATACATCTATAGCACAAATTATTGCATTTTATCAACTGAGCTGAGTTCAGAAACATAAAAAGAAATGCACTTGGGCTGCTGCAGTGCAGAATTTTGAACAGTCCTTTCAAATAGTTTTCAGTTGTAGTCCTCCATAGAATGTGAGATGCTCCTTTTGCTCAGTTACATTTAACATGACAAATAAGTTAAGGCATTCAATTCTAAAGTCAACTTTTCATAGAGTATCAAAATGCTGCTAGTAAATCCAAACTAATCAATCTAGTGCATAAAGAAGAGCTGTAATGCTCTGAATAAATCCATTACTCAAATATATACCGTAATGAAGGTATAAGTCATTAGTGTTTGCCTGACTTTTTTTATATGGTTGAGATTAATAGCAATATAAGCAACACTGCAAACACTAGAAAAAAAAAATCTCAAATATTTCTGAATGAGGATTGAGAAAATATTATCTGTAAAGTACACCGTGGATAATCTGTGTTGATAAAATGTTATGTGCAAGTGGAAAATGTAGCTTCTTTCGATTTTTTCTTTTTTTTTTTTTTTCTTGTACACAGCAGAGAAATAGAAAACCTCCTAAAAGCTCTTCCTAAAAGATCATATGGCACCAGATGGAATTTAGTCTATCAAATGTGCTTCTCATGGTGTGTAAGAAAGTGTGATATCCCATTAAAACAGAAGAGAATATTATTAATCTCTATTAAAAAGACTAATGAAATGGAGTATGTTATCCTGCCAGCTGTGGCTTAGAACTCTTTCTTCTGTCATTTGAATTAGAAACAGGAAAACCCATAATCAGAGCAGGGCATGGAAGTGGTGGAGAAGGAAGTAATTTAGAAGTGCTTTCTTTCATTTTTCAAATCTGAAAGACCTGAGGAATTCAGCTCTTGCTTTAAACAAAAGCAGCCATCTGACATTCTGTAGATCTACAGAAAATGCAAGTCAAAAAAGTCTGGGCTGTGGGAATAAAAAGCACAGGTGTTTTTTTTCCCTTTTGTCTCATTTTGATTTTTAACACGTAGGAATTTACTAATGCAGGGAGATTTCTTCTATGCTCCGCAGATGGAATATGGGCCTAGCAAAGGGCTGATCCTGAATCTGTGAGTCTGTAAGTTCAGCAGGAATAGTTTTTACACATTTTGGTCATGGCACTTCATGGTTCTTGCCATCTTCCATGGCATTAGAACAGATACTTCAGTTATTCTGGGTCTCAACTGGCAGCCAGTATGAAATGCTGATGTAGAAACTGTTCCCCACAAAGAGTCATAACATCCTGAGCACATCCACATTATGCATTTTAAAGTGCACAGACCAAATATCCCAAAGGGAAAGGGCATATGTTGTTTCAGTGCTGTGGCAATACCAGAGATATAAGATTTACTTTGGTTGTCAAATTTTGTTTGTTTGGTATTTATTCAACTACTCTAGAATAAGCACATAATTTCTCCGCAAAGCCTCAATATCCCATATCTCATATCAAAATATGCCTCAGTGTATAGTGCTCAAAATAAAGATATAACACCACAGGTCAACTCAACCTATGAAAAGGTGCACAAAAAAAAAAAAGCCTTAGGGTTGCTGAACCCAATTGTGTGAGAATTTGTTGGGTTTTACATATTGTTACTTATAAAGTTTAATGGCTATATTTCTACACCCATACCACTTTTTGTGTTTTATCAATTTTTTATTTATACTTATATGCACCTGCCAGTTTCCTACTTACAGGTGCATATAAATATCTGGCTAATGCCAGTCAGTGGAGCTCAGGTTTGGGCTGGGTCACTGCTGTGACAGGGCACTTTACACCAGGGCTCATCTAGGGAAGCACTTACAGACCAAGGGCCCTACCACTGCAGGGTTTACCAGCCCTTCTCTTGAGATTAAATACCAAAAATTAATTAAATATTAATTAATTATTATATAATTTGGTGGCAAAACCCTGGGGAGCTTGGGACAGTAGGGAGCTGGGGAAGGAAGAGCTAGAGGTGACGTTGCAAATGTGATTAATGGTATTTGCACATTTCCAATAGTCAATAAAGAATAGGAAAAGCCACTCATGTTCTAATATCCTTTTACAGGTCATCACAGTAGCTGTGCCTGTTTGAAGATATACATCTGTGGGGTTTTCAAGCTCTGTTAGAAGCACCTTTCTACAAAGACTCCAGAACTGCTATTGCCAGGGGATGCAAGTACCTCATGAAAAAAAAATAAATCACAGGTAGTGCTCCCCTTCCATAATAAGATGAGCATCATGTTAGTGCTCAGAACGATGAACATTTATTGCACTTTATTACTGCAACAGAACACCAAATTAAGATTTTTGGATAAATTATTTATTTATATATAATGACAAGTAATCCCAGACTAAAATGTATTTGAGAAGATATTTATTTGATAAGCATTCAAAAAGAGAATATGTTTCATTGAAATGTTGAAGCAGAGTGTAGGAGCTGATTAGACATGCCTGCCATGTTGCCTAGGCATGACCTTGAAGAACTTGGGGAATTTGGAGAGTTGTAATGCTACTGACATTACCTGGCAATGTGGTAAGTCAGAAACCAAAACTATACACACCACTTGTTTTCAAGTTTCGTATTTCACCTTTTATATAAAGTATGATTAGGATAACCAAGAGCAAAACCTCCTTTCCAAAAAACCAACTCTCTCTACAGCTATATAAATGTAAAGATGTTTATCTTGAGCAAAATGTTTTCCTCTGATGAATAACCAGCATAATAATTTGTCTTTCATTTTAGTGGTTTTTAATTCCACTAAAATCTAAGCCTCTGATAAAAATTTTTTAGATCAAGAAGTAAACTTGTATTTCTAACGGATTACTTGTGGACCAGAGCAGGCAATAAAATGAATAATGGAGGGGAATCTTTAAAAATTGCAAACTGACCTTTGAAATGTCAGAATTTGGATGTTTCCTGTAATCAGCATTCTGTGATAAATGAGAGCAGTAAATGTAAAGATCCTTGGTTCAAAGTGTGTGTAATCAAAATCCAGTGAGGGATCAATGGCCTTTTGGTGACCTTTTCTGAAAAGGTCAAATGACAACATTTATGGGAAACATTTCATGTGCTTGGAGGATGATTATAAATGGGTTTATTGCATTTCAGTGTTCTAGTTCTAGAAGGAAACTCTGCCTATTTGTCTAAGAGCTATATATTTGTATGCAGATGTATGTCATTGTCAGTCATTCACCCCTGTAGGTGTGTCAATTTTATACATAAAAATATGTATACATATATCCTGACATATTTGTATTATTTGAATTTTTAAGTTAATGCTGTTATAAAATAACATAAATGAGAGAAATGCTACTGCATGCGTGCAAAATATTACCTAGTTATTTTTAAGGAAGACAACGAGAGGATCTACGATGACTTCAGTGGAAAATTGGTTCCATTCTGCCAACAGTGACAGCAGTTTGGAAATGAAATAACAAAAGCTCCTATCGCATCATCACAATCCAGAAGACACAGTAGTAAGTGATGAAAGAGTAAGACTCCCTCTCAGAGGCACCTTTTAGGAATAAGTCCACTCACACATTTTTTTTCTGAGTAGCTGTGCGAGAATGTTTTCGTGCTGATCGTACACACCAAAATGTATAAAATGATCCAAAGTCATCACCAGGTCACTAGCTTTTTGATGTCTACCTCACAGTTTTGTTTTCAAATTGTGAAAAAATACAATTTATTTGTCTGAATAACTGATATAATTTTTTTCTGAAATTATAGATATATTCAGCTTTCTGTGCGAGCCTGCACTACCTGATTTTCTTTTTATATCTGTAAAAATTTAGCCTTAAAGTAGAGATATTTTCCATCTTTCTGTGGAAAATAATTGGTTATGAGCTCTTACATTTCATTACACAAGCTTCATATTCTTGTAGCTTAAGCATAATTGCTTAAAAAGAGTCAGTTATTACATCAGTCTTATCATTAATTACTGGGAAATCATGTAGACGCCAGATCATCCCCACAGAAATACCCTTTTATCACTGAAGAATGAGAATTTGCGCTTTTGAGCAACTGGTAGCTGAACACAGGACATAAATCCACAGGAACACGGTTTTAGGAGTTTTACTGGCCACGGAACTGTTTGCTTCCTTGATGGAAAATCAAATGGAGGGCAAAGAGTCCAGCTCAATTCTTCTCTCCTTTTGCATCATTCGTCTTTAATGAACCAACACGGATAATGATATAATTATTCTGATCATAGTAAACAGGTTTGATGGCTCTGGTGAAAAGTAAACTGCACAAATGCTCCTTGCTCTACCGATTCTGTCCTTGTTGAAAGAGTGAAAATGGGTGAAGAGGGAAAAAGAAGAGATTTAGCAGTGTGAAGTATCAGCTATACATGGACATAGAAATAAATCTGTGGAAAGGTAAGCGGTTTTTACTGTGACCCCATCCAGAGCTGAACTGGAGTTCTTTCCATATGAGAAAATAGAACGATATCTTACATGACATATTTCATTGATATGCAAGTATATAATGCCAAATCATAGTGATAAAATCACAAGGTCTCTGATCTGTAACTGGCCTGTTCTATTAATATTTCTTTACAGTATGCAGCACTAGCCATTTCTGGAACTATCCTAAACTTATGCTAGCTATTATTTCACACCATTATTCTGCAACCCAAAGCTGGAGCTGCAAGCTATGATGTGCTGTGTTTTTATCTGCATTACCAGATAATTTGATATTGCAGGAAGAGGGGAGCTGAAGTCTCATTTTTCCGACATGGCTGAGTGATGCATTTTCTATTAAATACAGTCAGGTGAAACAGGCCAGGAATATCCTATCTCATAATTATTATAACTTGTGATTAAAAGATGGGTTATGTTGAGACAGCTTTGTCACAGTCTTCCTTTGAAAGAAAAACTAAATAGCTTTAAATTCAGGCAGTATAAGCAGCATGTCAAGCTGTCGTCTTTCAAAGTGGTGGAAGGAATTGCTTCCTTTCTTAATAGTTTTGGGCTTCACAATGAAATGAGCTTTCAGTAAACAACTCCTCTAGTAATATTGTGGATGAGGAAAATAAATAAGGAGAGTAGAAGTCAGTGAATAGTTAGAATTGCAACAATTTATTCAATTATTTTTGTACTTTGGGTAAATTTTCAGCCCTGAGTACAAAATGCCTTCATTGTACCAAGGAGATTTGCATTTTAATTCACTGCACATAGCAAACATCTATAAACCTTTGTGTTTTGCCAAAAATAACAAATACCAGAACCTTGCAAGCTCCAGTCCATTGTTTAAATAAAAAGGGATGAATATATTAAGACCTTAACTCTATCACAAAATTAGGTACTTTGGCATTAACACAGGAATTCATATTAGCAATTATATATAAGATGGCATGCTGTTTGGGCATTAAATCCTTGGACGGACATGTCAGGTAAGGAGTAGATGTTCAGAAGAATAATTACTTTCTTCATGTGCACATGTGTTTTACCCACACTTTTGTGCTTGTCTTTAAAAATCTTTGTTTCTAAATATCAAAGTGTGAATTGAACACGTGGAGATGCAGATGGTGAATTTTGCTTTCAAGATTTAGTTTGCAAATATGCACTACATTTGTGGATCCCAAGGTCAGGTCTCAACTTAGCTTTAAAAATACCTGCCATGGTAAAATATTTGTCCTTCCAACATAACAGAAATTGTTCAGCTGCCAGAAGAAAAGATTAGTTCAAAGACACTTTTCGGCTGGTGTGTTGAAATCAGGATAATGTTTACCTGAGGAGATGCTCCAGTAGGGATATATTTTGAAGTGAAGTGGAAACAGAGAATTCTAAGACTACTTAAGAAGTGATAATGTTGTGAAACAGATTTGAAAGTCCTTAGGAATTTGCCTCCATTTATACATGAGAGAACCTGATCTAACTTATCTAAGTTTTTATGCTCATTTCTTGTTCTATTCTCTTCTACCTCAGTGAACTCAAACTGTTCACAATGCCCCACATAAAACTTTGGTCTGTACTGGAATAAGCATCAGCTGCTTCATCAGATGTGTGAGGCTGTCCTGGATTTATGAACAAATCTATTCTGGTCAATAAGGTTTCTCTTGGGCTATCAGAAGCTGCCTAGTGTAGCAATAATATGCAATTTTCTATTTAGTTTTTTAAAAGGAAGTGTGCATGCCTTGAGTTAAGATTTCTCTCATAGAATTAGAGGCTCCAGGCAGTATTAGAAAGTGAAAATTCACCTAAAGAGACAAACACCACCGAGCTGGCTGTCACAGCAAATGTATCTGAAATATCACCAAATGCCACCACCTTGTCCTCCTGACATGTATGTGTCTCTTCACTGTGTTTGGCCAAAGATGATTATTATGGTAGGCTACGAGTTATGGTTTTGGGAAGATGGTAAAGATCTGCCAACTAGTATAAATAAAAAGTTTTTCTGCAGCTTTACCTGATTGTTCCAGTGGTAGAAAAAAAATGCTGTGGTAATTCGTAAAGGAAACTTTCTACTATCATTATATTTTCAATTGGTGAAAAGATGTATAGCATTTAGGAATACCTCTTTCCAAAGAGAAAGATAGCTTCAGGGTTTTTTTCTTCCCAGTGGTTCTTTAGATACTTTCATAAAAAGAATTTGTTATTTTCATTTTCTTTTCATGAACAGAATTCAAAATGCTGATGCTACCAAATTTCAGCATTGTAGAAATAAAAAATTTGTGTTCATTCAGCACAGTCCTTGCTGTAGAAAGTGCAGACACCTATAGATATGTGATGACTTGCTCTTTGGAGGGATATTTGGAAAAAAGTATTCAGGAGATGCCTTGAATTCTCTCAGGACCACTTCTTAAATTTGACCCAAAGAATATTTCAAAAAAGAAAATAAATATTTCCAGGCTGTTTTTGTGCTTTTTCCTTTTTAAGCACCAGACTCAGCTCATCTTAGGAGGGGAACATCAGCCTGATGTACAACTTTTCCATTAGTGCAGAACAGCTGAAGAAACTCTTGAACAACTTTTTGCAGGTCATTTAGCACACAGAAAAGGCAGGGCCAGCACAAAGGAAAAATGGTCAAACACATCAGTGCCACAAAAAGGCGCTGCTGCTTTCTAGCCATCTCTTTTCACCTCATGTTACTGTATACATGAATCTCTGCATGGGTTTCTGTCGGTTTGGGCAGAAAGAAGGTGAAAGGCAAAAGGAAATTCTCTGACAACTGTTAAACCCACAAGGTTTGAGCTTGGCTAACAACAGGTGAAAACTCAGCACAAGTAGAACCAGAACAAGAGAACACACCTCTCTCTAATCAGAATTTAGCACAGTCAATATACTTTAGTGTGCAAGGAACTGCAGCTGTTCTTCTAAGTTTTAATCTCCATTCCTGAACCACCAATGTCCAAACAGGTAATAAAAGTGACCTTCCCTAGCTTGTGCTTCTTGTTACTGAAGGTGAAAAATGACAAGGCAAACAAAACAAGTGGTTAGAAATCATACTGTCATGACTGATACAACTGATTCATTTGACGCTTATACTGGAATCTGATTCAGAAAAGACAACTACAGACAACTAGGAAACATGGACAAAGTTAGGAGACACTGAACGGCTTTAGGATGGGGAAAGTAGGTTTCTTAACACATTTATCTTTCCTCGGACAGGCCATAAGCAATGCCTCTGCTTATAGCCACATATTGCTGAGGCAGGTTGCCATGCAGGTCAGGCTGCTGAGGGTCTGTCAGCAGAAATCAAGGATTAAGGCTTGGAGGACTCTGGGCTGCTGCAGTATGATCAGTGACTGGTGGAGGCTGATAAAATCCTATAAATTACTGTGTGTGAGATTATGATGGTTTACTTCAAGTACCCAAAGTTCAGACCTGGCAGTTGAGTGCAGGAGGCAGATGTTTGACTGTTCCTGTGCTTTGAGAGCAGGATGGTGATAAACAGCCTGACATGAAATGGATAGCACTGGATTCAAACAGGGTTCATGGTAGACACAGATATAGTAGCATAATATGCGGGTTGAGCAATTTATTGAAGATTCAGAGCTTGAGTTCTGACATTGCGATATCAATCACATGAGATTAGTATGGAGAGGTATTTGCTTTCTGCCTACAGATAAACATCTCCCCTGAATGACTTGAGAGATTTGCATATAAACCTGCTCTGCACCTTAAATGTGAGTCACAGGCTTTTCTTTTCTGTTCTGTCATGAAAAGTATGTTTAAAATATACTTGTATATACTTTATAAAAAGTATATTTGTGTTTACTTTATATGTGCCTATGTACATAAAAATAAATTTAAATCTCAGCTTTGGTACAAGGGTAACTACAGTGGTCTTGTACAAAACATACTGAGAAATTTTTTCCTGCTGTTTCAAGTCTACTCTTTCAAGTCTGCTGTTTCTTTAAATACTCTATCCCTGAGATGTACCATTTTAAATCTCAGTTGTTCTTCTGAGGCTGGGATGTAGTCAGACAGTATAATGCATCAGGCTTGGTGGATGCTTAACCTGAATGTAAAGGAAAACCAGATGTTTAGTCTTTTTATCCAGGTAAAATTGCGGCATCAGTGAGCTGAAAATGTGGTTGGATGAAATCCAATTTTTCTTTTTGTTCAGGGTTGTTTTTGCTTAAAGTTATGAAAGTCTTTTTCCATTCTATGTTACTACAATTCTTAAATTTTCTCTTTAAATAATTTATTCTGTATTTTATATTTTTATTTCCTATTTTATCTGTGTACACAATAGGGTATTTGAAGCACAAGGCATCCTCCTAATGTCCTCAGCTATAGAAAACAGAAGCTATTACTAGATTTGCTGTAAAGAACACTGACTTCCCTATTGAAGCAGCAATAATAAAAATAAGTATATTCTAAATTGTAAAAGGTTTGGTAGATTTCATTCACATAAAACCTAGTAATTGGCATTGTGATATAATGGCAATTAAAAAGCCATTATATATGGCTTTTATGGCTGTATATTTATATTCTGTGAAGAATAAGGTCTCATCTAAAGGCTTGCTGCATGAGAAAAACAAATGTCCTGTAAAGGAAACATACAATGTACATGGAAAGAAGCTAATATTCCATTATTTGATCTACAGTCCTGAAGAACACACAGCATGAGCAGAGCTTTCTGAAAACTTCAGTAATCTAAAACTACACCATGGAGGAATCCAGGTGAATGAGAGAATCTATACAAGGGTCTCAGATAGTAGAGTGAAAAGCTCATTTACCTTCTCCCACCTAGTTCAGTAAGTTGGATTACGAAAGCCACAGAAAACTGTGTGGCTTATTTGAAATGAAGATTTCTGTACCTTCTCCTAATCTTTCCCTTGGCACATATTTGTCTGGCTGTCCCATCTGCCTGTGTCCTCTCACAGACTTAATGAACAAGTAACTTTTGTTTCTCTGCTTCTCTGCTATCTTCTGTGGACTTTGAACTACACACTTCTGGGCACTGCCAAGGACTTTGCCAAGGACTTAGGACTCCAAAGTCCTTTTTATGGCTGTATGTATCTCCCTTTTGTTGTAGTTTAATCTGATCTGTTTCTATAATTCACACATAACCTTTATCTCCTCTTGTGCCCAAGAGATGCCTAATGGATATAATTTTTCTGCAGCCTCCAATTCCACCCACCCTCTCATCTCTTTAAGACCCTACAGATTTTTTACTTAATTCTCTTTTCATGTATCATGATCATTTTCTTGGCTTCATACCATTAATTACTATTGTACATCTTATTGACCGTTGTCATCTGAAAAGGAAATGCAGAAAACCATTGTGGGCCTGCTCACAAATATACTTATTTAAATGTAATCTTTCCATTTGATTTTCAGTGGATTTAGAATTGCAAGTGATCTTTTCCCTTCAAAATAACTTTAACACTAAGAAACTCTAGCTAGGATTCCTGGGAAAGTTATTATGTTATTTTCTGGATCAGTCTTGAACTTCTTTGTTCCAGTAAATCCCTGGAGGCTGGATAACTAAAGGAGCTTTGGATTAGTTGTCTGAAACTAATGGCATTAAATCAATTGCTACAAGAATATATTTAGACTGAGCATTAATAGTATGGGAGGCTGGATGACATAATGATGGAGCACTGGCCTGGGATTTGGGAGGTCTGGACTCAGCTCTTGGCTCAGCCCATAACGTGATGGGCGACCTCTGGAAAGTCACTTTACTTACTTTTGCCTCATTAAAAAGTTTCATTTGGAAAGTGCTTTGGACTCTTCTGGTGGCAAGTGTTATGCCACATATTTTGTAACCACATAAGTGAAATCTGTTAAATGCCAAGCAGAATGAAAGTGGTGAGTGCTTGTGGTTAAAGAGCCTTTCATGACACTGCTCAAACCTTCTGTCAAATCTGTATTTCTAAAACAATCTTGCAGGAGAAGTGGAAGGAGCAGGAAAATGCCCAAATAGCCCTTTATACTTATATATATATATATAAGATTGGTTTAATAAAGATATATTGTACTTTATAGGTGCAATGAGAAGGATGTATCAAGTGGGATTCTGCAGGAGGTAATCTGGTTATTGCAGAAGTCAGCTTTTTCATTAGGGCACAGAATATGACACTCCAGGAAAGAATAGAGAGATTATCAATGATGGAGAGTGCTGGGATACTGTTTGAGATAGCAATTTTCCCGATATGTACCACTGAGAAAGCCAACGTACTTCATACCACTTTTTTCGTACAGATCAGAGTTCAGCTCTCAGTAGGAAGATCAGCTGCACATGAAAAGCAAAAGAGAAGGAGGATTTTGAGCTATAGCAGGAGAAGAATTCATCACAGGGAGCTTAACAACTTTTGACTTGTGAAATTGGGTAGACTTGGTCTCTCTTCACTGGGAGCTGTGAATGAGGTGAATCAAAGAGTCATCAAAAATTATCTTTGAGAAAGTATGAAGGGTTTATGAAGTCTTAGATCCTGGAAATGAGTAAATGAAGTCCTTATATTTAAAAAGAGGGGAAAAAGAAAGATCAGAGGAATTACAGATCAGCTAGTCTTCCCAGAAAAAAATACTGAAGAAACAAATAATTTGTGAGGAAAAAATCCAAACACAGCACAGAACAAAATGAACCCAAGGAAGTGTGAAACAACAAAGATCTGTCAAAAGCAAATTATCCAAGTTTCAAACCTGCCTTTTTTTTTTTCTATGAAAGAATAGAGTGGCTATAGTAGAACTGGACAGCGTGGTATACTTTGAGCTTTGTAAGCATAACATGGCAGCTTCCAAAGTAGACTGGGAAAAGTGTGTCTGTAATTATACTGCCCTAAGGCTGACACAGCACTGTCTGGAAAGCCCCCTTCACAGAGAGGTTACTTATGACTCACTGCCGAACTCTCAAGCAGGATCCTGTGTACTCTGGGTGCAGCAGTAACTTCTTCATCAATAACTTGGATGATGAAGCAAAGGTTTTACTTAGTAAATACACAGACCATATCATCTTAGGCAGATTCAGGAATGTTGGGAAAATACAAAAATTTTTTCCAATAACTTTTTAATTTAGAGAAATGGTCTGAAATATACAGTGGAGTTGAATTAAGGACAAATATGAAGTTTACGATGCTGACTGAAATATGATTGTACAAGGATAGCCAGCTGTGCCAGTTCAGAATACACTGGGTGATGAATTTACAGGGAAAGATCTGGCCTATTTCTGGGCATCACTAGTGGAAGAAATGACTGCCAAGCTGTTGTGCAAAACACAAGCACTCACTGGGTATGCAAGATCAGGCAATGGTCTCTTCTCTCTGGCGACCAGTGACAGGACCCAAGGGAGCAGCTGAAGCTGTATCAGTGGAGGTTTAGGTTGGACATCAGGAAAAGGTTCTTTTGGATATCAGGATAAGGGGCCCTGAACAGACTTCCGAGGGAATGGTCATGGCTCCAGGGCTGACAGAGCTCCAGGAGCATTTGGAGACCACTCTCAGGCACAGGATGGGATTGTTGAGGGATCTGTGCAGGCCAGGAGTTGGACTGGATGATTCCTGTGGATCTGTTCCAAGTGGAAATATTCCATAAGAAGAATCAAGCCCTGCAGAGTAAGTGACTGTGCTCTGGTGAAATCTGATGTCCATTTCCAGCACTAGGCTTCATTGAAGATAACACCGGAGACCTGGCAATGAGAATGCATCCCAGTGAAGATTTAATGAACTGGTGTTATTTCATCTAAAGAAGGAAAAAGACACAGGTGCTACAGGATAATTGCCTTTAAACTGAGAAGAGACTGCTGCAAAGGCAGGGAGCAATTTTTCTCTGTGTCCAAGTGAATGAGACATGGAGTAATAAGCTAAACCTGAAGCAACTGATTTAGATTAGACATTAGGAAAAAGCTTCCAACAGCACGAGTAGTTCAGGGTGAGAACAGAGTCTGTGCTCTCCACAGACAATTTCTGTAATAGGAAATTTTTAAGAAGAGGTTAACCCAATGTCTGAGTGACCTCTGTACAGCTGGCTCAGCCCCAAAGCGGAGGTACTATTCACGTTCCTACTTCTTGTCAAGGGCAGACCAGAAGGTGGAATAGCCACCTGGGATATGGCATTTTGGGCTTTTGTTTCAGTAATTGTAATTTTTTCCCCATCTGGTACATGTTCTGCCTTCTGCTTCTCTTGCTCTCAGTGTAATTTATATACAGCTAGTCTATGATAGTTTCATTAGAAGGGGAATGTAAATAAAAGGGGTGAG
Source organism: Phainopepla nitens (assembly GCA_013400175.1). Classification (NCBI taxonomy): domain Eukaryota; kingdom Metazoa; phylum Chordata; class Aves; order Passeriformes; family Bombycillidae; genus Phainopepla; species Phainopepla nitens. The sequence continues at coordinate 63,858 of VXBQ01010290.1, read as the reverse complement.
AAAAATATAATAATGTTTGTAAAGTACCTTATGAGCCCAAGTGAAAGGTAGTATATAAGCACAAGCATTATTATGGGAAATCAATGAATAAGGTAATAAACCAAATTGAATAAAAAAATGAAAAAAAAAACCAACAAAAAGTGCTATACTCTGCACACAGACCCCATAAAATATACATTAACCTTAAAAAATAACAGCCCATTTTCAGGAGTTTTGTTTTTGGTTTTTTTTTTGCTGGTTTTGTTTTTGGTTTTTTTTGCTGGTTTTTTTTTTTTTAATTAATTAAGTCTTTTTCATTTATCAAAGTTCAAACAATTAATCACAGGCCTATGTAATCAAAAGTGGAATTCATTTCTTATTACCTATTCACATTGCAATCCCAGCATTTGAGATGATTACATACTATATATAAACACACACCTATTATGTAATCATTTAAAGTGCTGTGAACAGTGGATAGGTAGTTCAAAATGAACGCTATATGTGCAACACAAAGCATTAATAGCATTCCAGGGTATGTCACATCATGAGAAAGACTAATCTGTTCCTGAAATGAATTTGACTTATTCATTAATAAGATGAAGAAAGCTGATTATAGTGAACAATTTTCTTTTACATCAAATAACGGATAATTTTACCCTAAAGATTTGGGTTTTCCCCTTGAAGAAAAAGATATGTTTTAAAGAAGATTGTGTTTTTTAAGGCAGCTGCAACTGGTCAATCACACTTGAATCCTATGGCACTATTTTTGTTGGATTTACTTCATCAGATCATTTTAAAACCACCTACTCAAACTCCTAACAAATAAATAGGAATTTCTTACTTATCCAGCACTCTCTGGATACTTAAAGAAGCAATAAAGGCGCATAAGAGTTTAACTAAAGAATTTTTTAGTTGGACTATTAATGAATAATTCAGGCAGCAGTGTTTGGAGGGAAATGTAGAGGATCATAACTTATTATGAGTAATTAATGAGAAAGAAGGCAGCCCAACAGTCAACATTTCCTTGTTCATTAATGTTTGCAGGATATGTAAAAATACATAATATTGCAAATAAAAATGTGAGCAGTCTGGTTTTTTTGCTTTCATAGCCAGGTTATTCAAATTTCCATTTTGCCTAAAGCTAATCCCAGCTATAACTGGAAACAGCTCCAGATGCAGCAGCAGCTTAAGAAGGACATTGAGGTAGTTTACGAAATGAATTAATGAGATTGAATAGCATATCCTACATTTGCAAGTCCTTTCATCCAATGCTCTTGGAGCAATTAATAAACATTGCTGCACTGCTGCAACAGAAGAAAGAGTTGCTACAAAAAATTCTCAGTGGTAAACCCTACTGACTTACACATGGTGTAGTGACTGGGCATCTAGCGACCAAGTCACCTTAGAAAAAGAGACTTCAACACCTGAATTTTGACAAATTTGCAAGTACATAGATGATTTCAATGCCCCCCAGTTACCTTTGTTGAAGAAGATACAAGCACAGAGAGCTCAGTTCTGTTCTCTCACGCAGCTGGGAGCTGTTGGCACCAGCAAAGCTCAAATCTGTGATGTGCTGAATGTCTTCATAAAATAATCAGTAGGAAATGGAGAAAATGGAGATACTGTGTAGATGCAGCATCTGACACGATTTATAGGGTCAGAATCAGGCCCAGAAATAGGACACAAAGAAAGTCATGTGATTACGACAGAGAATCAAGGCTATACCACACTTTTGCCACAAAACTACCTTCCTGCAGATTATTAAAATCCAGAGTAGGACTTGGAAAACAACAAACTAATTAACTTTTAAGTATAAGTAAAGTAACCAAACATAACAGTTGGACTACCTAGGCGTTTTCATGCAGAGAAACAAAATTTCTTGGACACTTGCCCTTGTGAAAAGCCAAGAAGATTGAAGTAAAAGTAACAGTTATTCTAAAGAGATAATACTATTTGCAACACTGTTGTAAAACGGAAGTGAAAAAAAGGTGAAAAAGCCAGAATTATTTACTTTGATTTCTAACCTTAATTCCAAAATAAACAAATTACAAAACATCAGAGAAATTGAATTTTTTTGGTGCAGAGACTTGGACAAACCATTTTACTTTCTTTTGTTTTCTTACTTCTCAGATACTTCTGAAGGGCTTGAAGAGCTGTTTGAACTGTCACGAGGCTGGTGCAATTGAGGTCAGTTGTATGTGTTTATATCAAGGGAAGTTTAAAGCTTTTCTTTTAGATGAAAATTAATTATCCATAAGCTCCTGTGGCAGTGCCCCCAGTGGATGTCAGGGAAGTGAGCCTGGAAAAGAAGAGGGGGCTGCTGATATTTGGTGAAGGGAAAATGTTGGATATAAGTGAAGCCTTATAAAATAAGGGCCTTGTTACCTTTGTAAAACCATGGCTCAGGTCTGCTACTTTTGGCTAAGCAGAAGAGGACTATGGGAAAGTGACTCACCTGAATTAGAGGAAGAAAAACAAGTTACATAACCATTACGTGTTCACATCGTGGTGTATGGTGGTTGGTTGAATTATGTTTGTTATGATTTTAAACTGTGTAACTAGTAAAGGCCTAACTGCTTAAAAAGGCCTGTTTTTTGCAATAAAGGGGCTCTCCTTTGACCCTGCCTGGGGACTCTGTCACTATGGACCCACAGGAAAAAGGAGTGAGGGAAAGGATCGATAAGCAAATGTGGAGCAAGGTTGTTGCGCAGAGATGTGGGAGCACTGATGAAACACTAACTGTTTACAGAGCTGTCAGGATGATGTTCAAGGGCCACCAGCAATCCAGGAGGGGCTGGTGGAGCAGGGCAGGCAAGGCAGAGGCAGAAGATGCTTCACAACATGAGCTCTGCAGCAGTTTAGATTGTTTCATTTCATTCCTGAACTCTGCAAATTTAAGCCTGGGTCTCACTGGCATTTAGATCTCAGCAGTTAGGACTCTGTATACTTTTTAGGACAATAGCACAGAGATGTACCTGGCACATAACAGAGGATGGGAAGTTTTATGATCTTAGATCAGAGTAGTCATTTCATTCCAAGTCATAAACCAACAACTGTTGAAACTCTCCCCTGAAGGTGGATTTCTTCAAGAAACATATCACTCCGGGGAAGAAAAGGGGCATTGTGTTCTGAATGAAGCAGAATGACAATTCAAGGGGCTGTTTCTTATGACTGTACAGAACTTGGACTGGGTCACCACTTTTTTGGTAAGATTTCTACAAAGTATCAGAGTCTCTCAAGGAGTGCAGTAAATTGTGGGAGCAGCTGAGCTCTCAGCTGATTGAAACAGGTAGAGGGGGTCTGCAATCTGAGTCATCGTCCAAGTGCCTGGGTTACTTAAAGTGAAATATAGTAAGACTTGGCAGTGTTTGGTGTTGGGCGCTGATGCAGAGTACAACTTATAAGAACTGATGGTTTCATCATTTCAAATAGTTCATTGGGATGCAATTTAGCTGGTCCAGCAGATCTTGGCTCAGGACTTCGCTGTGTTACACTATGTTTGTACCAGTTCTTATTCCTTGGCATCCGGCTGTAGTTTGTGCCCTCTATCCAGTAAAGGATCGGAGAGGAGATTGCCAAGATTAAATGGTAATGAATCACCATCACTGTCTGGAAGTTTGAAAGTTGCTGACCACTGCCTCAAATGAGATAGTCTCTCCGAGAGACTAACTGATTGTCAGATGTCTTCACATTTGGCAGAGAAGATTTGGGCTGTCCTTTGTCCTGTAGGTTAGAGCAGAGATGACCCATGCACTGCTCAGGAAGAAATGTGGGGTGAGGGTTTTGGGACTTCACCTGATTTGTCTGCTTATGAGTCTGAATATCTGACTCTGACAGAGGTGTTGGTGCATTTCTTTACGATCCCTTATGTTAGTCTATGAGTAAGCATAAAATCATCTTGATCTGGCTCTGTTTTTATTGTCAGGTGAAAGAATCTGAATTAAATGCCTTAGCTAAGGCCTCTTCTGGACTTAATTTATGCAGAGAACACAACCAAAATTGATTAAATTCAACAGGATTAATTTATTTGCCTCATGTTAGAACCTAATCCAAGACCCTCAATTATCTTTCAATCGGTGTCAGTGAAAAATGGGGAAATACACTGTGATTTCTTAAACTAAGATGTTATTTGCCTGCATGTTCATCTAGACTCAAGTTAAAAAAAACCCCAGGAATCTGTGCTTAATATCTCTAAGTCAACTACACTATCATTTCTCTAAGGAAAGACAGTTTTACAGTTAAATCAGAAAAGTTGTTATGAAGTATCAACATTCCCCATCAGTACATTTTGTCTACTGTTTGCTTTAATTCCCACTGCTATAAAAAGTGCTCTTATTTGACAATATTTGAATCAGTTTCACAGTGAATCATTGTACTACAGCACAGTATTTTCTTTCTTTAAAAACTCTTTTATAATTCCCGGTTACTTTGTAATGCTGACACAGCTCCATCTATCCTGAATTTTGCTCAGATACACAAATCTTCTGTCAGGACCCCGTGTTTCGAGCACTCGGATGTGATGCTCTCACTGCTTTCCTGTGGCACCACCTCCTAGTGATGTTTTCCCAGTAAAGGCAGTGCAGAGAACAGATTAGCCAGGCTTTCTCTTGCTGCAAGGCAGAACTGAACAGTCAAGTACCATCCACCAGCTGCAGGGAACAAATGTGCTTTACCTTGGAGCTCATTCTTGAGGCTCTGCCCTACCAGTGCAACTAAAGAGCTATCACTAGCGCAGCACTGGCTGGTGACACGTGAAAGATGATCATATACTGTATTTCTTAGATTTTTTTCCTGCTGAGACCCACCCAAAGGCAATATCTGCCCTCTATTCTTTCCCTTCTATGCACCTGCCAGTAGATGGTAGTAGCAGCTGCTCTATTGATGGCAGTGCCACATGGTGCTGACGTTTGAAAAAAGCAATATTTTCTGACAGCAGCAAGAATGACTTCTCTTTGCGAATCTATATTCTGTCAAAGAATGTATGTTAGGCCCTGCTGAAGTGCTGCCACTTCCATTTAAGCTGAGGCCTCTGCAGCAGCAGCTCCACGAAGGGGCTCACCTTGTCCACCACAATCGCACCCGAGTGTGAGATTAGCAGAAAAGCTGCTGAAACAAAAGATACTTGTTAAATACAGTGAGGGTCAGCCACAGAAGGCTGACGCTGGATGTTCCAAAAACAAGGCTTCAGGATGCAGTGAAGAAGTGCAAACTCTTAGGAGGAGCAACTGCTGTCCGTGCGAAGCCATGGGCTCAGCAAAGCAGGAGCTGGGATATGGTGGCTGGGCGGTGTCATTCTGTGGTAAGGGAAATGTACTTAAATCAAAGTTACGGGGCAGCAGCCTGCTGATCATCAAGCTGCCTATTAATAGATGGTATATTTGGGAAGCCTAAAATCTCTCCCATAAATGAATAAGCTTGAAAATGGCTGAGACAGGACCATTCTGTGATGCACTAGGAAGGTGCTCAGCCAAGTCTTAATGGTAAATTCTCCTCAGCTTTAAGGTTCAAAACCAAGCAAAGGATCCCAAGCTCACAGCCACCCTTCCATCAAAGTCATGGAGCCACATTATTCCACTGGTGGTTATGTGGGTGGAAGAGGGCAGAAAAACACAGAGCCTGCCTGGGGCACCCACAGGCCTGGTTATGAGGGTTGGGCAGCCAAAAAAGACATGCTGCAGGGATGGGGACAGGGAGGGATAAGGATGTGACCAACTAAGATGGACTTTTCTTCTAATAATACAGTCTTATTTTTAAGAAATATGTATTTAGCCCTTATCTGTGTTCCCTAGCCTGGTGTGATTTTATTCTGATGCACACCAAAGCAGTGTCTGGGCATATAGATACCATAAACACAATAAAAGAACTGGGTCCTTGGAGATCTTCAGAGCTTAGCAGAAATGGTAGGAAAAAATGATATGGCCACTTTAGAGGTGAAGTTTCAAAACAGATTGAGAGTGAGATAGGAAGTAACTTTTCCTAGACTTCATTTTCAGCATCTAAATCTAAATTATTCATTTTCCTTTTTCTCCTGTAAGATAACCACAGCTCTACTCTCTGACTAATCAGGGAATTTTCAACAACTATATCTTCATGAAAATCTGCAAATGTAGTATCTGCAGTTTGCTGGCTTGATTTTATAAGCCTGCACAGGATTTAGCAGTTTTCTGGCATTACTGGCTGCTCAGCATTACATCAAGGTTCTTATTTAAGTTTCTGTAGTGTGAGTTTACAGATCTGTGTTTTAGACATAAAGTTTTGCTTTGAAAATTGTGTTCAGCAACTGTATAGACTTAAAAAAAAAAAATCCTGACAAGGGGGCTCTCCTCCTGAGTCTTAACACTGGCAAGTTTTTAATTTCTCTTTCCTCCCTCCCAGGGAAAAGATTCACCTAAGATTTGAAGCATACAAAACTCTCAGATCATATGCATGATATGTATAATTAATGATGTAGAACAAAGTGATAAACCCTACCCTGAAAATACAAAATCTTTCCTTTTTAAAGCTGCCTCCTGCTTTCACCCTTCCAATTCCTCTAAGACTGTGTAACATTTAAATGAAATCAGGTACTTCAGGGCAAGAAAACCGTGCCAGTGTTGCCATTTTCATCTGAACAGGAACATTTTGGAGCTTGCAAAAAAATCCCCGCCAGTCCGTGGCTCTCCTTGTCCCTCATGTTTGCTTTCCTGTATTCAAAACCTGCCTCTCGGGCTGCTGGTTGCTGTGCCAGGCTCTACCAGAGACATGACATGGCTCTGCATCTCTGGAGTACAACACAAGGAGGGCAGCCCAGACTGAAGGGCTCACATATACAGCATACTGCAGATGCCTCATCCCTGGAAGTGTTCGGGGCCAGGCTGGATGCAGCTCTGAGTGATCTGGTCTTGTGAAAAGTGTCCCTGCCCAAGGTAGGGGAGCTGAAATGAGATGATCTTTAAGGTTTAAGCTGAAATCCTTGTTCACAGAGTTGTTTTGAAAGGCAAATGGAAAAACTTTTTATTCTTCTGTAGAGCTATAAAAAGATCCCATTTAGGAGTCAGATGGCACATAATCAGCTTGTCCAAATGTAGGCAAAGGTACCACTGGACCTTTATTCTTGTTTATCTTCAGGTTGTTCTTAGCAACTTAAAATTGGCAAATAAAGGGGAAATTGATTGCACATAAAACAATTCTCATAAAGAAACCTGAAGAACAATATCCATCAGAATAATGATTTGAAAATTATCACCCAAGGAGCCAAGATACCCTTCTCCACACATGGAACCTTAAACTTGAGGTGGTCTCTATGTGCTTGATTCATACAACCCAGATGTGCCTTGCAGACAGCCCAGGTGCAATATTGAAGATTTGGATGGAGAAGAAAGACACAAGTTAAGGCCCTCATAAATGAAGAAACATATAATCTACAGGTGGAAATCCAGTATAAAGTGTAGGAGAAGAGGAATGGGGCTGAAGGCAGCCTAGGCCTTGATGAGTTGCAGCTGTGTCCTTGAATAAGCCAGGTAAACAACTTGAGGGAGAAGTGCGGAATGCGGATGTATATTGACATTAACAACAAAAACCAGAGACATTTATGACCAATTACAAAAGGGTAGAAGGCACATGCACATAGTGTGTTAGCCAATGACAATGCAAAAAGGAGTGTGTGTTATGCGTGTGATACAGAGAAAAAGTATAAAATGTTGTACTGTGGGATAATAAACTGCTGATGCTTGCCACCATCTTCAGTGCCAGTCTTTTGTCCACCGTCAGAGAAGTGCTTCATGTAACTCGTTAAACCTATTAAGCCTTTAATAATTATATTGTGAGACCTTACTGAATGGCAGAACGGTTGAGGCTGAAGGTCCCTCTGGTTGTCTCCTCTAACCGTCTCCAGACGACTTTTGAGTATCACCAAGGATGGAGACTTGACAGCAGTCATGCTCGGGTGAAATGTTCTGAGCCAGTTATCAGTCATTCACTGAAGAAATGCTTGCTCCTTGGTGACACAGAAGCTTCTTTGAGGAGTATTGTTAGTACTGTGTGAGGGCACAGCCTGAGCAGAGCTCTCTGACACAGAAGTTCAGCTGTGCCTTTGGGTATTCAGATTTTGTTTGTAATGACTTTTAAGATGTGTCAGATAGGAATTGTTTAGAGGAATAAAACAGAAAAATCGCAGTGATGTTCTTGGTCTTCTTCAGGCAACAGAACATCTTGACTTGCCCCTCTGAGGGAAAACTGGAAAGTTTAAGAACTTAATTTTCTATTGAATAGTTTGAATTTTTCTTTTGGCTTGTATGTTAATAAATGCACTATGTGTATGCCAAGTGCTCTGCGTGTCAGAACATCATCACTAATCTTGGGAAAGAGGAGTCCTTCATAGAAGGACTCTAGGGAGTTGTCATTTGAAGTGTCTGTGTATTTCAGCAGTACTGGATATGATACGGAAGGCCAGTGATGACAGAGGCAATGCTACAACAGGGGTGTGTGACCACAAGGCTCAAACTCCTGGAAGAAGCACCACCATCCCTTCTGTGAATTATGACTGGCAAAATTCTTCACCTTGGGAAAGATTTGAAGTGAGTTACACAAAGTAGCTGCTGTTGGCATTGCTTCCATTCTTACATGATCTAATTGCATGGAAAAGGCTGACTTATGGTCAAGGTAAAACTGGAAAACAGTGGCTGAACAGTGTTTGATGTTATTTAGTATTTGCTGAACTTGTTTAGCGTATCTGTTGGATAGTAGATGTGCAAAGTGGGGTATGTGAGCCAAAGGGAACATTTCCTGCTGTGTTGTCAGGGACAATGCACAAGTCAAGGAAAGTTCACTCTACTCTTAAAATGTTAGTTTGTAAGCTGCTCTTTTGAAATCCAGGCAGGCTTTGCTGACATGCTGCATTTAATCTCAATAACTACTCTGTCATTAAAGCACTGATTTGTTTTTTCTACTGTACTGAAAATTACACTGTTCCATGAAAACTGCCATCACTTCTGGAGAAGACTGTCTAGTCTTCTAAATCTTTGTAAGTGGGCATTAGAGGCAATATATGACTTTAGTGTAAAATAAACATGAATGCTTGAAACAAATACCTGCTTTCACTGACTCTTATTAGAGCTGGGATCTTGAGAGCTTGGATTTATTTGTTTGGTTCAGAAGAGGTGTTTCACCTCTGTTTCCAGAAGCAAGTGTGCAACGTATTTCTATTTCTGCCAGAATGTGTGTTATTAATTTATGGAAACTAAAGGCAGAGTGAGAGCTGGAAAAAGAATTTTTTTAATGGCTATAATTCAGGCATCTAAAAATAATACTTCCAGGTTCCTTCTATAGCCTATTGCTTGTGTCTTTTTTGTTTAGTACCTTGCTCAATGAGATACTTTTTTCCTGTGTTTGATACAGCAACTACTTTACTATATCTCTGTACATGAAAAAGTAGTTAAAAACACCTGCTGCAAGTTTATTTTTTATCTAACTAACAAATACATTTTTTGGTTTTTTTGCAGTGCACACAGCAACTTGAGTAGATCTCATTTATCCTATTCAAAAATGTAAGTACTTTAATTGTGACACTGTCTTCCTCCTCCAATAATTTTAAAATGATGGAACTTCAATTTGTGTAGTCTCTCCTCATACTGTTCATACTTTTAATCTGAGGTTCAGCTTATTACCATCTGTACCACTTCACAGGCCTACAGGAATCTGTTGGGCAACCAGGTTGCAAGGACAGAACTCAGTGGGCAGATTTCAATCTCCTTAACCCTTGAAACAGGGCTCCAGGTACCAGGGAGACCTATTCCTCCTTATTCTTTCAAAATTTTTAAGTTTTTTATAGTCAGTACTTAATCTTTATTCCAGACACCAGTATAGCAGACAAGCAACTGTAAATTCTTTTCATGCAGGGCTTGTCTTCCCTCTGTGATGTCTGTAGTTTATACCACGCATTCATTTGTGTCTGTTATTGTACAATGTGCAAAACAACATTTGTCCATTGAAATAAGATGAAATTCTTGGCTTGATTCTTCAAATTTGCATTTTGTCTAACACTGAAATTATGTATTTTTTTTTGGTTCAGTGTATGAACTAACCTTGTGGTATTGAGGACAAAATATTAAGCAGAGCAGTAAAGAAGGTTATTCTGAAGTTAAAATTCATGCCTGGTACATATGGATCAGCATCAAATCCTGATAGAGCAAATGAAAAGTTAGTGGCTGGACCCCTTTCTAGTGATTTTCTGAGCCAATAATTCCATGTACTGTGAGCAGGTATGGGTATCCTAATGTGTGAGGATTTGGCTTGGTTCCTTGTCCTATATTTTTGGGTGAAAATGAAATTAGAGCTCTAACAAGGGAGCAGGAGAAAGCATTTTTGAATATCAGAAAATACAGTTTCTGTAGAAAGTCCTTATAGGACTATTTATTTATTTATATAGTTAAGGTTTGCAGCCACTATGTGTTATGTGGTGATTGCCCTGTAGGGAAAAAAATGTATTTCTACATAATGAAGCAGTGCATAGTTCCTACAAACAGATATGCTGGAAAATAAACCAGGAGAGAAAGTATTTCTTTACACTGTTCTCAGTGGTGTTCTGGGAATATATAGGGTTTCCTAAAGGATTCTTGGGCCTCTCCAATAGGTACATTATTAGATGTTTGATCTAAAACTTCATTGGCTGTGCAAAAACCCAGGATGTATCATTCCAAATGCATCTTCAGTGAACTCTTTTTTTAAAAGCCACATAATTTTATGTTGCATTACTTTCAACTTATTATCAGTATAAATAATAATATAGAAAGCATTGTTTTCTTAGTATCACTTTTGTCAGCTTCCTCTCTCAGACAAATAACTAAACCAGCATCATGGGAACAGGAGTAAACAAATAAAATCAAAAAGTTCTCCTTTCTTGTGAGCACTAATTAGTTATGTGCAATACCTTCAGCAGGTTCTGGTAGAAGGAAAGTAAATTATAATTTGCTCACAAAATATTTATTTTTCAGACTGATTATTTTTTCATTTAAGACAAATGAATTTCCAGAAGTGTTTTACTTCTATTCTTTTGCCCAGTATTGATTCAAGAAAAGAAATCTTTGTTACCTCTTTTCCCCAGCCATTTGCATTTATATTGTATCCTAATATGCTGCCAAATGGTTAAAATGCATTATCAAATGATAAATGCAGAGGGTTTTTTATCTCGCCCTCTCCCCATGATTCCTGGAAAGGCTGATCTGGAAACAGAGACTAGGCAGAATAAAAGGATAAAAGGTATTTATTGAAAGAATCCAGCTTGGGCAGTGCAGGAACCCCACCGAGCCTACACCCACGTCAAACCCACAAATGGTCACAAAATGGAGGCCTGGTCATAATAACTCTCACTTTTATAGGTTTTGGTCCATGAGCACATTGGAGTTAATTGTCCAATTACAGCTTCAGGTTATGAAACTCCATTCTCCTTGTTCCCTCTCTTTCTTCACTGTTGTTTACACTCTTGGGCCTAAAATTTGTCCTTGGTCCCAAGCTAGAAAGGAATTGTTTTGTCTCACTACTCTCTGAAGAGAGCTCAGCAACCCTTAAGATGAAGCCCAGAACTACACACTAAACCAGCACAAAATTTGAAAAATATAAAAGCTAAAACTTAAGGCATCATTTCCCCCCTTTAGAGGCTGGACATGGCCCTTACCTTGTCAGGTCTCTATTCTAAATACCTGGTAATAATAGGTATTTAATAATAGATAAATATCTAATAATAGTAACTGACTATTAACAGATAAATATCTAATAGTAAATGTCTAATAATAGGTACGTCCATGTCTTCCCTTCCCAACTGGCCAATAAAGACACCTTTTTATCAGTGACTACACTTGGTGCCAGCAAATAAAGTTTTGTGGTGTCAATATATCTCTACTTACAACTGAGTGAAGGTAAACTTTTCTTTCTCCCTCAACTTAATTTCTGTCCTGCTTTTATTTGTCCATGTCAACACAGAATTAGAATGGAACAATCACAAATACACCCACAACTGCCTGTAGCTCTCCGGCTCCCTCTCAGAACACCACCACAGGGCATCAGAAGGATAAAATGAAATATTTTTGATGTGGTATATCTGTATCCTACTAGAATATAATGAAAATGTGATTTCCGATGGAGATTATTTAACCATATTTTATGTTTGAGTATGCCCCAATTCATATGATCTCTTTCCCCAATATGATGGAAAACTCAGAACCATTAATTTTGTAAGCCTTTTTTTACATTAGAATCACAGAATAATTTGGGTTAGAAAGAACCTTAAAGATCCTCTAGTTCCAAACCTTCCATGGAGAGGGAAATGTTCTTTACACTATTAGAGCCAGCCAAAAATTACACATAACTACAAGACAGGATTAAGATTTAGTAATAAGCTAAAGAATTTATCACAGATCTATAGACAGCTACGAAAAGGAGACACTAGACCTAGAAGTTTGGGGAAATGTTTTCTCTTTCACTGTTGGTACATAGAAATAATCCCAATATTTTTCAACAGGCTGCTGAGCTCATAAGTGCCACATTCTCTAAATGTTTAAAGTTTTCCAAAATACCTTGAAGTTTAATATTTATATCTAGAATAAGTTAAAGGGATTCCCCCCTCCTACTTCCCAGCACAGGAAAAAGAAAGTAGAAAATAGGAAGAAAAAAATCCAAATATTCAAACTGCACTAAGCTTTAAATCCAGCTTCTGCAAGTGTATAATATCAGTCACCAGAAGCTATCAAAAGTCCTTACTTATTTGTGGAAGTAAGATAAGGAATTGTTCTGTTTCTCCTGTAATGCTTTCAGTTTGCAAACTGGGAAGAAGGCTTTTTAATCCTGTAACATAAGATTTGTATCAACCACTCTGGGTAAGTATTTCCTTTCAGATTCTGACTGCATGAAGCTCTTGCTCTTACAAGCATACATGAAAAACTGCAGGTAGGATAATCCAGATTTAGTTAATATTCTATAAAACTGATAACAGTATGAATTCCATTCTTCCTTTGGAGTGCACAGTTGTGATTTCAGTTATTCCTGATGAGGTGATTTGTTAGTACACAGAAGCTCTTACAAATACCTCCTCAGCTGGTAGAGCTGGGCACACTGGGTGTGATTGGAATTTTTTAGCAGCCTTTCCCACATATCAAGGTATGTTCAGCCTCTCCTGCAGAGTATCCCTGCCTGGGAAACTGGTTCTTCCTACAAGTGCCAACAGCTCTGCCTGGCCCTGTGTTTGCATGGATTTTATGACTCAGCTCAATGCAGACTTTAATGCAGACTTTCTTACCTTTTTTTTTTTGTTGTTTTTTTGGTGCCTGCTTAGAACAGCAGGCTTTTTCCTTAGAAAATAAGGATGCTCCCTGGATGATTTTGCACAGCCATCATGGCTGCTCTGGAGTAGATATGAAATTGTTCATAAGTTCAGTGAAAAGCTACTTTAAAATCAGCTGTGGTTCACAGCTGCTGTAAACATCTATTTTAATCAGTTAAAAAACATCTGCTTTTACTAAAAGCAGTGTCTGGGATGATTTTGTTTTGATTGTTCAGCACTGTTGGTTGAAAACAGGTGTGTCAGCACTTGAAAGATGGTCCTCAGGCACTCATATTTCTTTAATAGCAAGCAAAATTCTCATTAACAGGCAATTTAAAAAAGCAATACTATTCATTTTTTTTGGCTATTAAGCATGTAGAGTGTTTATATTTCCAGCAATGAATGAATTAATGGAAAATAAAGTTCTGTCATGCACTAGTGCCACAGCACTGCAACATAATGTATATGGCTGGTTACAAGTCAGCCTTTCAACAGAATTATATATGATCAAAGCTTCTCGAGTGAGAACTATGTAGCTTAAATGATTGAAAACAATTCTAATGTTTGTCTTCTCTGTTTCAAATCAAAGTTGGGTTTTTTTTGGTTTTGTTTCTTTTTTTGTTAAACTAAAAAACCTGCACCTATGGGTCTCTATATCTTCCTAATTACAGGCAGATGTGTCCAGTGTCACACCCCTTTCAGCACAGACAGCTCAGGTGTTTTGCCTCCGGTGCACATCGCTGGTAAGATTGACTGTATCAGCCTGAAAATATCTGCCCATTTTGATGTCTAAATAACAGATCAGAGCCAGGTCATGGCAAGGCAAAGTGCTGTTCCTTGTAGGAAAATCCCAGCAGGTAGGACAGGGTGTCCAGCAAGGAGGGATGAACTCATTCACAGGGACCTGACTTTCTACCCTCACCTTCTGCAAACCCTGGCCTCTCAGAATGATAATTCACCCATGACGCTCGGTGCCTGAAGTGGTTATCCATCACTATAAGCACATCTCAAACCATCAAACACCTCCCACAGGGCTCTTTGAGATGTTAGGTTAGTGATTTTAAGTAAATTAATTGTCTTCTGAATTTTTATGTGCATGGACATAAGGCTAGAGTCTAACAGAATTCTGTGCTTTTGAAAAAAACTATTAATGAGATAATACTGAAGCTCTTATTTATTAATTGTGTATCATTATCCAGAAAAGACCCATGTAATCAAGCACAGACATTTGGTTTTGATATAAAGCTCATGGAAACAGCCACACTCTGTGTTGTAGGACCTAGTGTACATTTGCCATTGCTGTAGCAATGGTACATGATTGGAGTTATTGTTCTGAACAAAATGGTTTCATGAGCCTCAGAATATGGTCATTTCTGTGACTACTTTCACAATCACATTGATCAATTTTGCCAACAAAAACCACTTTCTGCCCGTAAAGCAGAAATTGCAGTCTATTGTCGCAGACTAAGATGCGCAGAGGTGCCTTCAGTCTGTACAGGTGCTGTGATAAGCTGTCCCTGCCTAGCACGTGCCCTTCCAAGGGACCACTGCTGGGAGAAGGGTCACTGCCCCACCGCACCCCACCCACAGAGCCTGGCCACAGAGAATTAATGTGGTGTCAGTGCTCTGCCTTTCCTCAATGTCACTGATCTCGCACATATGCTTTCACACAGTCAGCAGATGTGGCTGAGGAAAGACATGATATCAGACTCTGCAGGAAGGCTCCTTGCAAGTGGTATTAATAGAAGAACACATATAGGAGCAATTTAAGTAACTTACCTTCCTTGAGGAGACAATACTGCGGTCAGGAAAAAATTAAAAAGTAAAATACATGGTATTGTTAGAGACATGAAAAAATAGTGTCTTGTTCTTTCCTTTCTACCCCCTCCTTCCCTCCTGCCCTCTCCAGTTTCATCCACTGTTTTGATGCAGGCAAGGACAAAGTATTTTGTTCACAGTATCCATTGATTGGTCTGCCTTTTTGTAAAATTAAATTTCCTCTGAAGAAAAATATTTTTGTTAGTGGTTCCCAAGGCTTTCTAAGAAGAAATTTATGCCATACCCAAAATTAAAGAAGAAAAGGGCTATAGTGTTTAAGCTTTACCTTATCTCAAAAATCTATCACTACTAGAGTGCTTTTTCTGCCTTTTAAACTTAGAGAGTAAGGAGACAGATTCTCCAAATTAACACTTCAAAGGAGTTAGTTTATGTCAAATGACACACAATTTGCACAGCACTTAACCATGCATTTTCCTGACTTCTAGAGTTCTTTCATTGGAAACCCATTATGGAAAGTGTTGAAGTAGCAACTTTCGACATTGATATGTTGCAAAATACCTCCACAGCACACAGAAAGTCTGAGCAACTTCCAGTTGCGTGGTTTGTATGTTAGAAAATGCAGACTTTGTCGTGTTCTCCTGTTTTTGCAGTGAGAATGCCCCCGAGTCAATTTAGAACATCTGCTGTGAACACATTAAACCCTTCCCTCTGCAGCCAGCTTGTCAGTCGGTTTAAGGGAGCAAGATGCCAGGCTTGGTCGCTTGTCTTAGGCACAGTTTGGTCAGCCAACAGTGTAAAAATCAGACAGTGAACAAACTTTCATTATAAGAAAAATAAGAGAATAAAACAGAGAAGTTATTGTCACAATTAAAAAAAACCCAAAAAAACCAAAACAAACCCACATAAAATTTTGTGTTGCTGTTGTTGCAGCAGCACTGCAAAATTTATAGCTAATCAAGCCATGAACCCCAAGGTAACATTAATCAGCTTGCCAGCCCTTGCAATATACACTTACTTTTAAAGAGCTGCATTTAAAATTGTCCTCATTTCTTTTTCTGAAAAGCCCCAAGATCCTGATTAACCAGATCAGCAAATGTCTATATAAAACAAACAGTTTTGCTAGCTTGCCACCGAGCCACCCTTTTTCAGTTTCTTGTACAGTAATAATGAAGCTGTAGATGAGTGCCGATATCACTTCTTTTTACTTCCCTTAAAAAATGTGTTGTTGGTGAACTGATAAAACTCTTGTTTGGTTCATTCCTACTTAAAATTAGTAACAGCTATAGTTTAATGATAGTTTAGAAATTAGTAATGTTGAACAGCATCTCAGTTCTGTACTTTAATTTACCAGTTCTGTTCTTTCTGTTCTGGCTCCATAGTTTGAAGGAAGATCTGTGAGAAGTCCAGTCAGACCAATGTAGTTTTGTTGTGCTAATGACCTTCCTCTGAAGCAAACAACAGAAAAATAGTCTGGGTTATGCTCATGATTGAACCATCATGGGAATTTGGTTCTGCTGCTGCTATTAGCAAATCACACTGGAACTGGTCAATGACCTTAATTTCATTAGAAATTGCTTCTGATTTTACAGAAACTTGGAAAAAAAAACCCCAACCCCAACCCCTCAGGATCTATAAACTAACCACACTTTTTTGTTTTGTTTTGTTTTTTATCCTTTACTATGTAACCAAGATTGACAGATACTTAATTTAGAAGAAAAAGGATTTTTTAAAGGGGTATCATTTCCTAGCAGCTCTCTTGTGCATGCAGAATGCCCATGGACTCTCAAAAAACATTTCTATTTTAACTCAGGCCACTTTCTCCTCCAAAAAAAACATTATCTCCCATCACCAAACAGAGTACTGATATCCTGCCTCTTATTTTCCAGACTCTCCTTTGATTACTTGTTTGGGTGCCCTTGTGCTACAGCACCTTTTACTTTTCCTCTGGTCAGACTGGTCAGCAGCATTCTTGGGCAGAAAAATAAGGAGCAGGGAAAATACTTTCTTAGGTATAAGACATTTACTAGCAAGGAAATTTAAAGAGCACTGGGCAGTGTTTTCCAGCACTTCTTTCTAGTGTCTTCTAGAAACACTGCTCTTCAGTGTTTCCATCCATAAGCCAGTCTTTATTCTTCAGCATACCCTGATTTTTATATGGCTTCATATTTCCCAGAATTTATCAGAAGGCTGATGGCAAGAAAGGATGTTGCAAAAGTCACACTGCAAGTGTTGTACCAAATGGAGAAAAGCAGCACTGGAAACCTGTTCCCTTATGGATGTTTCACTTGAGACATGGTCACAATAATTTTAGAAGGGAAAACATCACACACTAAATACATTTAATTATTTGAATATTTTCCTGCTTTGGAAAGATTGTGACAATCTTACATAAACACTGGCACCAAGTATCACAGCAATCTGATTTTTGACCCACATCATTTTGCAGCACTCACAACTGCACTTCCAGTAGAAGATTTCCCCATGTCACGTTTCTAAGCAGGGTAAATAAAGCCATCTGTTGTGGAAGCAGGATTTTTAAATTATATGCCCTGTTAATCACTGTTTTGCACACTGAACAATTCATGTCTAGAGAAACAACCTTTTGCCATTATAAAAGGAATTCTGCTTTCCTGATTTACACATTTCTGGGCCAGATATCAGATGTCTAAATTATTATTTAGATGACTAAATTAACCTTTAGTCTTATATTCCGTTCTATCTGATGGATTTCTATCTCCCTTTCCATGGACCCCTTATGTTTCTTTCTGCTTCCTACTTTCTCTTGAGATCTCTTACAAATATAAGTGCAATAAATATTTCACAAAAGTAGGTAATGAAACGAGTATCTAAAAATATATATACATTATACATATCTGATAAAGTAATTAAAATATACCCTATGAAAAAGATCTTAGCCTCTAGTCCACTGCAAACATCATCTCTGCAGAGATGAGCAAGGAGTACTTAATGTGAGTAAGGAGGGATTTCCATGGTAAGAATATACATGATTCCTCCCAGATCTTTCAATAAGTGTTTAAGAGAAATAATTTTCCACACAGATAAATGCATTTGAAGACTCAACTTGTTTAGCTAAATTATTGAGTCAGCAAGAGGTTAAATTGCTATTTCCAGGACTATTCTGCTCTCGGCAGTCCCCTCAGTCATGGAAAGAAGTAGTTCTCATTAGAAGAGAGGAGAGTGAACAGAAATTTCTGCTGCAAATTAGCACATGGAAGGAACACTGTGTGCTGTTTCACTTAATTATTTCAGGGGCCCATATGGGTTACTTTAATAGGGCTTAATATTTGTCCTCTTTTTATTCCTTTAGTAACAGATACAGCAGGTTAGACATTGGCATCTCCTTAAAGAAATTGGGGCACCATCTGGATTCATGCCAGCTAACATTCTGCTCAGTTGGCTCTAAGCCTTAGAAAAGTTCATATATATATATAGTTTAGGTTTTAAATTCTTCTGCATGGTTTATTATATATTTATTTATGTCTATGGCGGTGTCTTACCCTGTTAGTCTACTGCAAGGCTTTAGGGCCCTTGGTGATTTTGGGGTTATGAACTCTGCCAGTCATGTGATTTGGAAACACGAGGTTAAATCCACGGAGCAATAGCATGGGTAACACTCACATAAAAATAGGCATACATTTAAATAATAGATGTAATTTGCTGATGTATAAGGCAGTGCTGGAGCTCACATTTCAAATTCTAATTTTCAGCAGTTTGCTACGACTGAAGTATTTGCTTTGATGACTTTAAAACATCAAGTATCTATAGAGATGAACAAGATATATAAATCATCTTGTCTATGTTTTAGTAAAGCACCAGCTTCCATGTTTACCCTGATACCTCTGTGTTAGAAATATCAAACACCCTAATTGAGGTTGGACAGACTAATTTATGTTCCGTTTTTTATAGTCACTATTGTCCTAACAACCTCTCCCAGCACTGCTTTGAAAATAAAGCTTTGAATACTCCAGAGTTAATTTGAGCTTGTTTGACTGGTCAATTACCTTTGCTGCTAAAAATTTGTGCTTGCAATCTAGAGTTACTTTATTTAAACCTTCACTTTATGTCATAGCTATTAGTGAAAATACAACTTTATGTGGAAAATTAGAAACTGGAAAAGCTGCAAGAAAGAATGAAGAAATGCTCTGGAAGACAACTGAGGTGAGATTATGAAATTTCTGAATCGCAGAAAGGGCAAGAACCAAATCATGACTTT
Organism: Phainopepla nitens; assembly: GCA_013400175.1. Taxonomy (NCBI): domain Eukaryota; kingdom Metazoa; phylum Chordata; class Aves; order Passeriformes; family Bombycillidae; genus Phainopepla; species Phainopepla nitens. Next base: position 44,572 of record VXBQ01010290.1, on the reverse strand, counting down.
TCCTCTGAACCAAGTTAGTTAAAACATTTCTATTTTTTTTTACCAGGTGAATTAAAAAAGCACAAATTAGTATATTTAGAGTGGATTGGTTTATATTGTAGGTACCCTCACTGACTTCTATTTTAACTTGAAGATCATTTCAGGATGAAATACTCAGTTTTTTTACAGTCTAATCTTTCAAGTTGATAATTTCAGAGAAGACAGATTAAAAAAAAATCAGTATTTTGATAAAAAGTACAACTAGATGTTCTCATGTAATTAGCTATAAAGAAGTGGTTAAAATGCAAACAGAAAAATGGCTAAATTACTTGCCATGTTAATATATTATTCCTTCTCATATTCTTCCTCTCTGTAACTTTGCTTTTGTTGTGAGCTAAACGCTTAATCCTGCTACTTTTAAAATAGTAAATTACTCCTAACAACAAAAGTGATCCTGAGGGAAGTATTTAAAAAGAAGAGAAACAAGGATATTTATCCTTCTTGCCATTTGTCAACCAACTCAAATATCTAAGTTAGAAGAATGTTTCCCCTCAGGAAAAACATGAGTGATAGACGGAGGACATTGCAGTAGACAGGCCACAATGCCAAACTAAGTTCTTCCTATGAAGACTTCTTTGAAGGTCCCACATCTTTCCCTCTAGACAGCATAAATAACATACAGATGTAAAGAATTTTAATTTAGGTGACAATAGCAGCTCTGAAGAATATTGACAGGCTTCTGAACAGATAAACATCAGCTGATAGCGAGCAGAACAGCAGTTTGACATATGGACATTTAATTCAGGACTGCTAAGCATTTATTGTGCTGTGTCTTGACAAATAAATTAGTCCTAAGTAGATATGATTTAACCTAACCCTTTCTAAGCACTTAATACTATTAAAAAACAAACCACTGAAAATCTAGATAGTGAACATTTGATAACTGATTATCATGGCCTTAATTTTATCTTTTTTTTTCCTTCATATAATTTTTGTACCAGGTTATATTAACAAATAATTTACCCTGTGCATGAGGGACTGAAAGCATCTCAAAAAAAAATATTTCCATACAGCTGAAAGGCTCTAGATTTAGTTACATTTTGTATTTGTTTTTCCTTTTTGCCTCCTCTCTATTTCTAGGTCACTACTAGGTTTAAACTATTTTTGAGCTTTTTGAGAAAATATGAACTCTTCTCCTCTGTGTTGTTTTCAGGTAGCATAGTTTACTGTATCTCTGGAAACTGTCCAATGACCCTCCAGAATGCAGATTTCTCTTCTTTCCTCTAATAAAATATACAGCAAAAGGGGCCAACTTTTCCATAGAGCGTCGAATGGCAGCTCTATAATGGCTGTGAAACTGTTGAGGATTTTGCTTGCAGATACAGCCCTTAGGACTTACACCTTGTATGTGAGTGAGTATATATATGTACATAAAATTTAAAGTATATCTGAAATAGATATTATATATATATATAGAGTATTTACTTTTCTCCCCCTGATTCAAGTTTTCCCCTGTTTATCTTCTGATAGGTTGCAGCCCTCTTCTGAACTTGTGCTTTGTGGGAAATATGCAGCAAAACCATTGCAGTGACTCAGAAAATGAAATGAATACATAATTTATTAAGCTTTACAAGGATGAACTCACAGGAAACCAGATTTACTCCCCCTTGAACCAGTTTTCTAAATTCTAAGAATACAGTTATAATGCAAAATAGAATAATTTGGAATTTAGTATGTTTAAGCGCTTGTTTTTCCCCTACAGGACAATAATCAACTTTTTGGTGTTTCTTTATATACTCCTGAGCACAGAGGTCAAGATCTAAAGCTCCTATGTGAACCTGCAAGCAAATAACAGTTTTCAGGTGAATGTTAAACAGTTTTCAATACTGATTATACTCTAGTCCTTGGAAATTGTGTAAAACAGCACACTAAATGTCAGCCTTAGCAGACATTTTCTAGAGAGGGGACAGCTGTAAGAGGGTTTTAAAATTGCCCTTCTTCTCCTGTCTTTTTGTCATGGTGATGAGAACTTCCACCATCTTTGGAAAGCTCTTCCACTCCTCTCTTATTTCTAGCTAGTTACTCCTACTAACAGGAACAGGAGTAAAACTGGTACACAACACAACCAGCAGGTAAATGGGTGGAGCTCCCTGCTAGCATCTACTCCCATCACCTTGAGCACTACGAATTACATCCTCCACTTTCCTGTGGTGTCTTTATCCTTCTCTTGCAAGGCTGTGACCATTTTGAAGGAATAATTCGATCTAATGCATTTTCCATCATCAATAGCAGCCTTTTATGGCAGCAGTGAATCATTTCCGAGGACATCTGCAGAAAAATACAACATGTAGAGAGAGAGGAAACAATTTAGCAGCTCAATTACTACTTCTGCTTAGTGTAGATAGGGAAAAAAACTAGAAAAATTCATGGAAGTATTAATGAAACCCATGTTCCATTAAATTTTTGACCAGACAAGGGTGACTCTCATGTGCCAAGCTGCTGGACATTCACACCAGAAAAATCACTAATCATCCCAGGAAATATTTACTTCAGATCTGTGGAGATGTGTGATTTTCAGTTTAACTATAGACCTTTTTCTTTGAATTTCCTACTATTTTAAAAATTGCACAAGAACAAGGCCTGTCTGTCACTTCACAAACTGTGTCAACTTACTTTAAGGCTTCCTGTCTCTCACCCTTAAGGAAAGATTTGGTTTTGCATAATTTACATATTTTTATAATTCAGAAACTTTCTGGATGATTTTTTATCATGACTTCAGGTCTTTTGTTGTGAAGGTAACTTTTTCTATGTGACAGAAACAAAAACAAGATCCCATCGCAATAAACAGTTACCATGAACTCCTCTAGGAAAATTCATTCCAGGAAACCAGCAACTGTAAAAAATAACAAATACTAATGGCATTAAGAGTGACAATACAGAGAGGGGAGGATGAAGAATTAGAAAGAAAAAGTTCTACTGTGCCCTATTTCTTATTAGAAATATTTCAGTTCCTATTATGTATATTTAAAGGACTCCAAGCTCAAATATAGAAAAATTCTCAATTTAACATTAGCTATAAAGCTAAAAAAGTAGAGTGAGTTGACTTAAAGAATAGCTGGTGACATAACTTCTGGTGTTCACTTATCATGTTTTTATGTGCTGTTACTTTACATGATTCTAACAGTAATTCTTATTAAAAATGCATGTATGTCATATATGAAACAAATACCTAAAAATATGAAACAAATACCTGTTCCATGTGAAAATTCTTTGATTTGTGGTTACATGTGGTAGATCAGAATGGATCAGATCCATCTAGTGGGAGGACAGGAACAATGTACGTATTGTTCTTTCTCCCATATGTATTCACATCTGCCATAGTGGGAGGTAACCAGTTTAGAAATGGAGAACAGAACCTTGGACTAGATTCTACTCTCATTTACATCACTCAGTAACAGAGTTACCAGCCCTCCACACAGGAAATCTGTTATAATTGCTAATTGTACTATGCCCTCCCCAATTAGGATTTATTTCATTTGGATAACTCACATTATAATATAGTTTCTATGGATAAGTACAGAGACAGAGGCCAAATCTGTAGTGTTATGAGACGCATGGAAAGAATTGAAATATAATAATTGAAGTATTGTTGTTGTGTTAGTTTGAAAGCAAAACCAGTGAAACTCCAAGTCAGAAATGCAATTTAATAGAAAAAAAAGAAAAGTACATGCAATAATACAAAAGAAAAACCTCTGACAGAGTCAGAATACAACCTGACACCCTGCTAGTTAGGGTGGTGGTAGTAGTCCAGATTAAGTGATCTTGCTGAAGTGGTGATCCTGTAGAAAAGGTCTAGTGGTCCTTGTCCTCTAGAAACCAGTGGATGAGCTCTACTGTTCTGTCTGAAATCCCAGATTATATCTGGGTGGGAATGCTTGGCTCCTCCCCCGGGCAGAGCATCTCACAATGGGATGATATCATTTTATCAGTCATGTGGTGGGTCCTTGATTGCCCATTAAACAGAAATAGCTCCCCAAGGGAGTTATCTATGACTCATGAGGCAAGGCATTGATGGCCCATTAACAGGAGATAGTCCGGGGGAGGAGACAAGAAAACACTGTGCCTCCTGGTTTCAACAGTTCATGGAGATGGTGATGGAATACATACCTTTGGGCACATATTTACATTATAACCTAGGACAGTTATTTTTAAAATATTGCCTTATGTGCTTCCTGTTAAATATAAATAACCTCATCTTCCAAGTTTCCTTTGAAATGATAATCTTTTCTGCTTTAATCCCCTTTTGTCACATAACTTCTCCTATACTGATCAATATTAAGGCTAACTTTGCCATTGTACCCAAGTGCATTATAAATACCATCAAAGTTAGTCTCGTTTCCCGTTTTTGCTTTCAGTGAGTAGAGACCCTCACTGAACTATCCATGACAGTTTTGTCACATTTCAGAATTACTACAGTTAAATGAGAATCCTTTTAATTCTTGAGGACCCTGAAAATGGTAGGAGATAGTCTATAGAGACTGGAAGGGTATTGACTTCTTTGGCCCCCAGTGGATAGTTTTAACAGTGTGGCTCTATTTCAGCCCTAAATTGGAGCAGAATAGTCATATAAAAGGAGAAATTCCTTCAAATGAAAACACATAAAAGCATAAACAAATCATTATGTCTGTAGATTCTTTATTATGAAAATTGAGAGAAGGAAGGGGTACTTAGTTTGTCAGTCACCTCGCAGACAACCTGGATTTTGACAGCAAGAGAATAGTGAAAGCCAGAAAGAGAGAGCACACCAAAAAAGATAAAGTCTCTGTGGAAAGATTATTTTCTCCTAAGAACAGCCTTTATACTTGCTGTGAAGTTAAAGAAGAGCACACAACAAAAAAAGGTACCTGATAGCAACCACAACTTGGCTACTCATAAAACCGCTAACTAAGCACACACAGTGTTTGCAGCTCAGAATTGTGCAACTTCCCATAAAAATTTCACTCTGTGGGAAAATATGTGTATTGAAATTCACAGAGGTGCTTACTCACTGCAAAAATGTTCAATGTCCAAATTAGATGCCCTTCAGGAGGCAGTAAGATATTACAAATTCAGGGGTTTTTACACGCCCATTTTCAAATTTGCTTTACAGTACACTTGCAGTAATTTCTAACATGGCCATACTCCCACCATTAAAAATAAGTGGTATGCAAATAGTGAGGGCTTTTTTTAAGTGCCATGTGCTCAGTCACAACTGGTTACTGAAGGACATGTTTTTGCTGACCTTTCTTCCTTCATAGAAGCCGTATCTTTTGGTGGATGTCAGAGAAATACTTTCCACACCTCACATGTGGAGAATTTGGGTCTGTGGTGAACCCTGGAGGCTTTCTAAGGCTCCTGGTATTATCAGGAATCACACTGTTTCTGTGAAGGACAAGAAAGGTGCAAGGGAAGGGGTGACTTTCCTTCATGTCACCCCAATCCAGAACCGCTTCTGACACTGAGGTCTGCTGAGCGTTTAGACAAGACGCAGTTGCACATCCAGCATCATAGGGGCACCCCAAAGAGAGGCTAAGACCCACTAAGTCCTGGCCCCTCTAGAAGTTTCTCCCAACACATGCCCTGGCCTGACTGCACCCAATTAACACTGATAATCTTCAGGTGTGGCTGCAGCACAGTTGGTCCCAATTAACTCTGCTGAATATAACTGCTGCTGCTACTGAGGGAGGGTTCTGTTCTGCACACCTGGGGCTGCTCTCAGCCTCTGTCAGGGCTGGCTGCTCCAGGAGCAAGCATGGGGAATGCAGGAGCCCACCATGTGCTTATGTTGCTGTTAATTTGTAGCGGTGCCCTGTTGTCACCAAAAATGTTGGGATAAATCAAACTAACATTAATATTAGAAGGCGGGTATTGCTTTATTCACAGTATTTAGTATGTGTGTGGTTGCACTCCCAATGTACACACTTACTTTGAAAACTTCTCAATATTTATCTGTTTTTAGCAAACAAATTAATGTTCATTTGCTATAAATTACACAATTCTATTCATTAATTAGTATTCTTTTCCTGATTTCTCCATTCTCATGCTAATTAGCCCACATTTGCAGTCTTTTTATTAGCTTTTTCTCAGAGCATCTCAGTGTGAGCAGCCCTGCGGAGCCCAGCTAGCTCTAGGATGATCACCCACACAAACTCCGGATGGACCACATCGAGTGTGGGGAACTGCCACGGCAAAGTATCACGCCAGTGGCAGAACCTTGGAGCCAATGCTCTAACAGAAAGGCTCGCCGTCAGGGGAGGAACAAAGAGGAAAGAGGAGGCTATTGTGCACTGGAGAATCCAAAGGAGTTTATTGCCGATGAAGGGGGCAGGACACAAGAGCAGAGAACAAAGGCTTACAGCAACTTAAATACAGGGGAGGTCCAGGGCGTGGGTACAAGCATATAACCAATCATAATACAGAGTGGGAGGAACACAAGGTGGGTCTTAACATAACAGGAACCAATAGGAGCAATGGTGGGAGGGGAACAACTCAGGGGTACAAATCATATTTGAGCAAGAGGAGGATTGACACAAAGGTTTCTGGAAAAAGGGGAGGAGGCAGGGAAGATTGACAAGGGTCTGGGAGGGGAATCAAGGGATGGACGGGCAAGGTTCGGGAACAAGGGGAGGAGATACTTTGAGGGACGGGTGCTTTAGGGGAGGATAAAACCAAGGGAAAAACCATTTTGGGGTAAGAACCACGGGGGAGGGGGGAAGGAACACGCAGGAATAAACCATATTATTATAAATAATAAAAGTATAAATAAATACGGGCTGCAACATCAGTGCAATTGCTGAATTGTCTTTGGTAGTTTCTTCTTTATCTCAGATTTCATGTTGTCCATTAATTCTTCTTTATTTGTGTCCAGTTCTTGGCAATATGTCTCTCCCCCAAATTTTGTGCTTTGATATGCACCAAGGTTGTTTTAGCAAACCTTAGTTTCAGTAATGCTCCCAAACCGTGTTCTAACAATAGCGGCTTATTGAAAAACCTTTGCTACGTGCTAGCCAAAGTGGAAAAATTAGAATAGGTAAGAAGAATTAGCAACGTTAATTAGACAAGTTAATGGAAGAAAACTAATTAGAGAGGTTGAGCAGGGGCTGCCCGCAGCCGGCTGCGGTTGCTGGGCGGTTGGGTTGCCAGGCAACCTGCCGGCCCGGCTGTGCTGTGCCTGGGCCAGAGATAACTTAGAAACAACAAAAAAACCCACCCCAAACCCCAGGAAAACCCCAGAAAAAACATCAAACCACATGTTTGATGAGTGCCCTGAGGGCACTATGCTGCCCGTGGTGGCCGTGCCCACCTGCCTGAGGGCTTGGGGCAATGTGAGTCACTTTCAGGGCATGCCTTTGAGGCATTTACGTGATAATGCTTCAAAATATTTAGCTTTTTTAAAGTTTCGGCTTTAGCTGCTGGATGGAAAGTTCTGGGCTTGAGACATTGATGGAATAGTTGCATAGAAACAAATGAAGGTTTAATTATACCTCCTTGCAGTTGAGTTCAGGAGAACATTCAGGAGTTGTTTGCCTCCTGCTGCCAAGACTCCACTCCTCACTTGAGGAAAAAGTTTTCATGGTGACCATGTTTGCTGGGTGCCTGTATTTATTATATATATTGTATATCCTGTGCCATTTTATTTCTGTGTCCACGACTAAGAAAAGAAAATAAGTTAGAGGTGACATTTTCCTTTTCACTCCAGGAGACTGCAATGGAATGACAGAACAGTGCTACAAAAGAGTGTTATTGGGTATTTATCTTGTGAAGTTATGAGTAATTATAGGTGAAGCTCTTCCTGCAATGCTGGTTTGGGTGTTCCTCAGAAGGTGGTGGGGCTTGGTGTGACAGTGCATTCCCAAGGGGTGGCACTGTCCTTCAGTGGAGCTGATCACCTGTATTTCTTCTGAATCCCTCACACAAACCCTTCTAGCACTGTTAGGGGGCTGACTTGATGGTGTCAAGAGAGAAAGGAATAAACTTGTTTCACAAAGGGAAAAATAAAGCATGATATTTACTGCATATAAATATCTGAAAGGCAAGTGTCAAGAGGATGGTGCCTGGCTCTTTTCAGTGATGCCCAGCGACAGGACAAGGAGCAATGGCCATAAACTAAACCACGAGAAGTTGCACCTCAACATGAGGAAGACCTTTTTGACACTGAATATGGCAGAGCACTGGAACAGTCTGCCCAGGGATGATATGGAGTCTCCGTCACTGGAGACATTCCAAGCTATCTATGTCAGTTGCTCCAGGGAACCCTGCCTTGGCAGGGGGATTAGACTGGGTTATCTCCAGAGGTCCCTCCAACACTAGTGATGCTGTGATCCTTGAAGTGGTTCAGTGGCAGTCACTTGCCACCTGCTGTGTGCAGGCTGAAGCACACAGGTTTCTGAGCAAAAGATGGCAAACCCTCCAAAACCCTCTTGTTTTCTCTTACTGCTGAGCATGTTGTTATGTGATATGGAATATCTCGCTAGTATCACCTGCCTGGCTATGTCCCCTCCCAGCCTACTGCACACTCTCCTCCAGTTTGGTCACTGATGGGGCAGAGGGACAAAGAAAAGGCCTCAATGTTGCTCAGAAAAAGCTAAATCACTGTATTATTAGGACTTTTTTGGTCAAAAATCTAACCTACAGCACCTGAGCTGCTGTGAAGGAAACGAACTTTGCGCTAGGCAGGCCCAGCTGTTTGGGTTCTGGAAATCTTCACAGGTGGTGGATCCTCTATGAGCAGGTGGATCCACTTTGCCAGAGTCTGTCCACTCCCACTGTGAAATTCCGGTTTGTTGTTGCTGGGTTTTTTTAATGCAATGGGAGTTTCCACTGCTTCAGGCAGTATTTGTTGCTTATCCTTTCACTGATTATCTAGGGGAAGAGTAGAAGCCATGTCTTCTCCACAGCTATGCTACAGGCTGCTGAGAGCAGTAGCAACACCCACCTCTCACAGGCTTCCTATTCTCCAGGGTGAATAAAACTTGTTTCTTCAGTCTCTTCCTACACTTCATGAACTAAAGCCTCTGCTTCTTTGGAAAACTAAAGGTGCAGTCTTATTTTTGCCTCCCTCGAGGGCTAATTGTTGGTACTTTTTGTGTGTGGAACTCAAAACTAGGCAGAGTGTTGCAGGCATGGCCTTACAACCACCAAGTAACGGAGAGTCACTCAGCTTTGACCTTGCTGTGACCTTGCCAATCCATGCACCCCGTTGAAATCCTTGCCAAGATAAGACATTTCAGAAACTTTTTTTTTGCAAAATCTGCACACAAGTCATTTCCAGCCCAAGCAGTTTCCGGGGGATAATTTGTCCACACTGCAGGACTGTGCAGTTGTCTGCTCATTTTAACAGGTCCTGCCTTTCTGCTGCTTTAAAGCAATAAAGTAGAGCAGCAGTGCAGAACGAGAGCCTCCAATCCTGATGCTGGACGTTAGAATTTCCTTGCTCTCCTGTAACAGATGCAGACAGAATATCTGAGTTAGCTTTAAAGTTTTGTGCCCCTTAAAAACAGGGGGGACATGTCCCTTTCTCAAGTGTCTTTGAGATTACTTTGCAAACTGCAATGAGCTACAATACAAAGTCGGAAATATCTGGTTGTATCACTTTGGGATAATGGGCTGGTTGCTATTATCTGCTGTGGTGAGTGGAACCACAGAAGATACATCAGCCTGGCATAGATAATGATTCCCTCATATCACTTTTTCTGAGGTACTTGGACTATCCAGACTAGTTTCAAAAGACTGTAAAATCTTACAGTTTGCACGTTTGCATTCTGAATTTTTATCTATTGCCACAGTCTGCCAGCTATATTGAAGCGATACTGTATTATGTATGGGGAAATAGAAAGCTATCATCTCAAAATAGACCATAATATTGCACCTTATTAAAAAATACAAGTGGGTTTTCTGCCAGCAACCATGACTTATGATAATGACTGTTATCAATATGCAGTTACTTCTGTTACCCTGGAACATATTGACATTCATTTATTTAAAGATAATGTAACACATTTGTATTCATTGAGGTAATCATTGGATATAATTAAATGTGAATGCCCATCTTATACCAAACAGTAAAACCAAAAAATTTTGTCATCGCACCTTCTGCACTACTTAAAATAGGTTGTAATAAATTCTGAAAATTGCATTTGAGCTTCTTTGAAACACAGTGACAAACAACCATAAAGAAGCAAAAGCATAACTTGGGTGATTGCCAATTTAAACATTCAGTGTTTATAATGATATAGGATAAACCTGACAATAAGAAAAATACCTTCAAATAAAACTGTAATCCCATGTTTGTGGAACGGACTACAGAGTTTGTGATAGGGTGGGAAGAAGTCCTTTTAAATTGTGACTCTTAGTGGAGGCAGGAGTCTGTTTGACTGGGTTGTTTAGATCAGTTTTGAATATGCAGAGGTTAAATGTGGCAACAGGCAGGCATTTAAATCTGCTGTTTATATTTTGAAGCATCATTTTATCCCCCAAATCCTTCAGAATTTTCAGGCTTTCAACTAAAATGCCTCTATCTATAGTGCATTTGCTACATAAGAGCAGTTCTTTGGTGACAGGTTTTTGTGGTAATAAACACTTTGAGGTCCACTTCTTCAAGGACACCAGCCAGAACAGTTTTGGTATCCTGAGTTTTCAAATACTTCTGTTGGTAAAGATGGAGAGAGTGAAGCTCAGCATATTTGGTTGTCCAGATATATGGCATAAAATGCTACATCCATTTCTACAACTAACTGCTTCTTTGTCTGCTGCTTGTCTAAAATACCTTGGTTTGAATGAACTTGGAAAAAAACTCACCAAACCAAAACCAAAAAATACTCTCGAAATCCCACAGAAAACCTCCAGTCCAAAACTATCTATGGTGTTGGTTTCTTGCTTGAAAATTAGGGATCTCCTGGTCAACTATTGGATGGTTCATGGAATCATAGAATGGTTTGGGTTGGAAAGGACCTTAATGCTTTTCTAGACCAGTTTGAATCCCCCTGCCATGGGCAGGGACACATTCCACTGGAACAGGTTGCTCCAAGCCCCATCCAACCTGGCCTGTAACACTTCCAGGGATGGGACAGCCACAGCTTCTCTGTTTCTGTGCCAGTGTCTCACCACCCTTATTGTTTGTGTAAACAAAAAAGCCTTACTTAAAACCATCTAAATTGGATACAATTGAGTCTGAAACTATTTCCTTTTGTCCTGACGCTACAGACCCTGGTAAAATGCCCCTCTATGTTTTTCTTATAAGCCTGCCTTCCTCCCTCTCTTTTATTGAAAGGCTGCAATAAGGTCTCCCAGCTGTCATCTCTTCTCCAGGCTGAACAGTTCCCCAAAACAGTCTTTTCCTATATGAGAGATGTTCCTCTCCCATGTAAGATTAGCCCTCTAATAGTTTTCTCTCTCTTCTGCAGCTGCTCTCAAAAGTCTGTCTTTTATGGGGGCTCCAGAGCTAGATGCAGTACTCTAGAAGAGTCTCATGACAGTTGAGTAGAGCAGAATCATCTTGACCTGCTGGCCACTCTTTTTATGCAGCCCAGGTTAAGTTTGGCTTTCTGGGCTGCAAGTATGCGTTGCTGCCCTATTCCAATGTTTTTCTTTTGTCTACCAGTGTCCCCCATGTCCTCCTCAGCAGGCCTGCTCTTGATCTGTACATCTCCCAGTCTGTATCAATAGTGGGGATGGCTCTGAGCCAAATTGCTGATCGCAGTTTTTTTTCCAAATAACAAAGCTGCATTTTTGCCAGGTGGTGCTATGTATGTAGAGGCATTGCAAGAATTTCTTTATTAAATGTATGTGTATAATACAGATGTATACATTTTAGATCACTCTTGGTGAAAGGACTGGCTATCTTAATAGCAATTTATAGTTCAATATGATTAGAGAAGACTGTCTTCATTCCTTGGCTGATTCTGGCAGTAGCTGCAAAACAACCCAGTGATTTCAGAAGCCTTTCCCTGGAATGTTAGTCTCCAAAGCAAAGAAAAATGAAGTTGTGTTTCTGAGAAACACGCCTTTTATAACCTGAGCTCACTGGAAGGCTGCAAAGAATTCTCATGGGTGTAATAAGTCAAAAATTTATCAATCAAACTAAGTTTTTTCAGTAAACTACCTGTTGCTTTGAGTAGGGCCTCACTGTGGTATTTGCCAATACTTTAAGTTGTTTCTGTTCCAGTTTATCTAAATCTATTTACCTCTAGTCTCCTATTGCAGTTTGTGTAGTTGTGGTAAGCCCTCCTCAGTTAGGGAGGAGCTACTAACCAGAGTCGCAAGCATAGAAACATGAGCTCTTTCATTTGATTTAGGTCTAAGAATTTGTTCATCTACTGCTGCTGGAAAACCCTTTCCTCATATGAATAATTCCTGTTGAATTTGCAGAGCTTTATCTGTGCTGAGACCTCCTGCTATAGCTCAGAAATGCTTATGAAGCTGTTTCATCCATCATATTTTTTTGTGTATATCTGTACAAGCTGGAATGTTCTTTGTTCTGTGACCTGACACTTACCTGAAGTGAACTTGCTCTTTGCTGGGAAAAGCTGATGCAGAGGTTTTAGTCTTCTGGAGAGACCCTCAGTTCTTTGATATCATCAGCCTTGATGATATTAAAGAACTGCTTTAATACTGCTCCTAGTCTACCCTATATCTCTGCATGATACAAACCTATAGTATTTCCAACAGACAGCAGTTAGGGGTTATGGAATATTGTTGATCTCATTTGCTGCCTAGACCCTTACTTTATTAAAAAAAATAGTTTTCTGTTACCCAAGAGAAATTTTCTGGGCACATGGATAGATGTAGTAAATTGTTAAGAAGAGGTTATACCAGAGATTTTCAGAGCTTCTGATTCCCAGTCCTCCAGAAAAAATGAAATTCTACAAGATTTTCACATGTTGATTTGGCCACTCCTGTCTCAAGGTGCCTGCTCTGGCCCTTTCCAGGATTTTCACCATGCAGCCATTGGGAGGGCAGCACAGCAGTGTGCAGGAATTCAGGGGTTTCTAGGCTGACCTTACTCAAACCTCAAAGCCAAGGTCAACAGTTGGTCTGGAGACTTATCTGTAGCTCTGACTTTGGTGTTACCCCTGAGCTGACTCCTTGCAGCTTCTTCTGGACCTTGTTCATCTTGCGTTGTCTTTAGTGTCTTTAACCTTGGTCTAATCCTTCTGTGCATCAGGCAGTGCCACTGAAACGGTCTAATGTAAAGCTGGTTAACCCCTGAGGTGAGCGGAGCAGCAGGTGTGAGCTCCCAGGAGAAACTAGCCCCAGCACACTTCCAGAGAGAGGCCTGGATCTGGATAATCCCGTGGTTTGCTCTTCAGAAACACTTGCTGTAATGCAACTCAGGGAGAAAGTGCAACGGGTTAAATTAATGCCTGTCTCATGTAATTGCATAATTATGTAATTAAATGTTCTTGTAGATGGTCCAAATCCTACTTAGGTGGATGGGTATTAAACTTTTCTTCCATACTGTAGAAAGGGAGGCTTTTGAAATAAACAATTTTGTAGTAACAATGTCTCCTGCCAGAAACTTCTAGAAAAGATTGAAATACTGTAATTTATATTAAAGTGGCCAGATTTGTATGTATAACTTTACATCAATTATTGTTTAAAACATTTTGGATTTTGAAAAATTGTAGTAGGTTTGACAAGCACTTGACTGACATCATGTTGATTAAATAGCATTTCCTCTGACAAGCCCAATGAGACCTACTCACAGTAGATGCATGAGCTAATTGAATTCTTTTTTTAAACTGCTTTTGAATTTCAAACTATACAAGTGACACCAGACCCTCTTCTCCTACACAGCTCAAATATATACCTTTTTGATGCCTCATTTTGGCATGCCACATAGGTAATATCAGTGCCTTTGGTAAATTATCAGGATGTTTCTACTGTGTTCTGAATCAGAAATATGGAACTAAATGTTTGGTGTTGTTTTTGGGTTTATTTTGGATATTGAGTTCAAGCCTAGTGCCATCAATTTATAGTTTTGTGGGTGATAAAAATATGTTATAGCTAAATTTTACAAAGCTGAATGTCATAAAATCACAGAATGATTTGAATTGAAAGGGACCTTAAAGATCATCCATGGGCAGGACACTTTCCCCTTGACCAGGGTGCTCCAAGCCCAGTGTTATCTGAACACTTCCAGGGATAGGGCATACGCAACTTCAACCTTTGCCAGGGCCTCACCACAAGCTGTGATTGATTTAGCAGTGATCTTTTGTCGCAATGTCAGTGAAATAAAATTATATTCATTATGATGTTGCTTGTGAGGGAGGAAATGTGGCCCTACATATGGTTTCATTGACTGCCTGCTTCGTATAAGGATGTTTCTATAAAACAATTAAAAAATATATCAAGGCATGATAGGAACAAGTCTTTACTTCATATTAAAACAGGATAATTTTCATCCTTAAATACAATATCTTTTATGTGAAATAAACCACATTAGTGGTGCAATCTAGATTATTTGGCAGAAGATTCCTGGTTTTTTCTTCTGGTTGTTGAGGAAAGCAGTAAGTAGTGCAAGGCTGATGGAGGGACTACAGCAACATGTGAATGATTTCTGCTTTCCAATTGTATTTTCTGCTTCTGGGAATATACCACCCCAAGTGTTGTATACCTTGAAGGCATCTCTCTTAGTCAAAAGTTCTTTCAGTATCACTGCAGACACCTTTGGCAAGTCTCTAAGTATCTGATGTAGGATATCACAGTTATTTCTGGGGCTTAAATATCTTTGTCCCATATGGATGTAGCTTGAGTAGAACAATTCGTTTTACCATAGGGTACATTTACATTGACACAGTCTAGTTCCATAAATGCAGTGGATGCTATAATGAATTATGTGATAACTTTGTTGAAAACATGAAATCATTATTTATCAGCCGTTCTTGCTGTTTCTTTGGCTCCTGCATCATCCTGTTTGGCTGGGCTTGGGTGCAGGTATCTGGTGAGGTGAGTGATGTCCAGGCTGAAGTGGCTTCTAAGTATCTTCCAGGGTTAGTTTTGGAATAAAACAATTGATCTTGTCACATAAATATAGTTCTGCATTTTGGAGGGAAGAGAGTGAAGAAAGGTTTTTGACTGTGTCTTCCTTTTCTATTATTAAGTTAAAATGTTACCATGTAATACTGGCAGAGTTGTGGAAGTTGCTATTTTTGTGGTAGTACCTTCCTTTTTATTTTCTTCAGTTCTGCTGATTGTATAGTTCTTTCATTATGGTTTGAAAAATTTAAGCTTTGCCTCTTCAACCTTCATTATAGTGTGTATCTAGAGACTCCCAGTTCATATTAATGCTATGATATTTTCTTTGTACATATGGTTTGTTTTAAAAACTGAGATGAACTTCTCTAATTTATGTTACCCCCTTCCCAATGTGTCAGTACGCACCAGATCAGCAAAATGAAGCTTCAGCTTTACACTTGTTTTGCCTCACTCTGGGAACTATCTTTCAGATTTCAGGTAGTATCATGGACAAAATTTTTTCTGGTGAGGATACAGCTCTTATCTATCTTGACTCACTATTTTAATTTTTTCAATAGTTGTTGTCTGCAATTTAGATGTCTTTATGTGTTTTATACCTATGATATTAAAACTATTACCAAAAAAATAACAAAGATAAGAAATTTGGGAGCTTGGATATAATGAAGGTGCATATCTTGGTTTATGATAATAACTGAGGTGTTTTTTTTACTTATTTCTGTAAAGGGAAATATTTGTGGAAACAAGATGCATTTGTCATTTGGGTGTGCTATGTATGAATAACTTTTTAAAATAAAAAAACCAAATAAACCTTAACCCCTTCCGCATGTTCCCAACTTATAGGTCTTGGAGTAGAATATCTTTCTATAATGGCTTGAACTAGTAATATTTGCCTACAGAAGGATATTCTAAAAAATGTCTTGAAAAGGGACTAAAATATCAGGCAAGCACTAATAAAAAAAAAATCAAACCAAATGACATTAAACTGCTTCACCCAGTCAAGGTTGACACTGCATTAATTACATTTTTCTTGTTGTACATTGTTTTGTAGGTGTTAGTTGACTGTCAAGTATGTTATCTGGTGGACAAAATTAACTTTATTGACGTGGCCATTTAATAACCAGCGTATGCTATGTAGTATTATTTTTTGGTCCAGTAAATCGGGCTGACTTGTGTGCCCCCTTCTTCCAGGAGACATAACAAATGAATACATCATGTGTTTTGAAAGTGAGCCCTGTCTTAATGATGTGAGGGCATAAAAAGTGCGGTGTTTGGTGTGGGATATTTGCCACTTCTGGTTTTGATTGTTAATACAAACATTGAAAACCAAATTTGCCCAATCGACTATGTTTTGCCTGTGATGGTGATTGCTGACTGATCTCTCTCTGCCCTTTTCTTGAAGTACAGTCCTTTAGTTCTGTTTTGTCTCTCCTCTTCAGTTAAGGAGTGGAGTGGTAGTGTGGCTTGGGCACATGATGTTCAGCCAGGGTGTGTTCACTTCACTGTTCTAGCTGTGATGAGTATGAATTAACTTTCTCTCCATCCATGCTTATGAGTTTATTGCCTGAACATTAATTATTATCTAGGGAATAACTAATTGTTGGTAGTGAGCTGGGTGATTTTTCTTGTTGGTATGGGCATGACCCTGAGTTGAATATTTTTGTACATGTGCTGATGTAAAACTATTTGACAAGTAACAGTAACTCAAAAAAATCCTGAACAACAAAACTGTGAGTGTGTACCAGTTTCCTCCTCCACTAGGATCTGGCATGAACTACTTTACTAACCTTCAAAGAGATATATAAATGCAACTTTGCCCTTCACTATTAACAAGAAAGTGAGAAGATTCACACGTTTAAATATGGTGTTTAGAGTCTGAATGAGTAATTCATAATAGCAGATAGCTTGCCATGTGTAAGGAGTTGAGTCATTGTCATCCCTTTCTGTTCACAGATTGTCTGTAAGCTGGGTTCTGGGAGCACAGTGAGGGCTGAGTAGCTTCCAGTTCATGTTGGGAAGGCATGTGTGTACACTGGTCTGCATAAACTGGAACTGCTCCCCAGCCTTGATCTGTCATGTCCAGAGAAGTCATCCTTTTATAACAGGGCAAGAGGTGACCAGACTGTGTTACAAACAAAATAAACTCCACTGAGACTAAAGTGTTTATGAGGATCACTTGAGTCTGCTGTAATCAAGTTTGTGCCTTTTCCTCTTTCAAGGTGAAGCTCAAGAATCCTCTTCTAAAGGTCCATCTAAAGTGTGTCAGTGTGTGGGCAGCTATACCAACTACAAAAGAGTCGAGGCAGTCTTACCCTTAACAAGCCACAGCTGTGTCCAATTAGGTTGAGAGGTATAAAAGAGGGGGTTGCTGCCCTAGAGTCAGTTGGAGCCTGTTGGCTATGCTGAGAGGAGGAAGGGTTGGGTGGCTGTGTGAGGGACAGAGATGGTAAGCTGCTGTCCAAAGGGCACACAGGGTGAGGGACAGAAAGGAGTTAGATGGTTGGGCAGAAGGAAGAAGAAACCAGAAGGTTGTGTGGTGCTGCCTGGGGAAGGTTTAGTCCTCTAAGGAAGAAGGAGACAGAAGGCTGGAGCAAAAGCTCACTCTAAACAGTGTTTTGTCCCTGTTGATTATGACATATGTGTTGTGGGCAACGACGACATCAGTGCTTCACTTGGCAAATTCAGTATATAATGTGGTCCTAACCTTGAGCGAAGCTTCACAAAGGGCATGTATAAATGTTGGAGTAGCTCAGTGGTTTCTAGTGAATTCTTCTAGTGTTTATTAATTCAGATTTTTTTCCTAAATAGTATCCTTCTCTTTAAGGTTCCTGATATGTCTCCATTAATTGCTAATATTCAGAAGACATGGATGCGTTTTTCCTTAAGATATTCTGAGCTTCTGTAAATATTGAACAATATTTTTAAGAGCAGACTGCGTCTGTGAATAACTTTCTACTAAGAGACAATGAATGGAAACTCTTTATGAGAGTTTATGAGAGTTTAAATATTAATGGTTAATTTTGGTATGTCAATCTCTTTCTGGTTCTATTTGTGTTTTCCCAGCTTTTGGATGCAAAAATTGTCTGACCTCTGAATTTCCTCTATCCCTTACTTGAAAGTAAATCCAGCTAATAATGAAATAATTGGAACGAGGTTGATGTGGGCCAGTTGGTGTCCCTTTCTGAAGTCTGAAGGAAATGATGGACCACCATACTGCCTTTTCTTGTAGACAGAGGCAGTTGCAGAGCATATCCAATCTTCTTCCTCTGGGTTTTTTTTTTCTCTCCAAGAAGTTGAAGAAATTGATTGGTTTGATTGTCTTCTCTGAAAGCAATTACATAAATTAAAAACCAAACTTGGCCTGAACGTATAAAGAACTTTCTATGCATGATGAGATGGTTAACATCTCATTTTGTTTTGATTAACAAAACAAAACCAAAAGAACCCCAAAACCCAAAAACAAAAGACAAAAAATCCCCAAACAACAACAAACCAACTCAGGCTGCTAGAAAACTTTATTAATGAAAGTGTGAGGGGCATGTGACAAATGCAATACCTTGGGAGCAACCTGGCTCCAAAAACTGTGAGGCAGAACAGATATGTGGTCTTTTCACTCCTCTTTTACAATATGCTGCTTAGTGTCCTGTAGGACATGGTAATTTCTGATGGGTGATTAGTGGGTATTCCCTACAGCTAACAAATTAGCAGGAGCCTCACTAGCTCAATTCTTCATCAAGCAAAGAAAGGCCATAAAAGAGCAACACTCCTCCTTTTTGCAGACTGGGATGCACATATCTCCTCCCCTCCAGCCCAAGCAATACAGGTCTCCTAATCATAAGGAGTCTTTTTCCGATCTAATTGAGTCTGTGAAGTAATTGTAGACATGAGTAATCAGCTATTAGAGGTACTTCTAGGGGGAGCAAATAAATATGATTTCCTGAAAGGAAAGCCTGAAAAAAATAGATCTGGAGGCTCAGGTCTGGAAAACAAGTAATGTTTAAACTCACGCATCTGAACCTAAGTAATCTCTTCACTATTTAAAGTCCAAATATACCTATAGTTTGTAAGATTAGGATGAATCTTTTGAGTTCACATGATAGTAAATTTGGATACTTGCCTGTCAAGGAAATGGGGGGGAAAGTATTCACTGTTGCTTTGTTGTTACAGTGTATGATATTTTGCTGTGCTGAGCTGTCTCAAAATGTGCTTTTTCAAATTACTTCCATGAAACAGTCTTCTCTATCCCTGGACAGCTCAGACTGCAGCTCTGTTCTTCATGTCAGCAGTGGAGGGACGCATGTTCCCTTACCAAATGCTGGAGTTAAATATGCCCAAATTCTGTTAATAATCTATATAGAATAGAATATATTCCATATAGAACATTCTATATATCAGAATATGTCTATATTCTGATAATCTCTTGGTCATCTAATTGCGTACTAGGGAATACAATTTGAGTGGCTCTAATGGGGCAGGATAGAGTTTTCCAACCAAATAACTTCACTGTGTGCTGTCTTGTGTTGACCTGAAAGAAAGCTTTCCATCAGTATGCTGTTAAATTCCTGCCATTTCAAATGGGTTATTTTTGAGATATTTTGACATTTTCAGATTGACATTTCTAGTTGTACTGTATGAGAGCTTTCTTCAGAAGGGATGTACAGCATTGCATTTAGCATTTGTTGTAAAATAATTTGGGGATATTTTTAGAGGAGAAAATTATCAAAGGCCTGGAAAATTTTGAACAAGTCTTGAAAAGAATGCATGTAGCAGATGTAATTTTAAAAAAGAAATAGACCTCCTTCAAAATTTGTGTCTAATTTTTGTTAAACTCCTTGAATGTGGTAATAACTATTATCTATGGATCAGATATTTTCTGGTTTTGGATTGTGCTTGGGCTTTTAAATATGTGTATGAAGATGGGTTTAAAATTTTGCTTCAGTAGCCATGGCGTGCTTGTCCTCTCTGCTTTATGTAGAAAGAAGAGACTTGATGAATAAACTAATTTTAATAAGGCAATGGTGACTGACATTGTTCATATAATTACTGTGCATTTTTACTGTATTTACATTGACAAAAGACTTGAGATATAATTGCAGAAGACAAGTTATTTAGAAATTCCTTAAACTGGCAATAAGAATGGATAAAATCAGTGTTTCCAGTGTTTCAGCTTCCTTCAGGATAGATCCTTCTTTCTAATTCATTTTCACTTTTGAATTTATTTCTTCTCCCTCTCCATCCCTCCCTGCAAACTAAAACCTCATTCATTAACTTAAAATTATTCAAAGGATTCCTGTTTATTTTGAACAGATCAGAGCAGTCATTTTGTCCTTCTTTGAAGCTTATTTCTAATCCCAACATCATTTCACCCTGGTGTACCTTTTCATTTCAAACTACTTTATTGCTCCCGTCACTGTTCAGTGGTGTTTGGGCTTAATAATCACTTACCTGTGCAGATTCCATGAAAGGGGAAATTTACAGCAAAGTGAAACCATCACCTGTCTTGACTTTTTTTTTCTGCAGCCACTATCTTTGGTGGTTGGTTGTTTTTGTTTTTTTTTTTTTTTTTTTTTTTTTTTTGCTTACTGTCTCCTTTTTATCTCATAAGAACTTTCTCATTTGGACTGCCTGTTTTTTTTCATGCCCTCATGTCCTTGCTCCTTACAGACATCCTTTTGCTTCAGAGTAGCCATTTCTCCCTCCATCCCCATTCTTTCTTTGTCACATGCCTGCTCTAGTGCATGATTTATGAAGCTTGTCCACCAGTCTTAATTCCTGATACTTCCTGGTCTTTGAGTGGTGTCCTGCAGTATTTATGTTGTGCATGTGGCAGTGGTGACACAGCATAGACTTGTCAGCAGCAAGGGCCAGTAGAGATTGTCACGCCTCAACTGCAGCATGTGTTTGCCACATACATATGCACTGAGAAAGAATTTCCTCTTTAAAAGAGATTACTTTCAGGATAGTGGTGAATAAGAAGGAGAAGTATGAGGAGAGCTTCCAGTGCAGCTGGAGGACTGGTCGATGGATTGAAGCAAGGAAGAGTTTCTCTGCATTGAACACTACCATTGCAGTGGTATAGATGTGTTGTGATGCGAATAGTGACTGCGAATCCTTGGTGCATGGATGGACAGGAAAGCCTGCCCTGAAAAATTCAAGAGTAATAACCAAGGCTTAGCCAGATACTGGATGGGAGGAAAAGGCAGTGACATGCAAGTGATGGGTTTGAGTGACAGGAAGCAGAGAACTACCTTGCATGACTAGGAAAAAGAGTTACCTTGAGTGGGAAGGTCAGGATTTCCTTTTTCGCCTTGTTGAGCTGTAGCTGAAATATCAGCAGCCATAAGGAGATGCCAGAATAGAAAGCTCAGGGATGAATCATTCACTCAGAAATGATGGTTGCATTTGTGTTTCCAGAGCAGACAAGCCAGAGACTTCTTACTGAGGGAGATAAGAGTTTTGAACACGTGGAAATTCCTGTATCATTCCCAATTTCCCCTTAGGAAGGGAAAATGGGTAGGCTGTCTGATACAGAATAAGGAGGAATAAACCCACAAATAATTAAGGTTATTATGATCATATTTATCTGGTTCCTTTATAGAAGTCAATTCCTCAGATTACTTCTATCCGTTCTGATTTCTGCAAATATGTTCCTGTGTAGAGACCTTTCTAAGAACTATTTTAAAATGCATCCCATAAGCAAGTATCTATTTTCCTTTTAAAACCTTGAGGTAACTTCTGTTCTGGTAATGGTGCCATTACTCAGAAATCAAACTGAATGTATTTATGGTGCCGTAATTTTCAGAGTCAATTGCTATAATTCATGTGTTTTAATGTATCGCCTCTTTTTTCTTCTCTTCACTTGAAGACAAGCAGCAACATTTGTGCTGAAAAACTTGATATTGCAAGTTGGTATCTCAATATTGATGGAACAAGAGTTGTACAGGGCAATAGACAATGTGCAGATTGATGGTTTCTATATCATATTGAAGCAAGATGTTAAATGCTAGAAGGGAATTTTTTATTAAATAAACAGCTAGAAACGTTATTATTTTGAAATACCTAGTTTCTTCAGCAATGGCTTTCTACTGCTTTGAAGCATGAACTAAGTGCCAGAATAATACAGATGCTTCCTGACCCTCTCACATGGAGGAACATTCGGTTCAGTCCTACAGGAAGTGTCTGATCTCTTGCCAGTCATGATGTAATTACTAGGGCCCACAGGTGTGGTTTTATTCCTTGGCAAATTGCCTTTGCAAGGTAAAAGATTAAAATTTCCTCTTCCATTTTGTTTTGTCTTTGTTGACCATTTTGTACTCAGTGGTGGTGTTTGCTCCTGAGATGTGTGGTAGAGAATGCTCTCATGCAGGATGGATCTAGAGGTGTCTTGCTCCTCGTGGATTGTTGTCATGCTGGATACACACACTCTGATTTGTACTGGTTTCTTAACTGTGCAATGCTGTCTATCTTGTATCTCAGCCACTCCTGCGAAGACTCTTTTGAAAGCCTCTGCATGCCAAGAAATGTGAATTTAATCTGTACATTTGAGATCTCCCAACAGGTCTTGTAACTCAACTTCTTGACTCCCAGGTCAAACCCTGGCAGAAGGGTATGGATGCCAGGGTGTTCTGTGACACCCAGGACATGAGTAAAAAGGGTATTTTCTCTATTTTCTCATCTGCTTTTAGATTTGCTCTTTCACACGCACACGGCTCACAGTTGGATCTTGCTGTGCATAAAAATGGACCTTGCAAAAACAGATCTAGGCTCAAAGAATCAAGTAGAAAACAAAGTTATTTCAACTTTTTTTGCTGTGTCAGCTTAAAGTATTTGTATTGATGCTTTCACTGGGCTGAGGCTTTCTATGCTATAGTTTTGGGGACAGGAAGGTTTTTGAACTCTGGTTCACTCTGTGTATCTCTCAGTGTTTGACAAGATGATACTTTTAGGAAATTTGGTGTTTACTTTATTCAGGCACATGCGTGTGTGATCCCAGCCAGCACACATGCATAGATTTCCTGAGCTAGGCTCCTTGTTCCACCACTGTACTTGGTGCTTGTGTGGTTTGTCTGTGTGATAAGCTGGCACACTTGAAATTGCTTTCCACCTGCAATTTAGGGCTGTGCTGACAATGGAAATTGTTTCTGGTACATAAAACTACTCTTCTTTCTCAGTTCTGTGAGCAAGATGTGATGTAGGACTGGAAATCCTTCCAATAGAGCACTGCTGTAAGGTGAATAAAGGGCAATTTTCAATAAATTCCTGATGCATTGTTTCAGGCCACGGCCTGTATTGAATTGTTTGTGCAGCAGTATTTGAAATCCATTGTGAGTACACAAAAGGGAAATGGTTCCTCTTCTCAGACTGATGTGATGATCAACTGGAGAGATAAAGTAGTCCTGTTAGACTTTAGTTACTATTAAAGGGAGTGTTAAGTTCATGTGTGTTCTAGGTTACACTGTAAATATGTGCCCAAAGGTATGTATTCCATCACCATCTCCATGAACTGTTGAAACCAGGAGGCACAGTGTTTTCTTGTCTCCTCCCCCGGACTATCTCCTGTTAATGGGCCATCAATGCCTTGCCTCATGAGTCATAGATAACTCCCTTGGGGAGCTATTTCTGTTTAATGGGCAATCAAGGACCCACCACATGACTGATAAAATGATATCATCCCATTGTGAGATGCTCTGCCCAGGGGGAGGAGCCAAGCATTCCCACCCAGATATAATCTGGGATTTCAGACAGAACAGTAGAACTCATCCACTGGTTTCTAGAGGACAAGGACCACTAGACCTTTTCTACAGGATCACCACTTCAGCAAGATCACTTAATCTGGACTACTACCACCACCCTAACTAGCAGGGTGTCAGGTTGTATTCTGACTCTGTCAGAGGTTTTTCTTTTGTATTATTGCATGTACTTTTCTTTTTTTCTATTAAATTGCATTTCTGACTTGGAGTTTCACTGGTTTTGCTTTCAAATTAGCATGATGTGATTAAGTATCACTTATTGGGTTCAAGTAAATTTCAGCGTTTTCATTTAACATCCTCTCATGAAGCAAAATGACTCACTGAGTTTTATGCAGACTAGCTTGCAGCGTTTAAAATAAGGTTTATTCTGATCAGTCAGTGCTCTTCATAATCCTGTGAAATTACTCCAAAGTATCTTCAGAGACACTGGTATATGAGAAGTACCTTCAGCTATGAAGGGCAGAAGTCTCCATTCAGGGAAAGTGACTAATTTTTTTGATAACCACATGTGTCTACTTTATCTCTTCAATCCAGATATATTCATCAGCAGCCTCTTCAATGTATAAAATATTTATCTACTGTGGAGAACTTTAGTCAAGCTCACATGTTTTCTCCAGGGAAACAATATTAAACCAGTCTGCTATATATTAAAAGCCTTTTTGTGATATCTGTTGGAAATAGCTCAGTTGATGAGCTATTGCTATTAGGCAATATGTCAAAATATTAGCTCAAAACTATTTTGCTAATAGCTACCCTAAAAGTAATAATTTTCACTGTGGAATGGATAGAAAAGTAGAAATGAATCAGCTGATGATTGTTATTGAAAAAAATATACCTCCACCTTTAAAATTCTTCTAAAATAATTAATTAAAAAGATATGTCTGTACAGCATAAGAGCAGTCAGTACCATCTCATCACTCCTTAAAAGGCAAATGGGACCTTTCTATTTATATAATTGCTGCATGAATACAAATGTTTACCTAAGCAACTTGACTTCAATAGGTAATGGAAGGCTGGGTGGTACTTCTATGGTTTTAATTAGTTGTGTGAGAAATTGCACTTGAAAGCAAAATCTTATTTCAGAAAGTTGTGTCCTTATTAGTTTAAGCAGCAAAATATCATACCTGATTTTTTCCCTCGTTCTGCTGCATATGTATCTTCCCAATCTTGCCTTCCCTACGTGGCTTCAAAAGTAAACTACAGAAATGATATTTCAGCAATTCTTGTGGGAATCATTAAACTCACACTTGAATAAGTGGTTCAGATACTTGATGTCTGTCATAGCAGACAAAAACTGATAACAAAGCTACAACAGAAATGTGTCCAATTAGTTGAAAACTTCATTTAACAAGAAAATTTTATATATATATATGTGCAAAAAAGAAACCCTGCAAAAATCCACCATAAACCAAGCAATGGGAAAAAAAAGCCAAACAAAATATTAACATCCAAGAAAAAAAATATTTCAATACTATTTGTGTTGGAAGTGCACTTTATTTTTACTAAGGCTTTAAATAAGAATTTGAATTCGATAACTGTAGCCATGGAGGAAATATTTAGTAGTTGAGGAGTTAGAAGGGTTGAACTGAGCTAAGAAAGCCTTCCTGAAGGAGCTGCTGAAGTCAGGGGTGAGTTCAGACAGGAAAAGGAAAACTAGCTAATAATTTAAGCAAAAGCCAAACAAATGACCCCACCTTCAAAACAAAAAAATATTGCCCCCTCTAAAACTAATCCAAACAACAAACAAACAAACAAAAAAAACCCCAAAAAACCAAGCCAACAACCCAAGCAAAACCTTCCCCTAAACAAACAAACAAAAGCAATCAGAAAAATAAAAACCCAAACAAAAGATCCCAAAACCTGGAATCTGACCAAACCAGTCCTGAGAAGCCAAGCATGCAGGGTTTAGGATAAAAGTTAAGAAACCCTTCGGCAGTGTTGCCCAGCTAAGTCAAATATCTCTGGGGAAAGAATAGTTAGAAGCCAAAGATTAAGTGGCAACAAGGTACGAGCTCAATAAGTGACTGTACTTATTAGAGAGCACTGTGCTCCCTTTATTACTGCACCAAGTCAGATCAGCAGCAATGAAGTGGCAGAAAGTCCTTGCTTCCTGTGAGGTGGGTATGTGGAGCACCTTGGTGCTCTGGAGGCTTTGTGGTTCCTTCACTAGACAGCACCAGAGCTGAGAAAATTCCCAGTTAGTGCCTTACAGAGGGATGTCGCTCATCAGCCTCTGTGGCTGCTGAGCTTTTAGAGTCCTTCTCTTTTAGATGTTTTGTATCCATATTTGGGTGGAATGAAAAAGTATAAAAGGTGGCAGCAGTACAGGAAGTTCAAACAAAAGATTCCTAAAAATCCCTTTCCTCCTCTGTTTAAAGCCTCAGAGCTAAGTGACACCCTAGAGCTGGATGTAGTACTCTGAGGGGAGTGGGTTGGAGAGTGAGATAGAGAGGTAGAATTGCTTCCCTTGTCCTACTAAAATATTTATTATTTCTAGATGATTCAGTAAACTCTTCTACTTTGGTTTGCATTTTAGTTTGAGCTTGCTTTTTGTTATATTTTTTAATTGGACAAGTAACAAGATTTTTTGACAGTGATTTTATTGTACAAACATAAAGGTAATTTCAGTACTAAGAGATTTTCTCAATATATTTTCAATTTCCTGTCTGTCCTTATGTGGAATAGATTGTACAGGTAAAATATTACTAGTCTTTAAATTGTAATGGAAAGCGTTCAATGATGTTTTTCATGAAGCTTCTGTAAAAAATGTTAATACGGAATGAAATATAGCTTGGGTAGCCTCATAATCTTTGCGAACACAGGTTCTTTTGGGGTCAACCCATATGTTGCCTTGCTTCTTGCAAGTAGGTAACCCTTTTAATATGAATAATTGAATCTTAAATTCCAGATTGTATATTTTTCCTAAACTAAAAAAGAAAAAAATGTGGGGTTTTTTTTCCTGAAGGTGCTATGCAAAGAATTGTTTTCAATGCAAATGAGTTAGGTTGTCATCTTGAAGGTATTCAGCTTTAAAGTTCTTCTATCATTGTTGCTTGAAGATACCTGAGTTTGCAAAATTCAGAACAGTGTTGAGAAAAGTGACTTTATAGGCTGCAGAGGCAGTTGTTGGTCCTCCCCATAGTGAGAGCCTCGTTGTTTTTCCTGTACATAGATGTTGAATGATTATTCATAGCAGATAATTTACTTAATAGTGGCCATCTTCTGTCAGGTTTTCCTGTAGTGATAAGGTCAAAAAAGGATGTGTTTTTATGCGGTGTGAAAACACCTCTCCAGATCCTATTTTGAGCGATGCCATCAAAACTAGAAACCCAACCCCTTACTGAGTATTTGACAACTGCTGGGGTAAAACCAAGGCACCAGATGTGCTGACCCTGAATTTTCTGTTCCCTCAAAGTGCTGCTTGGCTGGGAGTCCCATCCCTAGGTTAGAAGTGGGATTACTTCTGGAATGGGAAACTCCTTACCTAGAGTCACAGGTAGCATTGCCTGTCCTTGTGTTGCAAGATCAGCAGCTGCTGCAGAAGTAGGATGTTGCAGTGAAAGGACAGAGGGCTCCATTTTCTTCAAGCAGAAAAGCCAATCTTTATCCACAAAACTTATTTTTATACAGTTTTCACAGCCCTTGTGTTGAACTCCAGTTGGTTAATGGCTTTCTTGCCAATTACTTTATTGGTTAGTAAAAGGTATTTTACTTGTCTAACAAATCTCTTTATTTTTGGTTAGTTTATATACTTTGTTCACTGATTCTCATGGGACAAATCCCTTGTTATTGCAGGTGCATTTGTTTTTCACCCTCAAAATAGGTTGTTGTGTTAATTGCCTTCATTCTTATGATTTTTCACGTGGGAAGTTAACTCTCTGCACTTAAAAGAAGCAACAGGCCAGCTGACAAGCTTTTCCGGAGCAAGGCCTGATTTTATAAGGCCTTCTTTTATAATCCTTCTACTTGTCTACAATAATAGGAGACACTTCATTTACAGCTGCTTCATCTTTTTCACAGAAGGAGAGGGAAGAAATCACTCTCTAATGCTTTGATGACTGAGCCATCGCTTGGAAGTGGTGCCTTGCATTTTTTCAGCTTGCAGATCCAATACTCAGACAGGATTTACAGGGCTGGAAGCTGCTCTTCACGGACCACCAGGGAGGAAATTGCCACATGCCTGGTCATTACCACATACGAGGGGTTTGATTTTTCTGACAATATCTATTCTTCAAGATCCACTTTGTGAAAACGATGTTCCCAGCCAGCCAACAGGTCAGATTCCCAGTGAAAACTAGCTCATCCTTTTGAATATCCTGTGTTCTTGAACTTACCCAATTGATTTAGTCACACAACAAGAAAAATTGTCTCAGAACAGTGAAAAATATTATTCTTGGCAATTCAGCAGCATTTTTTTTTAAGATAGGAGAAGTGTTATCAGTCAATTACTGCATCTGACACTTCCAAATGTGATGTTATTCATTCCTCTTGCCCTTATTCTAGGAATTCTATGCATATCTTCCAAGTGTATTTAATAATGAATCTTTTTATATTCTATCTGGTTGCTTATATAATAGGTGCGTATGTCTTGGTAAGTTTTAATCAGCTATGAGGAGTTACATGTCCTGATACTTCACTCAATTTTCTTCTCTGTTTATATTTGAAGTTTAATTATATCTGTCTTGTTTTTTCTTGTAGGAATTTCAGTGTTAAATGTCACAAGGAGATCAAGGGTGAATTTGCCTCTGGCAGTCAGAATCAACAACAGAATCTTTTTAATATTTAGAGATGGAAGTGATTTCAGCTTTAGTTTTGAAGCTCTATCAGGCTTAAGAAGATTAGTCCTCTTCAAGATATCTGTGGTTAATAGCTGAAGTGTTGTGATGTTTGGGTGCATTCAGAGTTGTTGATGGGCTGTATAGGAACAGTGCTTAACAAAAGGTCAGAAGAATTTCCACACCAGAATGTACCCTCTTGTGGATTTTCTTGGAGAAAGCCATTCATATAATTTTCCTCATAAATTTAATATTCAGAGTTGGAGTTGTCTTCTGCTTGCTGAATAATCTATACAGGAAAATATGATCTGGAACTGTTAATGAATTTAGGTCACATTCAAACAGGAAATAAGGTTTTCAGTGTAGAATTATAAATGAATAGGGGTGCCTTATGTAGGCCAAGTTTTGAAGCAGTCATCTAATATTTGGGAGGGCAACAATCAGTTCCTTTTTTTTTTTTTTTTGAAACCTGTTTCATAGTCAATTTGACAGGGTGACACAGCATCCTCTTGGTGTTTCTTGTTTTTTTTTCTGAGCATCTTCTATGCACAAGGTGGTGTGAAAAGCTTTAAAGAATGTGATGGATTAATTTACAGAGCCTCAAAGTTAAATGACATATCACAGCTGATCTGAGTCTCAATGAGACTGAATGCAGCAGTCAGGCTTTCTGTGATAGGTGAGATGTTTGGGTGATTGCCTCTACAGCAGGACAAAAAAAAAGGTGGATGTGAAACTTGCATTCCTTAACATATTTCAGTCAGAGTTGTACTCCACACTGGGTTCAAGCTTCCAGCTTTCTTTATCCGAATGAATTTTGTTATTGAGGAATATTTTTGTTTTGAAATATTTCGCCACTTTCCCATATTCCTGTGATTTATCAAGAGACCTGTTTACTATAGGAAAGGGCTGGGTAAAACTGGCTTCATGCAGCTTTCCATTGCAAACAACACTAGGAAACTGCCATAAGAGAAGATCTGTAGGCACAACCATTCACAGACCTTTTCAGTTACTTCCCTCAATATTTTGTAATCCAGTATGGTTTTAGTGAAGCTCTAGGTTTGAACCAAAACAGGTGATGATGCAACATAAGGGTCCCTGCCTTCCTTGCTCCAACACAGAAGAAAGGCAGATTCACAAGTAATCTTCCTGTATCAGTATAGTCAGTCCTAAGGAAAATATTCAAACAGTTTTTTTGGACTACTGATCTACTCTGTTGGCAAAACTCTGCTGCATAAACAGTTATATGGTAGTGTGTGGCCTAACATAATATTCACATTTGCGCATTCAGTTAATCTTTCTGGAACAGAAGTGTGAAAAGAGTAAGGGAAAAAATTAAGTTTGAGAACCAGCACTTCTGGCCTTTCATTATATGAAAAGAATCTAGGAAAGATTTCCATATTTTGGCTTGTAGTCTTCATTTTTTTTGAATTACTTTCTCGAGTTGTTTGTGGAAGAAATGGACATTTATCCTTAAATTCATATTTTATTTTCACAATAAAACAGCAATTTATTATTTAAAGAAATTATGGAAAATCAATTTGACTTTATTAGATGAGTAGTAAGTGGAAAACGCAACTTAATCAGTGCTTCCGGGCACAAAAAATGCTGAATTTGCTCACTCTGAATACACTCATGCAAACAAAACAGACTTTTTAAAATACATTATGCGTTGAAAAGAATTGTCACAGAATCTTTGAACTAATGGATATTAAGACATGAATTGCATGTGTTATTCATAATTTAAGAATATTTCTAGGGATCTGTGTATTTCATGTTTGAAGCAATGCAACATCCAGCCATCAATGGAAGGCTATAATAAAGAGCACTGTCTTTGCTCACTTACCAGCAGTTTAATAAAGAAAGACACAGATTAAGAGAGAGGTAGCTTGGGAAACGGGCCATTACCTGCACTAAAGTGCCAGTAATGTAAGGAGACATATTAATAATGACAATGGCAATGTCATTGATGATGAAAAATACAACTTCTGTGCTTCATAGAAATTCTATTTTTTCCCCAGCAATTGCTGTTACTTGGCCTTTCCCTGGTCTCTATTTACAGCTTTGCTTCTCACTCTTTTTTTCTGACTGTGTTACCGTATTGGAAGCTAACACAAAGTAAACCTAAAATAGAATAAAAATATCAACAACTGTGGTGAATCATCTGGTGTATACTTGAAGCATATTGTCCACAGGTTTAATATTCAACTTGTTAATAAAAAGCTTTCCTGATACATAAAAAAAATTAATCTGTCAGCTAATATTTAGAGGGAATATAAATTGCTGAACAACTGCGACTTCACAGCAGTGTGTTCTTTAGAAAACCTGAAAAACCTATGATTTTTTTGGATGGAAGGGAATGGCACAAAGTCCGTGCAACAGATAAATCCGTACTTAAAAGTGAATTCTGCCCACAGAAATGTTCTCTAAATTCATAGCTTAAACCCTTGCTCTTTGCATTAGGTACCCACATATCACGTGTTTATGGTCTGTAATGCAAGGTTTAGGTGATATGTTGCCTTCCCATGAAGGGAATTGCAGCAGCAAAATAAGAATTAATGGAAAAATACAATTACGAACTAAATGGCTGTTTGTGCTATTTATTACTGTGTTCAGTGTTAATGTTCAGCTTCCATAAATATTCAGTTATTTATATATTAGCATTTCATTAGTGAAAAATGAATCTCTACTTATAGGAAATTGTTGTGAAGGATATTATGGCTGTGCTTTTTGAAGTGCTTCCAGCATCTACTCCAAAGTGTCTCTTGCTGAGCTCCAGATGAGAAGGGCTCTGTGCTGTAGGGCTGAGCATTTTCAGAATGCTGTGGAGCAAGTGTTCAGGAGGGAGCAATGCCAGAAGTGGAGTATCTTAAACTGCAACTTGGCTGGCTAAAAATCTGACAGTAGGCTTTATCTCCACCTGAAAGATGCCAGTTTCCCGGAGCCTATTATTTCACCATTTCTCACAGCTTCAAGCAGACCTTGAAATATAGTGAGCATTAATGCTGTTTGAGGTAATCTTGCTGTGCCTCTGTGAACAGAAATAAAGGTAAAAATAGCTCCTTTCCAGGTGGATTATAATCTAAATTACTTGAGAGCAACACACTTTCTCAGCAACACACTTTCTCAGGGAATGCTTTTGACCCTCTCAGACACCTGGAAAGATGTCAAAATAAACAGTTCAATGGCAGAAACTCCTGATCTGCCTTTGGTAATACACGGGTGAATGTTTCTCCTTACCACAGTTCTTGCCTTAGCCCTGACTTTGCTGCAGGTGTGCAAGGTGAAGTTATTGGTCTCCACCTGGAGAGATGATTAACGCATTAATCGTCAGCCTCTGAGCTTGGGCTTCCAAGACCTTCCAACCATTAGACCTATCCATCCATCTTGAGTATAAACAGCAGAACTTGGATACAAGACTATGGTTGAAAGCCTCACTAAATACCAAGTAGATGCTCTCTGCTGCTATCTCCTTGCCCACAAACCTGTCATTTGATTATAGGAGGTTAGGTTGGACTGACAGGCTTTCCTTGTGGTAAGCTCTTGTTGACTCTTCCTAATTGCTTTCTGCTCTTTCATGAATCCAGAAATGTGCTCCAAGAGGATTTCCTGCCTGGTTTTTTTTTCAGTCAAGCAAAGTGTATCATTTGAAAACATGAGACTTTGCATGACAATGGCAATTAATGCCTACCTGATGTTATATTTAATGAACAGTTCTGTAAAAAGGATAAACAGTACAAGCCATCGTATTTGGGATGGATTTTAACCAGGTAATTAGCAGCAGCAGCCAAAGGAAAAGTATATCACTATTAGCATGTATCAGTAAACTTGCAGGACCACTTTTCATACAATGTCTCTTTTTTGAATAAGTTTCACGTTTTGACACTTGGTGAAATCATGTGTGTGTTAATACAGGACAGAGCCAAGAGAATGAGGGTATGAGAACATTCTCTTTTAGGATTTTCTTTCATTTCTTGCAGGATTCTTAACAGATGCTTAGTTTCAGCTTCTTTAAGAATATTAACTTTCATGAATTTGGGAATATTGGTGGAATAATAAGACTGTGTAACCTCTTAGAAAAGAAGAAAAAACAGATATAAGCTGATTTTTCAGATTTGCTTACAAAACCAGTTAATTTAATGATGTCAAATTTATATTTTCCCTGACTGCTTTTGCTTTTTTTCTCTAACTGAACTTACATTAAAGCTGGATATATTTTGGCTGCGCATCTAGGAAACTGGGGTGCCATACCATGTTTCCTGAACTTAAAATGTGGTTTGAGTTGTTTTTTTCATTTACTAAATACTTGGAAAGAAGATACTAGGAGTCTTGTTAAATACAACATGCTACACACTAGGAGCTAGTTAAATACAACAGATTCACAGTGACTGACTTGCAGAGTTCTTGGAAAAGGGTGGAGAGAGACACATGCAAGAAAAACTTCATTTTATACAAAGTGAGAGTGTTAATGAGGAAACAGCTTTGTTCTTTCAGCATTTGATTGTGAGTTGAGGCAATATCTCCAGTGCCACAGAGAGTGCAAAGTGAAGGACAGAGTTGAGCTGGGCAGCACCCACAGGTGCTGAGTAATGTTTGAATTGTTCTGGTGATGCTCCTGTGAGGATGTTGTTTTGAAGTTTTGTGTTCTGTGTAACTAGAACTGGTGCTGAAGAAAGGCTGCCTATGAAAGGCTCTTAATCCCGAAGATATGGAGGCAATCAAACTTTAAGGGCTAAGAATTGTGACTGCACCCATGTTAGTTTAGAGTAGCGGTTGAAAATAAAAAAGCAGGCATGGAGAAACTCATATGCACCCAGCATGGAAATATAGGTGAGATTGTCTTGGAAGTGATAATGAAAAAAAAAAAACAAACAACAAAAAACCCCAACCCAATACAAGAAAATATCAGCAGAGTTATTAATGATTTTTTTTCTAAAGGCCAAAATTCAAGGGCACCACAAAGATCTACAGGATAGGCATTGTAATTGTTTTGCCACTGGAACCAACCTGTGTATTATTGGAATAATTTGTATTGAAAAAGGGTGTTTTAAGTAATTGCAATAGATTTTCACTAAAACAAATATTTATTTGGTAAAAATCAATGCATTTTAATTTGTGCATTACATTGCAATCATGTGTCATGTATCCACACGTGTGCTTTGGGCCAATAGAGAGGAATATGAAGAAACAAAACACACTTTTCATTTGAACATCTTTTCTGCTTCACCACTTTTTAATGCCTCTACCTCAGTTGTTCCCTCTTTTGAGGCCAATTCCTTTCCTCTTCCTACAGGGTTTTACAAGTTCTTTCCTTAAGACCTTTGTATCTGTTAATGACTTCAGTTGACATCGAAAATATCTTGCAAATATCACTAGGAGAGTTCTCATATTGTTCTTAGTGTGCTGGGAGTGGTAATGCTGTGTCATTATCGCTGTTTTCAGTTTTCCACTTACATATCAGAACATTTGTTTTATGGTCCCTCACTTTGAGTGTGAAAATTACACAAATGTTTTTGTACAGATGTACTGTGGAAATACCTAGTGGTAACTGAATTGAAGCTGTTTATGCTCAGTCAGGATGCTTCCTTGGGTTTTAAGCAAGATTAAGTTGCAGATGCCTAATCAACTACTTAAAGATAAATTACAGCATCACTTAATAATCTACGCTTCCCTGATGGAACTACTTCTCATTATCTGCCTTGAACACTCGCGTTTTACTGAGTAGGCAGGTAGCAAATTTATCCCTGCAATAGATTTTTACTATAAACGTTTCTTTATGTTTCAAGCACTGTCTGTCACTTAAGGCAAGAGAATATGAGATGAGATCCATGTCCTTTGGATTTTGGGGGGAAAAACCAGTTATTTCAAGTATTTACTGGAAATAATTTAAGGGATTTTGTCACTCAATATACCTGCACACAACTGTCTTGATCTATAAATCAGTGACTTTCTTCATAGGAAGTTGTTCAGTTCCGGTCTGGAGTTTCTAATTCTATATTCCTGCTCCCTTGCTGTATCTTGGGTAGTAGACTTAGTGCTACAGTAAATATTATGGATTACAGTAAACCAATTTAATTTCTATCAGTCTGAGACTTCTGATGCATATGTTTAACAAAGTGAGCTGGTTTCCCAATGACTTTGCATTACCCCTTTGAGTAACTTTTCTAACTTGTAGTGCTTTTGTACAGTCTTGTTGAAGTCTTTTACTTCAAGCAGCTGTCTTGTCTTGAGTTTTTCCTGCGCAGCATTCTAAGGAAATAATCACTTTAGTTCATGCAAACAAGATAATAGTGTGGTGGTGGGGAAATCTGAAAACCAACATTCGGGCTATTAAGGATGCAAAAACATCCTGCTCAAAATTTTTCAGGATTTTGGGAAGAAAAAAACAAATGCACGAAACAAGTGTTCTTAAACTGCAGTTGGATTTTTCTGGGGCAATAATCTCTTTTTCAGAACCTTTTCATGGACTGGTTTTGCTTGTGTATTGTGACTCTCAAGACTTCATAATTAGGGGGCAAACTAAATTTTAGAATTTTCAAATCCAGAAAAGATATTAAAGTAATTTTTAATGTGAATAACATTAAATGTTTAATATTTTGTAACAGTGACAGTAATGTAATACATAGAGTTGATGCTAGGAGTGGAAAATGAAGACTTATGCTATGAAAAGGACACTACTCAAGTTTGAAGTTTAAAGTTAGGACCTTCCTAGTACATTATTTTTATAGTTATTTAAACCAAAGCTTTATTTCTACTGCTAAAGATAGCACCATACCAACACCTTATCATTATTTACTGCTTGTATAATTGTCTTATGTAATTATTTGCTTCCCTTTTCCAATCAATCCTGATTCTTGTAAAAGTATCTTCTCTAAAACAAGGACAGCAGCCAAATGTTCACCTTGCCATTCATGGGTGTATTTATCAGGCTCTCAAAAAAGAGTCACTTACTGTGACTTAGCTTTAATGAAAAAAATGTATAATCTACCTCTTGCATATTGGATGAACTCCTTCATCCCTTGCAGCTGCAGTGAGTGGGAGAGACTGCAAGCAGCACTGGCTGCAGTGTTAAAGATGCTTTTAGCAGATAAAACATTAATTCTGAGACAAAGTATGAAAGGCTGAAACCAGGAAAATAAAGGACTGGACTGAATATCATAAATGAAGAAAGCAATATATCTCAAATATATATTTGAGAGAGAGGTTGCTGAAATTCCCATTCTTTGGAAGAGTCCTTCTGTCATGTATCTCTGTGTTTGATCTCTCACTGCTGTGTGATGTGTTTGTACTCTGCGAGGCTTTTGTGGCTTTTTTTAGATATTACATACTGAGATCTCTTAAAAACACCTAGCAGTCTGGAATATTTGTTTTTACTCAATGTTTATGCTATTGCTTAATTTTCTGAATACTCTGACTTGCACTTGGTAAAATTGCTAAAGATTGCACAACGTAGAATTTACCTCTTGCCACTGTATCATGATATCCTATGAACATTTTAGTTGCAGCTCCTGATTTTTCATTTCACTCAAATGTTAAAAAAATATGAATTCAGTCCTGTTTTATTAAGCTGGAGGCTGGTATTCAGCCTTGACCAAAATAAGTAACTGGAGAAGGGGGCTAAACCAAGTCTTCATAAAATTGCTGAATGAAGTTTTTCAGTTGATCAGTTCTTTTNTTTTTTTTTTTTTAGCTGAATGATTTAAAAATGAGGGCTTTCAATGGTATAAATGTCGTCCATTTGGGAAAGTTAAAGCTCATGCATCCTATATTATTGCCTGCAGGCAAACCCCCATAAATTTGTTATCTTGTGGGGAAAAAAAACTGTTGAAATGAGTTCAGCCAGGAGAAACCTGTGATTCTGGGGAAATATTTCCTGCAAAGCAATTGAACAAATACAGAGACTATTTTTTTAAAAAAATCAAATACTTTTTTTTCCTGAAAAATATAGCCTTTATATGTAAAAACATATGAAAATTCACTTAATTATGTTTCAAGCTCTGCAAGACACCTTAGTGGCCTTTGAGGAGAATTTAACAGGATTTAATCAGCAAAATTTGGGTTCTCTGAGCTCTAGGAATCATCTGCAATTCTTTTTCCCCCACAAAATCAGGTGTGTCTGACGTTAAGATGGGTAGTTCTGCTTCCCTAAGGAAAACACACTAGAATCTTTATGGTGAAGGTCAAACCCTAATAAATCTTCAAAAGAATTCCTTGCTCTATTATCTTATTGCTTATTATTCTGTTTTATTTTCCAATAAACCGTATTCAGATAAAAACCTACCTCTAGTTCTAGTAAAGGCTAAAAGGAATATTAAATGCTAGGCTGAGGTCTACGTGGACTGCTATGGACTGCTTCTGACAGCAAACTGTTGCCTTTCCAAGCTCAAGTCACCTCATCTTAGAATAGTTGATCTCCAAAATGAAATAACACTTCATTTTCTTGTCACTGAGTGTATTTGATCACAATGCTTCAAAGGGTATGATTTCAAAGCAGACATGCCTACCCTCAATTACTCTCCACCTGAACTGTTCTCTCCTACTATCAGATGAAGCTATTTTAATGTGTGTTCTTTAGTATTTATTTAAATGGAGCTTTATTGTAGAGACTTGGTTTCTAATAGTCAGTGTCTAGGAGTAATCTCAAACATTTTGTTGTTTTTTGGTGCAATACTAGAAAAATGGAGAAGGGCATGAACATAAATTTCAGTGGTTTGATTCTAATTTTGCTCAACAAATCAAACAGCCCTTTTGGAAACTGGTGACTTTGCTGTGATGTTTTAGGCACAAAAATATTTTCTGGTATAATCTAAACTCTATTGGAGAATCCACACAGGAGGGGATGAGGATCAGACCTGACAACAGATGCTGTTGCTGTCCCCAGCCATTTGCTCCATGGTTTTGATGAATGTTTCTGACCCCAAGGCAGGGATGTCTGCTCAGCTCATGAATGAGGTCCTGAAGAGCAGCAGTTTTCAGTCTGGAGTAGTGTGGTAATGAAATTCTGCTGGGGTTTGCCTTGCTGTAGAGGGCTACAAGGCACCACATGAGGTGATGTGAGGGGGATTTGCAAGTGGATCAGATAGTGGGCCATGCAGGAAGGTGGATGCAAATTTAGCATCTGAATTTTGGTCTGTTGCTGTAATTTTTTTCAGAATTTAAAGGGGTTGTAAAGCAACTGATGAGGTTACAGTTAATTACTTCAGAGGTAAAAAAAAAAAAAAAAAAAATTGATGTAACTATTTCTGTCATTTATGAAGATAGGAAGAACAAGACAGCCTTTGTCTGCAACTCACTAAACTTACTCTTCCACTAGAGGACAGACTAGCGTCTGGAACTTGCATATCCTACAAGACTTTTAGCCTCCTTAACAAAAATCCAAAAATTTTTAGAGCTGCAGCTGTTGATAAGAAAGTACATTGTATTGTATTCAATGTCTCCTTGCAATTGTACAATTAACCTGGTTAATCACCTGAAGCTTCCAAAACTAGTTTGAAATTGAAGGAACACTTTCTTCAAATACCTTATTAAAAAAGTTCTGATCCCCATTGAAAAAAATATGTGAATGTAGTATGCAATGATGAGACCATGCATATCTGTCAAGGAGGACTTGGTGGACCTCAAGGTTTCACCTCAAATAGGGCATCATCTGAAACTTACTGGAAAAGCCCTGGGCTTGCCCAGAACCTTTCTGAATGCTTTACTTTGTGTCAGAGAGTAGAACTTTAATGCAGGAGAAAAGGGGACTGGCAGCTGCTGCTGGTCCTACCCTCTTATGTGCCTTTTGAAGGTTTAGGAGGTATCCCCCTTAGGGAAGGACAAGAAGGTGCAGAGGTCCCATGTCCTGCACCATGGAGTAGGACAAGTTCAGAAAAACAATGAGCATATGCTGAACTTCTGCCCTAAGTACAGCTGAAACCAATCATGCACTCACCTGACTTCCTCTGCCCTTAGACCTGAAGCTGATTTTTAAAACCATATAAATGGCATCGTTTATAACATTTGCAATGTGTTATAAATTAAACCTAATTATATAAATTAAGCTTTATCATGTTTTCATATCAGTTACCTCTTGTAGTACAGCTTAGTTTTCCTCTTCTTATTTGGATGGTACTTTTTATCTGAATAGCATTCAAATAATCTGAAATGCTTTTAGTAAGTTTTTTGGTCCTAAAACTCAATGGGAAAGGATAATTAAAGTAAAAGCAGAGTATGAATTTATTTAGCTATTTTTCTTGTCAGGGAATGACTGATTAAATTAGGTGAAGATAATGTCATTTATGTTCAGTGCATTTTCTTCTTTGTCAGTAATTTTTCTCATTATGTCTTTTCAAAGGCTTGAGTAATTGTGCAAAACACACATAGAATACAAATCAGACCTATCAGAATAGTCTCATTTTTAATTGGTAAAGATGATTTAATGAATACTTTAACACTCTTTTATTGATTTTATGTGAGCAAACCTGTATTACACTTCTAGCAGCCTAAAATTCTGATCATCATTTCACTCCACATGCGCATACACACAGAGAAAATCCCATAACTTAACATTGGTTTTGCATGGATGTGAAACTTGTAATTTGTTTTGAAATACTTATTAGCATTGCAGTGAATTGCACTAGGGTGATTTGGTAAGCTGTGGAAGCCATGGTGGAGACACTAGATGCCATCCTACGAGTTGTGTGAAATTTCAACCCTCACTGCTGCTAATAAGCTTTCTATATACCATTGAACATGATTGTTCTATAGGTTTAGTACAGACCCAGCAGTTCTTTGGTGTTAAGGGCACTGCCTGTCTTCAACCAGCCCTGGTTAGCAGGGATGCCTTTTTTCATGCTTCAGTAGCCCTCTGCTCTGCTCTTTCACCCCACCTGGGTGAAATCTGAAAGCTGGCCATCACTAAAAGCCAAGTAGCCTATGAGTTCACTTTCCAATTTAATTCTGAGTTTAATGTTTTTATTTTTAAATTTTTTTGGTTTAATTTTGAGTCCCACTTGCTCAGACTTCTCAGGCTGATCTTGAGGGGGCCGATCTATCCCCAGGGCAAAAACTGCCAACAAATGGAGAAGGCCAACAGATTTTGCAAGCTGTGGTTGTGCAACCCACAGCAGTATGTGTGAAAGATATCCCAGTGCTGTATCCTGCTCTGATGATGGAAAATAAGATGCAAAGAAGACTTAATGAAATGCTGCCACCTTCTTCAGCTGGTGCAGGATAGAACATCTGAAGATTAAATGAGGTTATGATAACTTTTAGTGTCCTCAAATTTGAAAGATTCTACATCATAGTCCAAAATACTGCACTGTCCCTGAACCATACATGGTAGTGTAATGGACTATCATATGAGGCTGCCTATGAAGCTAGGGGAACTAAAAATGAGAATGTGGGCAGTCTTGGAGCGTATAACTTCTAGGTTGGAGTGTGAATAAGAGATGTCACTTTAACCTCTTTGCTGTTCAAACTGTGCTGCACTATCAACTGCACCTTGAACGATTCCATTGGGAAGTTAATTATGTCAATTTAGTCTCTCACTTGATCCCCACTGAGGCTGGCATTCAATGCAGCACTGCAGTACTGGGGCAAATAGAGTTTTACTGGCCTCTAAAATTGTTTCTGGAACCAAGAGCAGGAGAGAGATAGCGAAATGTAGCAAAGATTGGGTAGAAATAATAAAAATACTGTCTAACAAACCCCAACACCCTTATGAAAGAATGAGATTTACCTAGGTCTACTCATATCTCTGGATTCCATTTAGTATGTAGGAAAGAAGTGTGTAATATTTCATCACTAGAAAATATGGCAGATATGTTACTACTGTCTTTTCTCCACTGAAAGGAACTTCAGTTTTCTTAACTACACCACTAATCTTTATCAACTCTGTTTCAATTCTATTACAGTTACTCCTATTTCATGCTGGTTCACAAGTTTAAAGCAGAAATTTTGCTTTTGTTACTGAAGTTATTTTGTCACAAACTGTGAAGGTGAAGAAGCTTCCTCTGTACAGAGGTAGGTCTCATTTATCTGTAATTATCTATAACAAAGGTGCCTCATCTGAATGGCATACTTTAAATATGTAGAGTACATTAGAATACAGATGCATTACATGAAAAAGGGAGTCTGTGTCACACTGCTGGAAATCATCTGAGCATCACTGATAAGTGAGACGCTGAACAGCCGCAAGGCCTGTGTGCAATGGGGTATGTTGCTGTTCATTCCTCTCCTTGTTGTTCAAATACTGAAATCTCTACTAATAAAATATGCTATCCTCATCTCACTGAATGCATAATAAAATAATCTTTCTTTTTGGAGAGTCTTTCTTACAGCAGATAAGTTTTGACGTTGCGCGGGTCACACTAGCAGTGAAACAAAGGTTTGGCAAAATTATACTGGAGTGGGTAAAATTATACCAAAGTACTGAGTCATAGTTTTGATTTAAAAGATTAAAGCAGATCTACTTATTGGTTGTTTTGTTGTACACCAAATGAGAGTTTGGCAGTGAGGCACTGGTTTAATTAAATGCAATCACAAAAACGCTGTTTGACTCCATCAGTATTGTTGCTGTTGTGTAGTTAGATGTGTACCATGCTTGGGTTATGTGAAATGGCTTGAAGGCACTGGCCTTGGAAAACTGTATTGTGAGTTGCTTCCAGCCCATCCTTTCCCTGTGCTTTGTCCCTCCTGGTATAACCTGTGTCCTGCAGCTTAAGTTATCATCTAGACTGAGAATAAATTCTTGGTTTATATGTGTTTTTACATATCAATGAAAGGTGTTCTTCCTATTTGTCTACAAAGCAAGGTTTAAACACAGTAGGAGTAAGGCCTTATTTCTCAAGGGAGAACCTCCTCTGGGTTTGAAAGCCTTTTGTAATCTGTCTGCTTTTGTGGTCAGAAGGAATGTGATCTTACAGTTCCATCTTAAAAATCAGATGAATAAGCAATCAGCACTCATGAATATCGCGCCAGAACTGCTTATCAAGAATAAGAGTAGAGATTCATTACTCAGTGTTTCTACACAGAGGTATTTTGCAGGAAATCTGCATCATAATGCATGATTTCCTACTGGATTGGATTTAATAAAACAAACCAGAAGTTCAGCATTTTTTATAGATTCCATTTTCAGTGATGACTGGATTTATTTCTGTCTAAAAATAACATTATTCTGCAGCTGAGCAATATAGAACATTCTTCCAGTTACTGCAGCATCAGCAGTGCTCTGACATCTATTTTCTGGCATGTGTGTTGAAATGATCCCTTTTATGAGTCTAGAAATGTGTCAGTGACACAGCTGAGAATAGTAGGGATGAATGTAAGCCATAAACCAAGAGCTAGACCACGCCTTGATTTAAGAACACTACTTTGTATTTGGCCAGGTCAAGATCCTGGCATCCTGGAATCAACTACTTATGACTTTGAAACTTTGGCTTCATTTTGAGAGAGTTATTTCCCTTGTTGTGGTGAGTGAAAAGAAGTACCAAGAGATAGGTAGATTGTCCACCCTTTCCCCCTCCACATACTGATATGGACTGAACAGAACCTAAAGAGAGGTTGCTGTTTTTGTTGTGGTTATCAGCTTGGTTTTTGTTCAATATGAGAATATTTTTGTTATGCAGTAGTATAACTTCTATACATCTGAATGATTTAATGACTGATGGCCAGGTATCAAGAAGAACAGGCATGCACACAGAACTGTGCCTAGACTTGGGGATTGTTGGGGTGGTTGCTTTATAACTTGACTCTGGTTACCCAAAATCTTGAGTCTGTTTTGAATTTTGCAGCTGGAATTCAGTCCTAAGCAAAATGCTCTAGTACATTGATAATGAAACTTACTCAGACATCTGGTAGCTCATAGCTCTGATGTTGCACACAGAGAGAAAAAGAAAAAATCACTATCATGGTACTCTCAAATATTTGGTTTGTGCCAAAAAAATGCTAAAAAATCTGGTTGGGAATCAGTTGCTGAATCACTACTTTCCTTTAGCCAGTTTACTCAAATATGCTTGACTGGGAATATTATGGATTAAATGGTCTGATTGAGGAGTAGGTCAACTGTCCTTGCCCTTGGCATCCCAAGTTTTCTGTGAGGGACATCAGAGGGCAGGGTGTGATAAATCTCTTGCCGTGTGTGTGTGTAAGAGCACTGAGTCCACTGATTTGTGGTCCTCTATATGAACTGAAAAATGACTTTTATTTCTTTTATTCTATAGTTAAACCACTTATTTTATCAAAGTTCTGACATGCTGTTGTTATGCCAGAGCAGAATCCAGACCCATCTCTTTAGGTTTGGGATTTTTTTTTTCCCCCCTACCAGCTTTATGATTGCATCTCTCAATGCCATTCCAACAGCCTATCAAATGGGAATCTTCTCTTTGTAACCTAGTTTGATGACCCAGCAATTATTGGTAGATAAGTGTAAGTTTTTTCCTCCTTGACTGCATTTTTATGAGGTCTGAAATGCCAATAAGCATTACATAAAAATTTTAATTGAACTTGGCAGGGGAAAACTTGAAAGGGTATTAAGAGGACCATTTGATTTTTGACAAGTTGAGAGTTTCTTGGGGTGGGGGCTTGTAGTTCATCTTGGGAGTGGGGGACAGGGGAGTTAGAAAGAAAATAAATCAGCACCTCTACATTATGTCGTCTAAGAGTTTTTAATCCTGAGAGTAGATTAGCATTCTGTGTTGGGGAGAATATGTTCACTATATATAACAATATCCCTTACAGTTTATTGTGTTGATGTGTGTAATGAGCTGGAGCAAACTCTACTAAAAAAGAGCATAAAAAGAAACTCTTAACATGTTAGATTTAAATCTGCTAATATTTAATGTGCACTTCATCTGACAGGTTGAAGTAAAGCCCTGGTGATATGGAATTGCAAGAAATGAATAGGTTATTCTGGTGCAGGTATTCATCTTGCTTTTAATCAGAGAAATAACCTGGTTCACAGCTTAGCCTTAGCTGACAACAGGTATAATGTATTTGTGCCTGACACTTGCATTATCTTAAATATTAATATAGATATCAGGAATTATGTCTGCAAGTGAAAAGTCAGGAAAAGAGATGGAGAATAGCATGCAGTACATTTTTAAACAAAAATAGCATTGCTTATGACCTATTGAATATAACTTATTATATGCATGTGCCTCATCTATAGCCTGTGCATGAAAAGTGTGGTGGGTAATGTGCTGGTAGAAACACCACTTTGGATTCACAGCAAACTTTAAACAGAAAAATACATTATTATCATTCAAGACGCATATGTGCATTATACCTTTTCACAAAGCAGTCTGGATTATATTATTTCTGAATGACATATAGCAGTAGTCTCTCCTCTGCTTTTGCAGCTGCTCTGTTATGGAATGAAACATGGAAGGCTTCATCATGTTTTCTGCTCCTTGGGTCTCCCCTGAGGCTG
The DNA here is from genome assembly GCA_013400175.1 of Phainopepla nitens. NCBI lineage: Eukaryota > Metazoa > Chordata > Aves > Passeriformes > Bombycillidae > Phainopepla > Phainopepla nitens. The sequence continues at coordinate 650 of VXBQ01010290.1, read as the reverse complement.
CTGTGCTTCTGTACCAGTGCCCTCGGTTGCTTTAGGAATCTAGATCAGGAGGAATGTAACTTTCTGCAATGGAGAGTTTCTGCACAAAAGGGAATCATTTAAGGAGAGAAATCTCAGTGCCTGTTAACACTTCTTCGAATAGAAATGATATCAAGGTCACACCAGTCCTTTTCCTGATCTTGCAGCTCCAGGCAAATGGTCACGCTCAGCTCCAGGTGAATTGCTCTTTAAAGTGCTGGAATTGCTCTTAAAAAAAGTAGAGATTACTTAATGGTCCAATTAAAAAAAAAAATCACCAAAACCAAACCAAACAAGAAGCCAAAAAAAGCCCCAATACCCAAACCCGAACTGAACCAACCAACCAAAAAACCACAAAAACCAAGCAAAACCAACCAACCAAAACAAAAACCAACCACCCAGAAACCACCCACCCCCCCGCCCCGCCCCAAACCCCTTCGTTCTGTCCAAAAAAACTCTACTAGCTGTGGAAGTGAGATGGTAGAATCCCACAGAGGTCTTGTCTCCTCCAGACATTATCTTCTTACCAGGTAGATCCATGAAGTTTCTTGAAACTCATGTAGCATTGAAATACAAATGTTTAATTGACTTTATGACAAATCATACAGGGCTGTAAATAAAGAGTCTTGCCC
>VXBQ01010286.1:0-117064 GCA_013400175.1 Phainopepla nitens | reverse complement strand
GATGGTGTTTGTCTTCCTAAGTCACCATTACATGTGATAGGGCCCTGCTCTCCTAGAGATGGCTGAACACCTGCCTACCCCTGGGAAGCAGTGAATTGATTCCTTCTTTTACTTCATTTGTGCGCTCAGCTTTTGCTTTGCCTATTAAACCCATGAGTGTTCTGACTTTTACCCTTCTGATTTTCTCCCTTTTCCTGCTAGTGGAGGGGAGTGAGGGGCTGCCTGATGTTTGGCTGCTGGCTGGGGTTAAACCATGACACCCCTGAAGCCCCCCTACTGCCCAGATCTTGTCAGTCAATCCCAACAAAAGTTGCTATACAAAATGTCACTTTTCCCTCTAATTCAGGTGTACAGCTGCAACCGAGATAAACAACTGTAAGGAGCAAACAATCTATGGGCTCTGATTCTTGCTCACCAGCAGAGACCAGGCCATCATGCTAAACACAAGCAGCTAACCCACTCTATCTATTTTAGACATGCAAGAACTGGAGACAGTCCTATGTGAGAGCCAGACATGTTCAGCTTCTTGCCTGCTGGAGGGATTTAAGTCCTTGTCTCCTTGCAATATGCACTAGCATAGAGGTTGTATAGGGGTCAAGACTGTCAAGTAGAAATTTGGAGGTGAGGAGAGGTAGCAGCAAGCTGGACACACCTGTGCAGTGTTGGTGGAGAGTAGGGGTCCAGAGTGTTGGTCATCGCTCTGATTTCTGTCTACTTTATCCACTGACTACTTAATGATCACAATGAGCATGATTAATACAAGTACAGTGCCAAGCTGTTCAGCTCTGTCAAGATTAGAGCAGTTCTTACCATCTGGGGAGCTATAAAGTCAGAATCAAGGCAATCCCGGTGTTTTGGTCCTTCAGTGTCAGGCAACACTGTTTCCAGACTTAGCCTTTCAGAAATAGACCTCTACAATTTTGCCAGTGTGCCCCTGAGGGTTTGCGAAAGAGCTAGTCCTTGTCTTGTATTTCCCCAACTGTCCTGATCACTGTAGAGCAGTTCAGTTCTTTGTACAGAAGAAACCACTTCAATAGCATTATCAGACAAGTTCTTGTCTCAGGTCATATTCAAAGCTCACTTGTGGGTTCTTTGTTAGTTTGTTTGTTCACTTGTTTTGGCTCAGAGTTTTGAATGTGATTGATAATTAACTTCTTTTCCTTACTACATTCCTCTATCCTCTCCAACATTTCCACAAGTGATTACTCATATGTAGGTATAAGCCAGATAGTTTAGAAAAAACACTTGTCATTGTCTGTGTTAAGCAACATAACATCATATTATGACAACCATTAGCTTTCTGACTCAAGGTTTTTGCACTGATCAAGTATCCTTTTAAATAAGTGTACATGAGACAGTACTCTGGTGACTGAAATAGATGCTTACTGTTGCCACTCCTTTACCAGGGTGTGATAATAGGAAGAGTTATCCAACAGTTTGTCACATTTTACATTTAATTTTTCTCATACCACATCTCCTTGCAGTTCTGAACATCACATACACAAATCAGATCTGTTGATAGCTCAGTACATGGGGATTGATTTCTCTGGTATCAAGGCTGGGCTATTATTAGCTAAGTTTCTGAACGTCATTGCTAACAAGATAGAGCAAGTATTTGCTTGTTGCATCACAACAGAGATCCCATCTTTCATCCCTTGTTCTTTCCTTTGATAATAGTCCCAGTCTTCGAGCTTCCACAGGTTATAATCTGAATCATTTCAGGCCTGAGATTTATGTTCATTTGACTCTAAATATTTTCTTCCTTAGGAAGACTTCAACCCCTCCCATCCCACTGGGAGATGGTCTGCATCTCATGAGGGTTTGTGAATTCATGCAGAATATCACCAACACTCTCTGAGGACAGGAGCCCTGGCATGCTCTGTTCTGAGAGACCTCTTCTTCCGGCCAGATTGCCACAGTCTTCCTCATATAGAGAACTGCCTTCAGAAGATTCATTAGTAAATGTGCTGATTTTGGTTGGGATAGAATTCATTTTCTTCCCAGTAGCAGGTATGGGGCTGTGGTTTGGGTCGGTGCTGGAAATAATGTTGGTAATATATTTTCATTATTGCTGAGCAGCGCTCACATATAGCCAAAGCCTTTGTTGCCTCTCATCCCACCCCACCACTGAGGAGGCTGGAGGTGCACAAGCAGCTGGAAGGGGACAGAGGCGGGACAGCCGATCCCAGCTGACCCAAGGGATATTCCCTAACATGTGCCATCACACTCAGTACATAAAGCTCAGAGTGATGGTGTTTGTCTTCTCGAGTCACTGTCACATGTGATGGTGCCCTGCCTTACTGAGGGTTGCTGAACACCTGCCTGCCCATGGGAAGAGGAGAATGAATTCTTGCTTTGCATTGCTTGTGTGCACAGCTTTTGCTTTATCTACTAAATTGTCTTTACCTCAACACACAAGTTTTCTCACTTTAACCGTTTCAACTCTCTCCCCCATCCTACCAGGGAGAAGTGACTGAATGCCTGCATGGTGTGTAGTTTCCAGGTGAAGTTAAACCATGACAGTAAACTAGATCTTTTACTTTCCTGTCTGAAAGACAAGTATAATAGCCCTGTCCCATGCAACGCAACTCCCATCAGGAAGAATATAACATAATCCTTTCTAAAAATGATCTCAGTTCCTGATGTGAGTTTTTGAATATGACTCATGCATTCAGCCTGTGTTTCAAACTTCAGTACTCCAGTTTCTCAGTATCTCAGGGCCTTTCATATCCTTGTTTCGTACCACTGAAGAACAGAACTGCTTTTATACCTCATTTGTACCAGCACACAAAGCTCAGACAGACCAGGAGGTTCCACACAGCAAAACAAATCAGATGATGTAATTTGTGAAGGTATTAAACAGGCTAGGACAGGTTAAAAGGACAGTTTCTCTACAGACTTGATATTTAGAGAATAGGCTTTCCAGAGCTATTGGACATTTCCCTGGGCATTAGGCTGTGCGGTAACATTGTCACTAAGGCAGCACAGTGGCAGGAGAACAGCTGTGGTTATGTCACTTCCCTGTGACTGTGTAGGCCACAACACTTTCAAAATGTATTAAATAGTACTTGCCATATTATTTTTGCTTGATCTAATTGACTTCTGTGTTAAGTCTTATTGTCAAGCCAGATAGAGCTCTGTGCCTGGTCCTTAAAAGTCTACAGTTGTGTGAACTTTCAGAAGCCAGGAGGACGCGAGAATGAGGAGACATCCCAAATGTAAGCCTACAAGATGCAACTTATCAAGTTGACTAATTAAGAAGTCCAGACATAGTCCAAGCATCCTATCCAGGTGCTGGGCATAACTAAAATCCTTCCAGCCTTCTGCAGGCTTCATTAGCTAACACTGGCATCAAGACCCCAAACCAGCTGGTTTGATGGAGCTCAAAGAGCTGTGCTCTGTGCTTTCCCCAGCACAAGCAGACAGTGCCAGTGTCATCAGACATCAAATTTCCTAAGCATTGGCAGAACAAGGCGGGGCCCTGCAGAAATAGCTAAACTAGCTGTGCTCTCAGAAGTGGAATGGCTAAATTTGTAAGGCTATTATGGGTACTGGTATGCCCTGCATCCCTCCACTTGCCACTGGCTAATGCTATGAAGATATTCCAAGGACTCTGCAGTTCCTAAACCACTAAAACTTCCAGTCATCTTGTTACTGTAGGGAGCAATTCCTACATTCCTGAAAAATTAGGACTTGATTAAGTTAAGGATGCAACTTAGTTAATAGACATAAGTGTCAAACCCCAGCATTTGAGATACTCTGAAGTGGACACTGGACCTCCAGAAAGAAGGCTATGGGACTCAGACATTACAGTTTCACATGCATAGCTTGGATACCATGGAGTCTTTCAAAGGGCATTACATTCAGAGAGCTGAATCACCCTACAGATGATCATGGCTAAGAATGGAAAATGCGTGTAGCCACTCCCTCCAAGTCCCCCACTGATGCTATTTTGGCTGGACCAGACTTCCCCAAAGGCTTGATTATGCCACCTCCCAAGCCTCTGAGCTTTCTGGATGATTCACATTGGACCATGAGACTGGGAATGAACAACAGATCACGTGATGGAAACATTTCTGCATATGCAGTCATGGCATGCCCTCACATGCATGCGCTCATGAGTTGAGGGAGTGGCTGTGCCTTTGACTCTGCTGGAAGATGGTGCTTTCCTTGCAAAGACCCTGTGAGCTTTATCTGGTTTTCATTGCAATGTCATTTCTCTTCTCCTCTTCCTTGGCCCCTCCCACCTAAGAAATAGGTCAGCAGATCAGGCCAGCTCACTGCACCTGCACAAGTCCCAAGCCAGAAGGGAGACCCCAGCATTGTGGTGAGTGTATGAATGCTGTCAGGCAGAGCAGGAGTCTCTGGTAACAGAGAGGTCTGATCCTACCTACTGCACAAGTTCTTATCGGCTTCACCTCTACTGAGCAAATTCGTAAACACTGAGAATCTGAGATTAAACGTGCAATTTGTTAGCAGAAACATTTGACTGGTTTTTCCTAGTTAGAAAAATATCTGTTTCCAAAATGGCTTTTAACTGCATGTCAAGCATAATTCAAACCTGAGCCCTTGCTCTCAGGTTCTTGCAAGTCCAGCAAGAACCTGAGAGCCCTTCCTTTCTAAGAGGAGTGATTCAGATTTGTAGAAACTAATTACTTAATTATCAAACTGAAGGTTAATATGGCAACACGGTAGAAGGAATGGCAGTTGCTGTGCACATTGCTTTCTCTTCTCATGTTGTTAATTTCTGCAGGCATTATGAATGAGCTCCATAAAAGAAAAACAGGCACAATTATGATACAAACATTTTCCCTTTGTGGCTGTCCATCATCATCCTCCTCTTGCTACTGTTGGACTGAGAAGAATTTATCCCCTTTATTTACACAGCAATATTCTTTATCACTAGCACATTTGAAAATAGAAAGTGACTGTGATAATTCATACTGTGCATTTTAGTAGTAACACTGCAATAGAAGTTGCTAGATTGTCAAGCTGTCTTCAAGAAGAAATTGTCACTTTGGCTGATTGCTTAGCCGCTAAAACAAGTATCGCTTTGAAAGTTGTCAGGCCAACACAGAATGGGAGCCTGGCATCCATAAATGGTACTTATGTTTGATAACACTCATTTCAGCTGCAGCACCTCCCTGCATGGAGGGAGCGATCCCATTAACATTGACTTTGACTTTCCCCACCAAATGAATGGCTACTCATTCTTTAAGGACAAAATTCACATTACCCTGGGCAGAGACCAATTAAATGGAATCCCTGTAAGGGTCTGTATATAGAAGACAAAAGGGATGCAGTTTTCTTTGCTTTCTTCCCTGGTCCTGAACATAACCTGGATTCAAACTTATTTAGTTTCTGTGCATTACTGCACTGGTGATCACTTCACAGGAGGAAAATTAGGGAGCTTTTTAAAAGCATTTTACAATACATATCTATACTTACTAGTCTTTTGCACTTCAAGAACTTACAAATATACAAAAGACACTTGAAGGAATGGTCACTTCTATACACTGTCATGAATTAATGTTATTGGACATGTGTGACTTGGCAACACTTGTCAGAACTAGTGGGAGATGTAAGAGTGCAGCAAGTCACACACAGAAGGACAAGGATGTTCCATTTTGATAAGGCAGTTCCCCCAGAACTTACCTCAAAGCATACTGAGAAGCCAAATTGGAAGCTTTTATTTTCTTTGAACACAGAAGTACCGTTAGACAAAAGTTTGGGAGCGAAACAAAGTTTTACAAAAAGAGTGATTTGCTGAAACTAAATGATCTAAAAGTTTCAGAAGATCAAAGCTAGACTTGAAGTCACCTGGAAGCCAGCAAGCAGGTCTGGGAACCCACAACTATAAAACCCATGGATCTGAGGCAACCAACCATGCCAGCCTTTCCAAAGACTTGTGGAGTTGTAAAAACTCTAAAAAGCCCCGTTCTATCTTGTTCCCATAGAGCATCCACAATAGCAGGACTTGCAGCCTAAAAGCCCTGATACAGATTCTCAAGGACCATTATTCCAGGATAATTATACCAGGCTGGCAGAAACCAGCACTTACAGAGCAGAACCTAGAAACATCAGGCCTCTGCAAGGACTCATCCTTTAGTCGATCTTGTGAGAGACACTGGAGTACATCTGCTGAGCACTTGGACCTCAGACAGTACCCAAAACACACCCCCTGACAGGCCCCTAAGATTAAATCCACTCCTGTTTAGGGAGCACAGACTCCTGTGCTTCCAGGAGAGGAGGGTTTGTCTCCAGAGCCATCAGCTAGGACTCTCAGGCTCGAAGCTGCTGAGCTAAGAGCCTGCTGAGTTACCCTCTCCATCAGACCATTGCCACATGCAAATATCTTAGCCTGCAAAGCTGCTTCTGGTGCAGGTCAGGGATCACAGGCGTAGGCAGCATACATAACACACACGCAGAGTGAAGTCAGGGCATAATAGTTCAATTCACACACAATCAGCAGCCTTTTGAAAATAACAGGCTAATTACACTGAAGAAACAGAGGAGATTATAGAACAGGAAAGGAACTAAGAGTAAAACCACTGTACATACAAAATGAAACCACAGTTCCAAATAATATTTAACCATCCAAACCTCTTTCTAAAATAAATCTTTCCAGCTCTCACAGAGACTAAGATCACACTGGGTGTCTTTCCAAGTTTTTTGGGGAATTTCCAGTGCCTACCCTTTATTCTTTTAGATAAGTTCAACTCAGGACTCGAGAGGATGAGGGCTAAAACCTGGGAGATGCTGGGCATTTGTATCTCTTACTGAATAGCCTTTTATCAGCCTATTTAGGTTATCCCAGTTTAACCCTATAATCCCTTCCAGCAATTCAATGACTCAGATTAACTAGACACTTGGCCAGCACCGAGCTCCAGGCTGAAGGTTGGAGAGAGGCTAGTCCCCAGACAAATGATGCATGGAAGTTGTATCTGTGGGTTGCCATGCCAACGCTGCGCACAGATTGCTCAGGATCCAGCAGGACTTGGCAGGGACCTTTTACTTCCCAGAGACCCACTGACAGGTAATATTGCTGAGTTTCTGTCCCATTGAAATGCTCAGTACAAGCATCTAATTCATTTTCATCTGACTTTGTATAGTAAAAAGAGAAGTGGGAGGGAGCGGTAGGGCAGTGAGGGACCTTCCTGTTCCCAGCACAATGTGGGATTCACTTGCTGTGCAGGGCAGTTTTATCTTTTCTCTGAGCATGCAGAACAGTACTGCTCTGAATAGGCTCAGGCAGTCAAAAGCGTCTGAGGATATCTCATAACTGGTAGTTGCTGACGGTGTATTCCCACACCATGCCCTGTCTGAGAGCTTGGGATGCTAACCCACAATACAGAGGGTGGATACAAAATTTTTTTTTTAAATGACAGAAATCCAGCAGTGGCTTGGATGTGGGTGCTCGGCTTCCCTTTGCACAGGTGGAACATTTGTACATCAGCAAGCAGCATCAGACCCAGCAGTCGATCCACAACTCACAGAGGAACACAGAAAGGGCAGCAGAGACGTCAGTAGCCATTGGCTCAGCTCAAAAAGTCAGATTCACTCCTCCCCTAGAGAACATTTAAAGCATCCAGTATCCATGTCCTTGGTAGAGCTGGCTGAGCAAACTATTATGAATAAATTATGTAAATACATTAGCACCCTGCCTTCTGCTCACAAATCGTTTAGGGACCTCTTTTCTCCTCTATCAGCCTCACTGTTCTTGAGGAATTTATGTCAAAGAGTTTCTGTGTCAAATTTCTGCCTTTAGGCTGTTTCCAAACTGCATGTCTTCCCTCTGTCCCTTCCCCCTTTGCTACTTGTTATTCAGTGGGTGTAAGGTTCTCCAAAGTCACATGAGACACTGTTTCCTTCTCTCTAACTTTCCTGGCTGGGAAATAATAAATGGCTGAGTGGCAGAGACACATTCCCATGTGATGCTTAGAGATAAATTATTATGTTAAACCCTGTGCTTTGTTTAGGGAGACCAGTATTTCATATGGGGCTTGGGATTCCACTACATGGCCCAGTGCCTAACAGTTAAGGGTTCCAACACTCAGTGTTGCAACACCTAGGTCCTTCTGTTGACTTAATGCCTGTATCTTTGCCCAGAGCAAAATACGCTGGATAAGATAAAAACAATCCAAATAAACAACGAGGCATTAGCATCACTCACTAGAATAAAGAGCAAAACAAGACGGCTCTTGGTGTTATGGCTCCTAGCTGACATTTTTTTACTCAGGTACAAGACCAAAGCCCTTTTTGCTGGCCAAAATGAGGGCACTTGCTGTCACACATCACTCTAGTCTTATCTAACTGCAGACTGCCACCAAAATAAGCAGCCTAGTGCATTTGTCTCCATCTGGCTTTAGGTTTCTGCTCATTTCTTCACACTGGACAAAACGCCTGTGCAGGTACTGGGTGAGATTAGCTGTATCCTTAGGCCAGGTCAATCCTGTTTCTGTGGGCTACCGCTTGCCTGAATCACTGAAGTGTGCTGACTGCCTCTTTGCAACCTTGAAACCCAACACCAGCCACAGTTGGTGGGGCCATGGTTGGTGGGTTGAGAGTGAGAAGAGTGAGACTGAGGAGGGACAGAGCTGGACTGACTCATTCTGTGGGGTGTTGGGAGATGCATTGCCTGTGCTCGGCACCCACTGTTAGATTGCTAACATTAGCTAGCATCCACTCATGATCGCACAGGCTTCTTCAATGTTTGCCTGCTGTCTCTGAAGTGCAGCAAGAAAGAGCAGGAGCAGTCTCCTCCACCTCCCCAGCCCAATCTTGATGCCAATCTGTGGGGCCAGACCCACAGAGATGATTAGAAATTGTCCTACCAATGTTAGCACCAATTTCCTCTCCCCATCTCCTGGATGAGGAGGACCCAGGACTGAGGCTTAGGACAGACAGCCACAGGGACATCCTGCATCCACAGCCATGTTTTGCCAGTAATGGCTTTTTGAACTAAAGAAAGTGGGAATTTACCAAAAGAAGTGCACTTAGACTAACCATATGCTTAACTTGCACATTGATTTACGCATCAACAAGTTTAATATCACACACAGCATCTTCATGGTTCATATTTGTGACAAGTACAGAGATCGCTTATGGTAAATATGTGCCAGTCTGGACCCAGAATTTAAAAAAACCAATCCATTATCATAGAAACAAAGAATATAGAAATAATTCATCAATCTGTCTAAGGCAAGACTAGCTCTACCTGCAGCATTCCTGGCAGGTATTTCATAAGTCTGGTCTTAATGGCCCTCATCAGAGGGATGCTACTGTTTCTGAAAGAATCCATTCCCGAAAAAAAGACTTTTCAAAAAGTCGACTTAAATCTTTGTTGAACATGTAATTTATTGTATTAACCACAATGAATAGAGACACAAAGGTTTATTACTATCTCATTGAAGTAGCATTTTTTTTATTTTAAGCCTGGCAGGCACAAGTCTCACCAGTCTTCTCTGCATATATTAAATAGACATATTTGTTGACACCTGCCCCTGCAAAGCATGTTTTCTAGACCTCTGACCAGGCTCATTTCTCTCCCCTGGACTTTCTACAATTTTCTTGAAGTCTGGTACCCAAAACTGGAATTGGCTCCCTACTGGAAACTTTACCAATGGAAGGATTACCTCATATGTCTTTTGTACAATTCTACTGTTTATATATCCCAGAATAATATTTGCTTCTTTCACAACAGGATGCCATTACTGACTCATGCTGAGCTTATGATCCACTACAATTCCCAAATCTTTGCTACCTCTCCTCTCATTTACCATTAAGTATTCAGGGAAACATTTAGCCCTATCTAGATGCCAGTTTATATTCAAGACTATTCTGCTTCTTGTAGAGTATTTCTTCAGTTCCTGAGGCCTTTCCCTCAAGATGTTTGCAATTTGTCAGTGTTTAGAGTCAAACTCAGATTTAAAATATGTGTTCTTTAGTGCGTCATTCAAGTCACTGTAATGATAACAGTGGATCTGGACTCCAGGACAGCCCCTTACAGAACCTTACCTGCTAAATCCAGTCAGCACATACTGAACTGCTGACAGCAGATCCTTGGCTGTCATTCACCAATACTGTGGCTATTTTACAGCAGTTTTGTCAAGAGTCAGTGGTCCTGAAGCCGTGACTTTTGGGCAGCAGAGCTTCAAACCAAAGCTGTCATGGAAAGCAATGCAGCATGTTTTCCAGTATTATTGTTCATTGAGCCCAGCAAAGTTAGAGGCCCATGATTCAGACCACAATTCCCTGGGTGCTTATGAAAATGCCATTTGAGGCAGTGCAAAAAACCTTACTGAATTCTTGCCTATCCACATGTCTTGTTACCCAGTCATAGGAAAAACAAACAAAGGAACAAGCTGGTTTGATATGATCTTGTCGTGACAAATCACATTGATAACTATTAACACTTTGCTCTCTTGCACGTCCTTTGAATCCTTGTCCAATGATCTTTATGGGAAATGAAAGTCATGTCAACTGGGATTCTGTGTTCTCTTCTTTTCCTATTTTTTTTAATAATAGGCACTCTTTCAGCCTTTTTCTAGCCCAGCATTATCCAAATTCTCAAAGATAATTACCATGGCCATCAGGATTTTTCAGCCAGTTCCCTAAGTAACCTAGAGTGAATTACAGGCCTGAATGATCTGAGAAAATCTAATTTATCTAAGCAGTTTCTAAACATTTCTTTCACTATTCTTGCCTGACTTCTTACCCTTTTGTTGCTGGTGTTAACTGTGTCAGCCATCTGATTACAGTCAGGCTTTTTAATGAAGACTGAAGTAATAAAAGGCATTAAACACTTTAGCCTTCTTGGCATGTTTTGTTATTAGCTTTCCTGTCCCATTTATTATCTGGCCAATGCTTTCTCTGGTCCTCCTCTTACTGCCAAGGAAGTTATACAGTGTTTTCATTTTATCCTTTATAGCTTATTTTTTGCGTTAGCCTTTCTTATTTTCTCTAAATACCTGCATGATTCTTTTACACTCATTTTTAGTTTCCTGACCTGGATTTCACTTTCTGTATGTTTCTTTTCCACTTTTATAGTTGCTAAGGAATTACTGACTCGGCCAAGTCTGTTTCCAGAAATGATATCTTTTTCTTCCACCGAGTGAATTTGGAGGACAGGTTTACTTCCTTTAACAAATACCAATTCTTCTGTTCTATTCTTTTTTCTCTTGATTCTCATTGTTCATATCTATCAATTTTATGAGTGTGCTCAGATTTGCTTAGCACTATTTCTCTGATTAGATCACAAAAATTATGAGTTCTCCCCTAAAGGAGGCTATTGTCTAAAAGAAAAGCATAGATATCTGGGACATCCTTTAATAAGGATTAGCATATGACTTTTCAGGAATCCAAGTGACATGAGCACAGTTTTCTGTCTTGAACTAGTAATATACAATTCACTGACAGAAGAATGGGCCGAAAAAAGATGGTACAGAGAAATGCAATAACAATGTAAATGAAGCAGTTAATGATCTTATTAGATCTAAATGCTGGACTAAGGTTAGATATGCCTGATGGATTTACTAATGACAATGATTTGGCTGATGCCTGTACATACAACCCTAATAAAGATCTATTGCTTTCTGGCTTTCCCAATTTTATTTAGTGAGGTTAAGAAAACATTACTTCAAATGAGTTTGAATAAAACTGCAGCAGCAAGCAACCTTGACCACAAATTATTTAAAATAATTGTTTCATTCAGGCTAAAATTAGAAACAGATTTATGTCACATCTTTCTTCACTGTAAAACAATGTAGTGTCACTGCAAACTATGACAATTTTCAGTGAGGAAGCATAAAAGCAAATGCTTTCTGTTCCTCAGCTGTCCAAAAGCTTGGTGAGAATTTTAGTTTCAGCTCTATCATTAGAGTTTTGATTTAGCAGAATGAAGACTTTAAAGCATTCTGCCACACAGCCTGAGGAGCTATTTGTCTAGGAAATTTAGGGTGATTTCCGCCATCTGGGACAGGCAGTTGCATGTGATATTCACAGGCTGCAACTTTCCCCATTCCTTTAGATATCACCTGAGAAAGAAACTTCCAGTGGGCAATTTAAATCTTGGGTTGGTCAACTCTCCCTTAAGACTAAAAAGGGAAGCAAAAGTTCCTAACTTGCTTAGAGCATCTGCAGCAAGGTCTATAACATGCCCTTCCTGGAGGCTGGAGTTGCAGCTGTGTTGTATTGTGAAAACCAGTCCTCTTCTTTGGCATCATCCAGGCCTGGAGAAACTGATGGTGACTGGATAAACACCACCCCTGAGAAGTGAGATCTGCAGTCTGACTGGTGTATCTGGTGTAAAAGACATAAGCAAAGATTTACTGGATGCCCTCTTGCACTGTTGAATGTAAATACAGGCCACAGCTGAGAGGGGAAGAGGAGGAGCTGTGACGTGGCATATCTGAGATCAAGCGCATAATCAGGTATCCCAGGGAGGAGAGGCTGGCACCTGAGTCTTGGTTTCCTAGCCCACACTGGTTTCCCTACTATGTACCTGTGCCTGTTCAAGAATATAAGACTAATTCAGATAGTAGATCCTTTTCCTGTGTACCTATCTAAAAATAACTAGAGCTGTGTGCTCAGGGATAATAACTGTCTGGTGAAACCTGTAACAAGTGCTATCACTGCTTGAGACTTTTTAAACTTTGAAAAACAGTAAGTTACTGTTTTTCTACCTGCTGAAAAAGAAGGCCAAGACATAACAGCTATAGCGTAACAGGCAGAATTATTTTTTTCTCTTCATTTGTTTGGCTATGAGTTTTTTGTGTGTGTGTGTGTATTTGTGATATGTGTCTGGGTATGTGCTTGTGTATATGTGCCCATATGTTGTAAATTTTCAATACCTTTGTAGACAATGACAATGAAATCTTGTCAAGTTGGTCTCTTCATGCTGCATAGTTAACAGGGAGGAATGTTTTCCTTAACACAAGCTAAATGACAAAACCTCTCGGAATTTATTAACATTGACAGGAATACAAGAGTCCTCACAACACCATTCTGATGAAGAGTCAGCCACATTTGTGTCATTGTGCATTAATCTAAAGAGATTTAGACTACTGCAATGTTTCATTTTCACTTTATATTAAAATAAAAATCTATTTGTGTTCAGCATTCATTCAGTAATAGGGAGAGAAGGGAGCTATTTCTGCAGACAGGAATTACCTTTCTCTCCAAGTCTGGTGGCTATGATGAGGCCACAGTCCTGCAGTGTCACCCTTAAAGCTCAGGGAGCTGACAGGCATCCACACTAGTACGTAACTCAGCATATTCTGTGATTCTGTGATTCCCTACTGACAGAAGCTGTGCAAGCCAACTCAGAAACAGAGCTGATTGTGCCCAGGAAATCAAACCCATCCACACCTTATTGTGCAACTGAACAATGTGTTATTCATTATGTACAGAAATATCACATGTGAACATCCTAAACCTCCATGCTGCAACATGGGGAATGAATGGTGCAGAGATGCTGCTCAGTTCCCACCGTGGTGAATGGGAGCAGAGGATATTCAGCACATCCTAGGAAGACATCCAACACCTTCAAATTTTATCTGAAGCTTGATGTGCACTAGAAAGTCTGGTTGACAGAGTGCACTCTGGGCAGACACAAGCCTGCTCTGCTGGTATTTGGAGCCAGGAAAGCTGTGTGACCATGTTAGTACAGAACCAGCCAGTGCTGGTAAGCCCTGCTGAGTTTGGGTGTGTTCTTTCAGACTTGGCACAGTACTTCATCACCTTCTTTTTCTTCAGCTCAAAGAGATTCACCAGGGAGCTTTGGTCTGCACAGAGCAGCAGCAAGGGCAAGCTCACATCAAGAGGTTTCGTTTTTCTTCCAGGCTTTGTACATGATTACATTCTTCTAGCTTACAAAGCTTGGAAAAAAACAGAAACATGCACTAAGCCCTTGTTCCTGCTTGGAAGAAAGAAGGAATGCCAGTCCTTACACCTTTGGGATTAGGGATTGGGCAAATCCTACTGCTACAGACACAAACTTCTTCATATGCTTGTGCTGTTCACGCAAATGTGAGTTGTAGGAGGACAAGATATGAAAGGCTGTAAGTACCTGTGGTCATCAGCACTAAGGCACCATGATCCACTTCTGCTCCATCTTTCCTACAACAGTTGCTCAGCAAATACCTGTTCCCCCAGTGCTGTGTGCTGGCTGCTGTAGCCCCAATTTCAAAGTCTGCTCACTGGCATTAAATTGACCACTTGTTCCACTTCCCCTGTATGTCTTTAAAAACATATTTTGTGTTGAAAAAAATTCTTTTTCAGACAGATTCCATATGTGAACAGGGACATTTAGCTCACCCCCAAAAAGATAATGCATTAAACCCTTGTTCCTGCCCGGAGTCAGTAAAAAGCACCATTTTTACACCCTCAATGTTTAGGGACTGGGTGAATCCACTGCCTGGGCCTACAGGAATAAATCCTTACTGAACCCAAGAGGAAGTGTGAACTTTCAGAAGAGTGAAGCAAGGTAAAACCAGGTCCAGGTATTTATATCAGAATTACACTGGGGAGATTTAGTGGAATGAGTAAAGCCCTCAGTCATGTGTCCTCATCACAAGAAATCCCTCCTGTCTGAGACCACCCCAAGGGAGCCTCCAGGCTCCACAGAGGAGAAAGGACTCTTCTAGGGTAAAAAAAAATGACAACACAGACACCTTACCTGGGATGGGCTCAAGCAGAAAAGTCGTATTGTGCTCAGAACCAGTTTGTGGAGCATAGTGGGGAAAAAGACAAATAAAGATATTTTTATTTCCTTTCTAACATTAGATTTTCCTCATTCAGCAATGCCACAGAATGATTTATTTAAAAGTAGAGTCCTTTCCTACACACATGGTGCAAAGACCCTGATAACATAATCTCAAAAATCTTTATCAAGTGTGTGCTTCTGAGTACCTGCCTCTGTGAATCACATTATCACTCATCAGCCTGCGGTCTATCAGTGCCTCTGTTGCATAGTTGATGTAGTAAGAGATTTTTTGAGGGGGAAAATTGGAGCATGTGTCCTGACAGTTTCTCATACCTACACATACTCTAGAAAGTCAATTATCCCCAGCTTCTCCAATATTTCTGCCATGGTTTTCAGAGCCCCATATCTCCCCAAGAAGCAAAGACTTGGACTGCTGTTAGACTTCCTGACCTCATATGGTTTCCACAAAGTAGTAACAGTCCATGGAGTCAGTATTTCCATAGCAGAGCCACACCAGCTTGTGGGATAACGCATCTGGTCCCATGCTTGTGGCAGTGGCAGTGATGTATGTTTCCAGAGAAGTTGCTTTCATCATTCCGAAGCTTTTCATCCATGTATCATAATACATGTGTCTCCATTGCAGGGCAGATGTTTTTCCCACTTTCTGTTGCAATTCTAGTTATCCAGACTAACAGACCTGCTGAAGCATAGCACATTTCCTTTCTTTCTCAGCTATGGGCTCTCCTCTAGGAGAGGGGCTGTGCCTTGCAAGACCCCATTGCAACACACATGCAACCAGAGAGTGCAGCTGCA
Source organism: Phainopepla nitens (assembly GCA_013400175.1). NCBI lineage: Eukaryota > Metazoa > Chordata > Aves > Passeriformes > Bombycillidae > Phainopepla > Phainopepla nitens. The sequence continues at coordinate 101,547 of VXBQ01010286.1, read as the reverse complement.
CCCAGGTCTGGAAGGTCAGACATGCTCTGAACTGTTCCATGCTATTTCTATGAACCTAGAAGCAATGGCAACTGGGATGTCTCAGTCACATCCAGTTCTGAACACTAAAGAGACAAATAGGCAGAGAAAATTACACAATGACAGGGTTGTACCTAAGCATTCACAAACCCCTCATGCAACAGTATCTCCCATAAAGCAATATGCTATATCCCAGAGTGTAATCCATCTGCTGTCGCCATGAAAGACCCTGGGATAAGTGCATGTATTGTAGTGCTTCTTCAGTTAATTTGCCCAGAGTAAAGATACACGGGGTTGTCACCTATCTATCTTGACTACTCAGAACTAATGGCAATGACATATTTTGTGAGAAAGCACTAGAATATAAATGTGTTTGAATTCTCCAGGTTACATCTTACTATCTTGAACCTTTGGTAAGCCTGGGTGCACCTCTCCAGACTTTTTTAAAGCTAAAACAGCTTCCCAACCTCTTTTGTATTAGTTCAATCCTAGAGCTGGGGCAGATGGCCCCAAGACTGTCCCATTTATGTTGCTAGAAAGTCACAGCAGCCATCTACCATCATGAGGGTATTGCCAGAGTACAGCATGCACAATCCATGCTTCCTGCCTCTGGGGCAGTGAGACCCAGCAGTGGGGAAGGAGGGTATGTCTGGAAACCAGAAGGGGTGTCTATATGGCCCAACACAGCACTAAGAAGACAGCCAAAGGAGCTCAGGCTCTTGCAAACTTAAACAAATACCAGCAGCGGATAACTTCAGAGAGAAATCTCTTATTCTTTTGAAAAAACCCTAGCAACTTGTTTTAATTGTAGAGAAATAATCAGAGGGAATGAGTTTGAGAGAATTAGTCTATTAATCATTTATTGTGTTATTTTTATATGGTATTGTGCTGCTGCTATGATATGTTAAATATTGCAGCTTGATGTGTGGTCCCCAGGCCCAAGGAGTCCTATAAATTAGATGGATTTTTCTAAAGTTCTCTCAGTGAGAAAAGTTCCAGAAAAAGTGAGAAGAGCTACATATTGTTCTATCTCCTTAGATGCAAAACAACCCCAGTTGACTGTGTATTATCCTAGCTGCACAATATTATTATGGGAATTGTATCCACAAGAATTCCTTTCTTTTTTAATGGGGTTTTGAACAGGAGAACTAAATGGCTATTGCGAGGTACAGCATCCAAAAAATAGGAAATTTTCTCATGTCATTGGAAAAAGATTTAAACTGAAGTAAAATTTGACTTTGTCTTTCCCAGAGTAAGATGTGAGAAAGGTAACTAATGTTTCTGGCCCAACTTTCTTTATTAATGAGCTGGAGTCGATGTCAGACCTTTTCCTATGAAGTATACAAGAAGATAATCCTTCATTCACCCAAACATGTCAGAAAGAGTGCTCCCAACTTGTGTGCACTCCAGACATGTGATCTAAGGGACCTCAAAGCCTTCTACTGCTCACAGAAAGATTATAGAAGTCTAACCTGCTGTAAGTAACCATCTCCAGCCAAAGTCACAAAATATCGTGTTTCCTCACATCCAGTCCAGGGGACAAATTTTCTCCCAGTGAAGCTATTCTCCTTGCAAAATTATTATGTCCCTGTCCTGACAGCAGTAAAAGTACACCTGAAGCAGCTGCTGCTGAAGTGGGGTGAAAAATAAGTTTGTCCTTTGCTGAGAGAGAGAGCTCCCCTCATGCCTTTTTCTCTTTAGTTTTAAACCAGAACAATATCAGATCCAATTAACATTGTATTAACAAATCAAAGCTGACTGCACACAGCACCTCTCAGGAAAGCCCCAGGTTACAGAAAACACCCTTGGAAGAGGTATCAGAATGACCAAACAGGCTATGAACTGGTAACACTGGAACTAGCAAAAAGATGAACAAAAATCAGCTTCCATATTTTAAAATAAACCTGGTCCAGAGTCTGTGAAAGATGAGGTATGTGGAACTCTATACAAAATTTTAGGGTTCTCTGCTCTGTAAATTAGTAATACCAGTTTTCTTAAAAAAAAAAAAAAAAAGAAAAAGAAAACAGAAAAACAATAACAAAAAACCAACAACAACAACAAACTAAAATAAAATCTGGACAAAATGGGCTTGCAGTCTTTGTGCCAACTTTCCCTTCATACAATGTCTGAAGAATCAGGTTTTGAAATTGTGCAGTGAAGTCTAATTTCATACAGTAAATTATCAGTATCGAAAATACTATGAGAAATGGCCACTACAAAGAAGATAGGACAGGGATAGAACATTTCCAGTGGTTCTCCCTTTTGTAAACCTCTCAATTGATTTAGACTGAAAGTTTTGCCTGAAAATGCACTGAGACTGCAAGATTTTGATTGTCTTTTATTAATTCTAAGGAAAAAAATTAATATGATCCAACTTTCATTGAAGTAAATGGAAAACTCCTATTTAAGGGGCAGGCTTACTGTGGCCAAAGACTAAACCCTAAATTCCATCAGTACAATCATTCTTTTGGGATCTTCAGCCCGTCTGATTCCATGTAATCTTGGACAAAATTTGGCTATTATCCTCTACAGAAATGTGTCAAGTTATTATTAAAGATTCAAGATGAACATAGTGAATTTTTGGCTCAGGCCACAAAGTGCTTTTCAATCACTTGAACCCACCCAGTCATGCTTGTTGAGGTCTGGACTGGAGAATCCCAACAAAGCAGACTGGGAAGTACTTCCTCTTTGCTCCTCAGAAAATATGTTTTAAAAAAGCATCCAAACAAAGAAAACAGCAGAACAACAAGCCAGGTTTATGTGAAGGCATGATCCTGGCTGGAGAGCTGTTACACCATTAAACTAAACTGATGTTATGGTTTGTGAATACGGCAGGACACTTGCCAGCGCCATTGAGACACTGCACAGCCCCATCAGTCATGGCATTCCCACTAATGTTTCCTGCCTCTCCACAGGGCTTCATGCACTACACACAAGGCAGATGCACAGGCCGCCTGGGTTCTGGCAGTAAGCAGGGCTTGACATACATTTTAACTTAAAGCATGACTCCTGGGGTAGGCAGAACATATGGCTTCCCGAGACAGGTTACATCCATCAACTCAGAGCATGGGTGAAGCAAGCTCAGGTCTAGCTGCAGTAATTAGGCTGCAGGGCCAAGCTCATGCAGGTGTGAGGATTAAGGCTATCTGAACTTCTGCTTGCATGTAAATGTTGCCTTACTAAGTCAGCTAAAAATTGGAAAACTGGCTATCTGCTCAGGTCTGCTTAGGTGTCTTGAGGTGGGTCTATTTGATGCTGGCTGGTGAAAAAAGTTGATTACCACCTTGAGGCAGAATCATTAAAGACTTACTTCAGTTCTCCTTCCTGTGCCACCCATGTGCTACTCACACCTGGAGGTGAACAAAGAATGAAATATCATTTCTAACCTGTGCTAGAAATATGCCTCTCCTCTCACGCAAAATGTTGAGTCTTTTACTAGTGCCCTTTGGGAGCTAGAGGCTTCGCTTATAGCAGGAAATAAGAAAAGGTCAGGGAGCACTCTGGATACCACAAGTCTGCCAGCGCTGCTCTTGTATTGCTGGAATGGTCCTTGACATGGAGACAGGTTGGTACAAGTAACAATTTCCCAAGCCATTCCCATCTCAGAGACCTCAAAGATCAGGAGCCACTCTCAGTCATACAACCTTCCTGTTTTGAGGACTAGGAGAGGTCTGTGACACGGACAAAACCCCTTTGTGCCAGCTGGCATCAGAGAGCAGTGCCAAATCTGGTGAGTTACTGTTATTGATGTAGCCACCACATCCACGTGAAGTGAGAGTTATTCTTATAACTGTATTATTGTGCAGAAGGGAAATGAAGTTGGAAAATGGAGGTCTCCATTCAAACAGTTGCCAGCAATGCCAAGGTGTTTATCTTTGGCATTGCAATTACAATGGCATCTCAAGTGAAAAGAGAATTGACCTTTTGAGCTCTCCTCTCCAGCTCCCCCAGATTCCAGCCTTCACTCAGCTGAGGGAGAGAAACCTGCTCTAGGGTTGTCTGAGCATGGCTGTAACTGCCTTGGGCAAGATGAAACAGAAGGTCTGCAATAAATCTAAGGGAACCTGAACTCAGACATTTTAAGAACTTCTTTCTTCACCTCTAGTACTCAACGTACACTGCCAACCACCCAAGACCTTGAATTCTCAGAGCAGCCCCACATCTGCTGGTTTTATTGACTTCAGCTGACTTTGTGAAAATCAGATTTCAATTCCCTATGTGGAATTCCTGGAAAATAATGAAGAAAATATTAGCAGCTACTTTCAGAAATTTAGGGGGAGACTTCTATGCAGCCTCCCCACAGGGACTTTATGACAGAAGCAGAGATAGAAGCTACACCTCTTAGATCACAGCCAATTACCTTAACCACAAGACTATTCCACTTCTTCCTGCTCTTTTTGTGACATGGGCCTGCTTCAGTCTCTATTCATCACAGATACATTGGAAGAATCAGAAGTCCTGTGGAAAAATGGAGTAGGATTAAATAAATAGAGTGTCACATCCTGTATGTGCTAAAGGTCAGACAGTGAAAGGTCTCTAGGAAATGTGTCAGCTCTGTCCAACCTAGAGAAAAAGCAATGTTTAGGTTATATTTAATTATCATGGACTAATTCAGGTCAAGACTATAGGACTTATATCCACATCAAAAAAAATTGGGATGAATTTAAGTCCAGCTCATTTAGTTCATGTTAACTACCTTTCTAGTACGGGCAAGGCTCCCATTCTCTGAAAAGTATGTGATGAACAACTCTCTGCCTCTTGGTGCATGAGCCACTCTCAATTTAATGCAAATAAAAATCTGCAGTGTTAGAATACAGTATTAGTACTGCTTCAGCAGAGCGTGGTTGTCAGTTTTCCAGCTGCACTCATATTTATGCACATGTTGATGGAAATGGAGGTATTAACGTTACAGACAATGAAAAAGGAAAAATAGTAGCAAAGTAAAGTAAACAGGGATTATGGAATTCTCTTTGACCTCAGTCTCACCCAGAGAAAAAAGAATGATGCCTATGCAGTCATTAGAGTTGCTTCAGTGGTGGAGGACCAGTGTCACCAAAAGGCTCTGTTGAAAACACATCACAGTTACTAGGTAAGGTCACCTTCTGCACAACATTGTACCTGAAATAAAATCTGAGTCCATCCACTCAATAGCCTAAACCACCTATAATTCAGTGTATGGGGGTTAATCAGCATGGGCCTGCCAGTGGCCTTGGGGTCAGTTCTGCCCACAGGACATTTTCTTCACAGCACTGCCTGTTTCAAGAGGGACATCTAGCTGAGAACATATGAACAGTGACGTTCCTGCCACTGCAGTGCCCAGCCAGGCCCCCAGTGCCTATGATGGTGAGAAGAGATCGAGTTACAGCAACCTGATTCAAAAAGGGATCCCAAACATGGTTTCTGGGCCCTGTAGTTGCCTAGTCTGAGCCAGCTTTGGTCACCTGACCAAAGAACCCTTACCTCCCCTGACCTACAAACCAGAGCTGCAAGATCCTGAAGGCAGCCCTGTCCCCCCTCCTGCCTTCCCTCACACTGTCGGGTCCTTAGCTCTGCACAGGAGCTGCCTGGGTAGTTGCACTGGTTTACCCTGATGAGCTCTGCAACTCTGCTGTTTGCTAGATACGTGTATGAAAAGCAAATCTGAGACGCCATTAACCCCCCTGTAAACTCTGCAGCTGCTATAAGTACCCCAGAAATCCATCACCTGCCCCCCAGTAGCTGACATGTTGTCATACCAATACAGAGGCAGGAGTTAAACAGCTCAGAAGAGCTGGATACTCCTGCTCCTGGAGATGCTGTGCTGAACTTCACCCCTGGCCAGACAGGCACGATGTCATGCTGCATCCCTTTCTGTGACAAGAGTACGCAGGAGGTTTGACTTTGACTTTCTCTTTAAAAACAAACAGATAAAAAGCATTTCTTTGCCAAATTGCCTCCATACTGAAGCTGGGATCGTAGCTGGATCCCTTTCCAGGAGCTCTTTTCCGAAAATGCACCCGCGGCTGAGGACAAAAGTGTCACCTGTGCACGTGCACACGTCCCCTGAGGAACACACGAGTCCTGGTGTGAACAGCCTGCTGAGGCTGTACAGCTGCGCCTGGGAGCCACACTGCTCATACCGGAGGTGTTTACACTGAATGTGGCTTCAGCTGCTCTGCAGTGCAGACAACACAACCCTCCAGATCAGGAGGGCACTACTTTAGCATCCTAGATACATAGGGGTTTGCAACTTTTCCTAAACTAAGCGTAAGAAGCATCATCTTCTTTCAAGATCCTACTTAGTTTCCTATCATATTTTGCTCTAACAATTGGAAAAATTTGGAAGAAAGGCTGTTTCAGACTGATTTGTCAACCACCCAAAGTTCAAAGCTATAGTTATCTCTTGTATTAAAATGTTCTGTTGTTCCCTAAGGAAGAATTTTTCATTTCTGATAGGGCTCGTGTCATATAAAAATTGCCAGTGAGGGTAAGCCTTTGAAAAATTATGTTTTATTCATTAATTATTTTCTCTCATAACCTCTCTAAAGAAAATCAAAGGGTGAAAAACTGTTATGAAACGGCAACTTTGCTCTCTCTACTAGAAGTAAAAATGTTGTTATGCAGTACATTTTCCTTACTACCTTAAACCAGTCTTTATCTTGGAGGAAACTAAATCACTCATGGAAGATACTGGGTCTCAAAACTGTATTTTTCCAAATGTATTTTCCTTATTTATCTAATTAAAGGATCATGTGTATGCTAATGCCTACCCCACAATTGACATTAAGTTAGTTTTAAAATAATTTGCCATTTACATATGTTTTCACTAGATTGAAAATTTAAAACCCACATTTTATGTAATTCCAGAAAAAAACAATAGAAAGAGTCACATATACCTCCCGGGTTTGGTTCAGCAGGCCTGCACTAGATCCTCATGCCTCGGAAAGTGATATGTTTTCAATGGTGAAGGGTTAAAAGAGGATACCAAACTATCTTCTGGAAATCATTAGCTTACAAAGCCCCAAGAAGATAAAAGTTTCCATTTTCTAAAATGTAAATCTAAAACATATTCATTAGTATTGCAAAACAAACATGCAAATCTTCACCACTTGAAAAGCTCAGCTAAATATGTACAAGGGCAATACCCAAAAATACATCTGGTCCTCGGTTAGAAAACTTGCCTTTTTGGTTTTATCTAAAGAGTTTGTCTGTCTTCCATGGTTGGCTCCCTGGATTATTGCAATTCATAATAAGCCTTTTAGCTAAGTATGAAATAAACAAAGATAAAGTCTACGTCCTAGTTTTAAATGGTCCAGATGGGATGATTTTTCCATATGTTTAGCACACCAAATGTTTATTAATCACTGCTAGGAGAACTCCAAAAATTGCAAGAGCATATTAAAGAGGGAAGGGTACAAAATTTACAATTTGTATCATTTTGCCCACCTTCTTAATCCTCCACTAACATAGGGTGTGATTTTGTACTGACTCAGGTTCTCTGTGTGAGGAAGGCTGCGCCTGTGCGTGTGCAGTCGATACAAGGCAGGGAATTTCAGTTAACTGATCAAGAGGTTTTGTGCCCTAATTTGGATACAGTATCAGTCATGAGGAATGTGTTACATCATAACAATGACAGTGTGGGTAAAACTGGCAGAACTTGACTCGTTCCTCATCAGAGTGATTTACTTAGTGTCTGGCAATCTGTTTTTCACATGATGTTTGCTTCCCATAAACAGTTTCAACATGGGAGAGTATGGTGTCAAGATAACACGCATATCATCAGTCATTGCAGAACATCTACAAGGGCTGCCAAGAAAATGAGACTCTTTTATCTCTAGCTCCTCTAAGTGCTTGTGTTTTAGTGATTGTTTCTCATAAGGTGCATGATTGTTTTCTGAAACCTGACCATCATCAGCTCCATTATGCTGTCACCTCAACCTGAGCTGAAGTCTATCAAGGGAGCAGGGCTGCCAGGAGGAACGGGGGTAAGGTTGTGAAGAGACTCTCTTCCAGAGGCGCTAGGAAAACAGTGCTTAGAAAGTAGCACAACAATAGAGAGACTGGAAGTTAAACCACAGGCAAACACTGAACAATTTGTAAGAGGTGCATTGCACCACACTGTTTTTCTGTGACCTTTCAAATCAAAGGCTTTTGGTATTAGTCAGATAGGATGTGAAATTTTCCATTGCTTTCTGCGTGTATTCCTTGTACTTAAAAACATTCTACATTTGAAAGAAGCAAGATGAATACAGCTTCAAATAGCAAGGAGGCAGCTAACAACTGAATCTCAAGGCATGTTTTGGTGGAATGTAGCCATGACTTGAAATACAAACAATAGAAAATAAGAATACGATCCTATCATTTTATTGTCATAACTCACCATTTTATTTGAGATAACTTACAAGAGCTTTGGGGTAGATTTATCTCACCCAAACAGAACTGACTTATAGCTAAATAAAGAGGATGCAATGTGTATTTCTGATTTGAAAGAAAGGTATTTTGAGCCCTGCACATGGCTGCAAAAAAAGTTCCCACAAAACCAGAGGGGTGTCAGTAGCCTCCACACCTGATGAACACACATTTTTTCACAACAGTTAGCCTGCCCAAGTCTCTGCTTCTGATGTAACAAAGGGAACTGGTGACTGAAAAATGAGACTGCACTGCTTCTGAAAACATTACCCCTTGTGGACTGCACAGCCACAGTGTCTCGAGGCAGGAGATGCTCTGAGTCACTTCACATCCCTTCCAGCCCTTTTTCCCTAAGATGCTGTGAGTTCCTCTGGACCTCTCCGGAGCAGTAATGGAGCTTGGCCGGCATGCCATTTATAAAAAGGAGTAAGCCTTTAAAGCATCCAGTCATGTCCTGGCACCTGCAGGAGTGCTAGCTGGATGAGAACCTCTGAGTGGATCTTAATCTTGGCAAAAGAAAAAATAAAACTTTGGACAAAAACAGTGCGACTCTGGTATGAAATCTCAACCCCATATGCCAGATGAAACAGAAAGTGCTCAGGATGGCCTATTCAGAAGTGTCTGCTTGGGCTCGAGGAAACCGGCAGCTGCAGTTGTCCAAAAGAGAAGCTTTTGGCTTGGCTTCTGATTAATTTCTATAGCCTCTACTTCTGGGGCTTAGAAATATCTTGGCATCTTCTGGCTCCTCAATGTCCAAGAAGAACAAGACTCAATTTCCTATCCCAAAACATAGAATTGCTGATGCAAAAGTCAAGAAAAAATTACTATCATCTCTGGCACTGAAGCCGGGGATGAAATTCTTGTCAGCAAACTACAGTGCAGCTCAGATCAAGGTTTCATCCAGGCTACTCTGAAACTATTGTGTATAAATTATAATATATAAAAACTACAGTCTTCTTGCAAGGCCCAGGGCCCTCTGACATGTAGAGCCAATTCCTACTGGTCCCAAATGGCTCAGCCCTGTGTTGGGTGTCCCCAGTTGAGATGCAGTAAGAAAAGGCAGTACAGGAAGGGTGTAGCAGAGTCTGGGAGCTCCCATGCAGGCCTGGTCGCTGCAGCTGGTGGTGCCTGGTGGCAAGGCTTGGTCACTCTGTGCACAGACCTGCCAGCTTTGCTTGTCACTTCCTTGTTTCCATCTCCTGGGCCAGAGCTGGGCTGGGATACAACGTTGGCACTCTTTGCTGCCACAGACCTTCTCTTCTACATTCACATAATTTCTTGCCCCACAATGTCCTCACCCACCTTCTCTCTCATTCATTTCAGGCGTTGTCCTACCTCCACTCACATTCCAGTTGCTTCTCCCCCCACCACTCCCAAAAGTTTTGGACCTTTACCTTTCTTTCTGCCCCATATCACTTTCCAGCTCAGCTCTCACACCAGCCCCTTCATCCAGTGTCCCCATTCCTGTCCACAAGGATCGTTGGTGCTCCACATGGTGTTAGGGGACAGCTGATTTCAATCCTTCCCTCCCATATTACCTCAGCGCCAGCAGTGGCACTGAGTGGGAGCCCAAGAGTCACAATCTCCACCTTTTAAGCTCTGAATATCACACTAGCCCCTGGAGATAAGAGAAGTAATTTCTTGGAAAGTCCTACTCCATCCAGGAATGGAATATTCCCAATACTTAATTCACTTAGTGAAACAATCCTAGTTCGAAATTTCATTATAATCTACTAGGCCAAGTGCAACAACACTTGCAAAAAAGCCAAGTTTCAAGTGAAACTGGACCAATTTACCATCTGGGGTGGAAAACTTCATTCTTCCTACTGAGTTTTGCTCTGTATCATGGGATTCACAGGAAGCCAAAACAGAAGGAAAATCCATATGATAGAGACCCTTCTCAGTTGAAACATTAGAAGAATTTGTGTGTTCCTTATGCAGATTATCTATAGTTCTATGTCCCTCTTCTTTTTCAGAAATTTTTTTGCAGGTGAAGACAGACAGGCATAACGTATTAATTCTTATGGATGTTACAAGGGACTCAAACACAGGATGAAATAAACTGGCCACTGAATAACATATGTGAGCACAATTTGCATTAATAAAAGCAAAATGTTACAAAGGAACAGAATACCCAATCATTTGGGGATTTTGTCATTCCTTCCTGTGATTCTCTGTAACAGCATGTTACAATTATTTGTCAAGACCTCCTAATTTTTCCCAGAGACGAAACCTCTGAGCCTCAGGCAAGCCTTGGCATTGCAGGCAGCCCAGAGATCCAACAAGATTTTGTACATAGTTACTTCCCTATAATTTTACCTGAACACCTATGGAAAACCCTCCACTGATCATGGTGAGCTATGAAAAACAAAAATGTCGGAGCTGCAGAGCCACCTTCCTTTCCACGCATGGATTCTAAACTGAAATAGCTGTTTCAAGTGAAAGATGAAGAACTATCTCCAGCTGTTTCTGGTGAACAGCTATCTCAAAGTAGTGATTTTGTAAGGCTCATTTCCAGTCTCTGTTACGTAGTGTTACTGTCAGCCTGAGTACTTAAAAATCTCCTCCAGCAAGGACTCCCCAAAATCACAATATAAAAGCCCTGCACTTTTAATTCCTTTTATTTGCCTGTTGATTTACGGCACTGCAAGTGTGGTACTTTCTGTTCACATTCCCAAGCTTTTCTCCACATGTAGGGCCTGGGATGAGCCCTGTACCGCAGGGCTCCAGAAGAGCAGAGGCCCAGATGTTGGGACTGTAGCACAGGGCTTGTTAACACAACAAGCCTCTGCTGTTCCTCAGTTCCTGATTATTATATATTACATATTTTATAGATATATTATATAGATACATATTATTTCCACTGATGTGATACTGCCTGTCCTGGATGTAATTAATTTCACTGCAAAAAGAGCTCCCTGGCTATCCAAAATCTTGTATTTGTTCAGAAGAGTTCCTAGTTTCTCAGGTTCTGTGTGTGCGTCTCTTTTTTCCTAACCCCAGGTAAGATATTAATATTATAATGAGCTGGGCTCTGTCCCTTCTGATGGCCACTTAAGTGGCAATGCTCTGACCATATATCTGAACTTGGCAGCACGTACTGTAATTTTTGGCTGAAATAAAGTAGAAAAAGAGAAAGGAGGAAAGGAAAGAGGCAGTGTACGTTTTTTGGGTTGGGTTTTTTTGTTTGGTTTTTTTTTTTTCAGAAGCTACCTTGTCTACTTACCTGGATTCACATCGTGTCCTCTAGCCAGAAGTTTTCAAACTCATATCTTATCCTCTTCCCAGCAGACAGCTCGTCCAGCGATTAGAGGCTGGTTGGCATAAGGAGTCTTCCTGACATTGCCCTGTTTTGGAAAACAGTGCCTGAGTGGAGGGGTTAAGGCATCCCCTTGGGCTTGGAGACACACAGGTATTATCCCCCTGCCCAAGATACTTTTATGTGGATGACAAAAGAAATGCCAAATCTGCCTTTGCATCCTGTATTTTCAGAGCTTTAACAAACATTCTCAGATTAAGACCTGGGCTACAGAGAGGAGCAAAGCTAGCTCTGATGGAACTGACTTGAGCCATGCTATTTTACATGTGTTGAAGTGTTACTTTTTAATCAAGCACTAGGAGTAATTCCCACACTGAGAGTGATTTCGCATATCCAAATGATACTCCTTCTGCCTCAGACTCACAACGTACAAAAAAATATATCTCTGAAACAGAAGAGTGAGTAATACGGGGATGTAAGTAATTTGTGTGCAAATAGCATGCAAAGAGCAGGACTGAGACTGTGTCTGAAGCCAAGTGTTCCATAAGTCAAGTCATACGGAGTGGGAAGTGATAAAGGGTGTGACCCATGAGAGAAAAGTCTAAACTAATTAGGAGGATCTCCTGCTGAATGATATGTGGAAGACTTGACATTTAAAAAGGGGGATGATCTGTTTCCAGCATCACTACCATGCAAGGGGTGCTCACAGCCTGTTTGCTCAAATTATCCTTTTTGAAATTCTTATTTCAGATGAGTCCCTGCTTTGATCATTTTTACAGAAACATCCTTTTGCTTTATATCAAATTTGGAAATTGACAGCCTTGGCTTTCATTTCCTGGTATGAGTCTCCCAACACCAGACATCATCATGGCAACACCCCTTAATGCTCCTGGGACTGTGACTAATGAAACAGAGAGAGTAATAGGTTTTTAGGCCAAATAAATTATTAAAATTGCCTACCCTGACCTCCTCTGTGCTGCATGCCACAAAGTCCCAAACAGAGATGGCGTCCAGCACAAGAAGGTCTCTTTAGAAAGGAAACAGGAGCAGTGAGCTTCCCTCCGTGAGAGAGCTGCTCCAGTGGCTGGCCACGGAGATACTGGCTGTGGTCCCTGCCCTCCAGCAGTGCTCGGTGGGCAGGAAGAGGGAGTGGCTGCAAAGAGCAACAGCAAAGCAGGAGCGTAGCTGGATGACACACACAGGTTGGGGAAGATCAGATTGCTTTGGATGCTGTTGTTTTCAGAAGTTGAGGCTCCATGGGACAGATGTCTTCCAAATGGAACATCCAAGTTAAAAGTCCACCTCAGGTACTGCAAATCTGTGACCCTTGAAAACTACAAATGGTGTTCAAAGTCCAGAGTTGTTCTGTGCCAGAAAAAGGGGCTGACAAGAAAAGCCTAGGCTCCTCCCCACTGATGGGAAGACCCTTCCTTGCCTACATTAATCCAAGTCACAAGATGATATTTTCATTCATGAATCTTTAGAAAGGTTTTAAGGACTTAAAGAGAGAACAAGAAGTTACTCATGCCAGGTTGACTCTCAGAACTTATGTCCCAAAAATATTGTACAGATTTTCTCACTACTAGTACTACTAGTACAATACTACTACTAGTATTTTTTCTAGAAGTGGTGGAATTCATGCATGAAAAGTGATATGGAAGTACACAACCTTACTCTCAGACGTGTGGTGTTTGCAGTCATACCTGATCCTTCTGTTGAGTGCAGCTGAGCTGAGCTGCTCTTGTCACTGGGAGGTTGGACCTCTGGAGGCAGATGAAGATTTCCTTGGGACACTGACTCCAGCGACTCCAGCTGCTGCACACTGTGCTCAGCAGGATACAAATTGGGGTGCTGTAGGTGAACTAGACTGTGGTCTTTCCCAAAGAGACCTGATCTGGATTTCAGGAAACCACCACCATCATTTTTCTTAAAAAAAAAGGTAAATAAAAATGACTGCTTAAAACCCCAGTCATTACCAGAATAGAAGCATGATCTTTAAAATTACAAATATGTACATAATTGCACAGTCTTGATTATAGCTTTCTGTTTGCCTGGCTACAGATCTGACAACTTTGGAAGACCTTGGGCACTCAGATTGCTTTTTTTTTAATCAGATCACTGAGTTAAGTGTGTACATATAAAGTCCTTGGAGCCTAAGTTTAGTGACCTATTTTTGAAAATCTTGTTCTCTTTGCACCCAAGCAAAATTCCCAACAGTATAACACAAAGGGCTCTTATAGCTGGACTAAACACAGAGAAAATCTTGAATTTTCATCATAGGTACTCAGAGGCAATTAATCCCCAGGCTGCTGTAGAAGATGCCACTCTGAATTCAGAAATGCAGATGTTTCACACATTTCATTACCAATCAGCTAATGCCATGCCATATTATGTTGAGTGACTGCTATGAGTCTCTCCTCCGCAGTACGGCACCCATCATCTCTTTACCTTCAGCTATCATCAGTCTCAGAACACCCTAAGGCAAGGCAGGATTTCCACATGCTGTCTTTGGATAAAAGCTTTTCCCCAAAGATGAAGAGGACCCCAGGGCATTTCAGCATCCTGGGCAGCTCATTACACAAACTTCCCTCTGCCCTCTCCAGTGTTCTCTGCCCTGCCTTTGCCAGCAAGGACCTGGCAGAAGATCCAGAGGGTTGCTGTGAAGTCAGCAGAGGCAGCATTTGCAGCCTCCCTGACCGCACAAGGTCCAGAGGTCCATGGAGTACTCCCACTTAATCCTTACTGAAGGGAGAAGAATTTTAGTGCATAGTAAAGCATTTGTTTAATTCCTCTTAGGTGCATGGTGCATTTTAATGAATAAAATATTGGATTACCTCATATAAACAAAGTTTAACACGATCATGAATCGAGGCCTGAGAGTGCTCTCTGCAAGCTCTGAAATTGCCTTTGGGAAACTGGCAATGTTTGGCATTTCCTGACTGTATATATTTTATGGAGTATATTATTCACAAACATAAAATGTGCATTAAATAAAGGTAAAACTTTGTCCAAAGCAGTGGGGTCATTAAAGATCCTATGGCACTTTATACTTATTGTGGGTGTTAGCCCTAGTCTTCTGGCCAAAATCAATTTGGCAATAACAGGCTGTTTGCCTAAATTCCCAAGCAGTTTCAGTCAGATGCCATATTCCTTGCTTCCTCCTGAGACTATTGAGTAGCAGCATTGTGTGCTGCTCAACAGTTTCTGTATTTCATCTTTTAAATGTCTGTATGGGCCATGTCAGAAATGGGAAAAGCTAGAAAAAGTAAGAGGACACTTGGAAGGTTTTGTTTGTCTTGGGAGGATCTTTGTGGGGGTTGGTTTTTTTTGGGAATTTTTTGCTATTTTTTTTTTTTGTTTTGTTTTTGTTTTTTTTTTTTGGTTGATTGTTGGTTTCAGGGTTTTATTGGGTTTTTTTGGGGAGGAGGGTTGGGTTTGGGTTTGGTTTTTGCTTTGTTTTTGTCATTTTTATTTATTTAGTTTAAAAGTAAAACCAAAGAGAATTAATTAAGACATCCCCAGAAGTAAGGATCCAGCTAATCTGCAGCCACATTGGAAAAATATGGTTACAAAATGTTCTTCAGCCCTGACCCAGTTACAACCTGAATTTAATTTGCTGCCTACATTGCCCATGGCTGTAATGCATCTCAGGAGCATGTTATTCACATGATAGGGTCCGATCCAACACCCATTCCTTTCTGTGTGAGTCAGACTGCTGCTGCTAATAAGGATGGCATAATTCTCTCCTCGTCGTTATGGCTGCGATCGTGTGCCAGAGGTTACATGTTCCCTTCAGGCACACACTTTTAAAGAAAGAGTTTATTGTGCACTTTGGTGGAATCTGGAGCTGAAGCACAGAAGCCATATGTCAGGGGCTAGCTGTTTTTATATGGAGGCTTGCCATAGTTACAGCTGTAGGTAATTATTACAAATAATAATGACTAACATTTATGCAACACCTTTCTCCGAGCATCTCAAATCACTCAGTAAGCCTTATATATTGATTACAAACCCTGAGCCAAAATCTACTTTCATTCGTATGCACACATGGTCGATGGTAATCTCCACTGGGATTAACATACGTAGCTGAGGGCAGAAGTTGGTCCTGTGCATTCATGTGTGTACATGTGCAATGTATATACACACACTTAGGTAGGGATATAGAGATTGGTTCACTTGCTGGCTGAAAACTGGAGCCATGATACAGTCTGAGCAACATTCAGCAACAGCAAAAGCAAGGTGGGATTAATAAATATCTCCACAAAACAGTTTTCTTTGGAAAACTGGGCTTTGTTTTAATCAAATAATTTCATTTGGACAAATAAACCAATCTCCAAAGAAATCAGAAAGAAAGGAGTTGGTCTCTATTCTTGGGTTTTTTTCTGAAAAACTAAATATCTTCAGCGTATCAAAACAAGATATTTGCATACTACCAGAGCAAAATGTATTTCCCGAAATGAAAATAAAATACTGTGATGTCTTAATGACTCCTTTATTTTTTTTCCCTTGATGAATGATCTGTGAGAAAACAAAGAACTAACTTTCTCATTGACAACAAAAACAAATCTGGAGGAGTCAAATTTCCCATGAAAAGGAATTCTGTTTTCCAACCAGATCTCCTCAGCTAAGAGATCAGAGCAAAGATAGTGACCCTGAAGACTTTGTTCTCTGATGTTTACATAACCCAGGAGAAGTGGACAGAGGAGCCTTTGCATCATCTTTTAACTTCCCACCTACCTGTGAGTTTGGTTTAGAAAAAGTTTGCACCTGCAGGTTGTTCTAATCCTTGCATGCTAGTAAAAGAGAAGAAAGCAGGTTGTTTTCGAATGAAGCTCTTATATAGGAGAATTTTGGATGAGTAGAACATAATCACCATAATTATGAGTTAATCAAGAAGCTGAAATAAGCAATCCATGTTCTGAGAAAAGTCCAGCAGTGAAAATTTAATCTAGCGTTGTAAGAGGCCTCCAGTTCCAGGCTAACCCAGGAAGACAAGAGTCAGAATGTGAATATATGCCACTGTCTCCTACCACATGTGTTTTTTGAGATTTTCAGTGCCTGTATTGAGCAGGCGCAAGACTACTTATCCAACAGAAAGAAAAAGCTGAGTGACATGGCAGCAGACAAATGTAACAAGTCTCAAGATTCTGGACAACTTCAGAAACCATAATCAAAGAACTCAAGTCATCGAGACAAAAAGTGCAAAGTATTTACTCTGATGAAATGATAAGAACACTCAGATTCTGCAGCAAAAATTGTGCTCTACAATATCCATTAAAATGAACAGCACTGAAGTATTTATTTTAGAAATTAAAAAGCACCCTAGTGAATTATTCATCTCTTTCTCTGACTTTAGAGGAGACTGCATGGTACAGCACAGCTTGTTGTAATACACAACAGCATTTTGATCTGCAGATTTAAAGAATTTCAGATTGCTTAGAGATACATGAGGCTCCGTGGTGGTATGTAACATAATTTCTCACACAGTCTAACCACTGGAACAACTCTTGCCTTAGAGGAGGTAAGTGGTAATGTGAAACATGTTGTTTCCTATTGTGAAGTTTTAAAGAAATACATGACATGCAAATAATTAGACTTTTTCCTTCATTAATATTCTAGTTAAATATATGCTACTAATAGGCAGCTCTGGGACAGTTTAGACAGCTTGGCTGATATGTAATAAAAACAAGGACCCTTGCTAAATCATGCACTGAAGTTTTTCATAAGAATAATTCCACTGATTTCAGAAGAATTTCTCTTTATTTACTGAGGTACATCTGACGAGAATCGGGCTCAAAGTAATTCTATTGACAGTTTGAAAAAGCCCACTCCAATCTCCACAGAGAAACATAATAGTTGAGATTTTCATTTAAAAAATATCTGTTTTGATGAAATACAAAGCATGTACTTTAACAAGCTGCTGCACCATTTTCAATCAGCACAAAAGCACAGATCACATTTTAGAGAGGTATTGTGAAATATTTTTAATGAAACTTACACAAAAGTTCACCCTCTGAGAAAACTCAGTCTACCAGACTAATACATCAATAGAAAAGAAAATGAAACATGAAAACAAACTCTAGTCAGATGACGATAGGAAATGTTAGCTAGCCTAGAGGAATGGAAAGCCTTGGAATTTAATGCAAAATTTAACTCTTCTTTTGACACAGGCAATTATCAATTCTTCTTTGGTTACAAACTCTACAGACATAGAGGCTATTTGTTGAGGAGTTGTGTGTGAAATAAATCATTCTAGGAAAACTCTCACATCTTTGGCAGGCCTGAAAATTCAGGTCAGCTATTAAGGACTATAAACATAGGTCTGTCTCTATTCTGGATTTTTTTCCACCATCCTTGTACTCAAATCATCCATACCAAAGTATATTTTCTTCCTGCAGTCTTTGTGGCTGCATTTCTCTTCTTGAAGTCACATAATGCAGCATTTTTGCTTCTACAGCTAATGTCTGCCCTTGTGAAAGAAGGTGATATCCCAGGAGCTTTATTCTATGTTGTCTGCATTTGAATCTCAATTAAAAAAGCGATCTGTCACAAGAAGACATGAAGTGCAGAGGGTTCAGGCCTAGTATTAATCACCTGAAAGGGCAGTTCAGGGGCTGATCCTGCTAAGGATCTGCAGTGGGACATGTTGTAGGATTGGGCTGAGCCCCTTTGCTTTTACAGGGCTACTAGCATGTACTCACCAAAGTCCTTCCTCTTGATGCACTCACCAAAGTCCTCCCTCCTATAGATCCTCAGTTTTCCAGATTCGAAATATGAATAGAAGATCTTCTATTATTATTTGCCTAGGCCTCTCCTATCAGTTTTGATGTAAAATATTCAGGGGGAATTTATTCTTTTTGAATGTCTGAGCTGCACTCCATATAGTGAAGCCCCCAGTTTCCAGTGGTTCCTCTTGTAATACAAATAAACTATAGTGATAAATATGTCTCTCAAAGAACAGGTTCCCCTGAGTCAATGGAGTTCAGAGCAGCCCCCTTAGGCAAATTTACCCTTTCATGCTTAGCATTTAAAACTCATTTTATGAGCTGGTTATACGTTTATAATGTTTAATCTTTGCCTAATACTTTTTATGGGGTCCTTGTGGATGAAGGGTACACTTTGAGGGAAGTCAGGCTACATGAAAACTGCTTACAACAAGAGCTGGAAGGAATGGTTAGCTGAGAACTGGGGAATAATCCTGTAGGTCCTTAACACCAAAACTTGAAAATGAGGGAATTACAACTCTTTTCTGTTATTCTGCAATTTTTTCCCCTGCTTCTGTTTTGGGCCATGTTTCCCTATAGCCAAGGTAGATATGCTAATGGCTGGATGGCCCATACCTTTATTGTATTGTCGCATAATAAAACCAACATTAACTTGCCTTCTCAAAGACTTAACTGACTGCAGTGAGGATATTCAGCCCTTTTGACTCCCACTGACTGTTGCTGGAGGCACCCACACAGGCGGCTGACCTTTAATCCTATTGCACTGCTTCAAGGTAACTCTGCTCACTGCGCTTTGCAGTGGCTGGCTCTCATGGGAAGTATCTCTATAATATTTGCTAGATATGAGATGTTATTCTTTTTAACTCAGAGGAAATAAATATGTGCTTTCTGCAGGAGGTCTGGGGAGTTTTGGGGCTGTCAGTGTCTACAGATGACCTATGGCAGCATCACTCTGCTCATCTGCACAGATGTCTTCCTATTCCTCCTTCTTCATCCCACTCTTTCTGGAACTCCTCTGAGCTTGTGATAGAATGAGACCTCCAAGGAAAAAAGCAAAGCTCAGCTCCTAGCAAAAAAGGAAATCCCTTATGATTTCAAGAGACTTAGGGTCATGGTCTCTGCACTCCTCTTGCCTTTACTTCTTTGTGCTAATCTCTAGATAAAAACATTTGCTCCCACATGCTGGATGACTTGCAGTACATGCACCCATGAACATCCTCTATTCACCTTCACAGAAAGGCAGTCCCTTGCTGCTTTCTACATCCACAAAACCTTCTTGCTACAGTGCCTCTTCACAGAGCTTTGTAAAAACCAGCAACCCCACGTGGTAGAGGGGCTCTGCCATCCCACCAAAGGCTAACAGAATGGAGCCCTGTAAAATGTGCCTTCTCAGAGCGCTCCAAAACACCCATAAACCTACCATCAGAACCCAGGGAAAACACTGGCATTACCCAGGGCTGACACTGAGCTGGCACTCCCAGCCAGAGGGAGTACAGAGGCACCGGGCCACGTGAACGCTGATACGTCTTGCATTGGGGCTCGCTGCTCACATTGCTCATTTGGGGGATCATACAAACACTGCAAGGCCCTCTACTTTGTTCTACCTGAGTGCAGACCACTGACATAAGAAAGTTATATTTTCAGAAAAATATATTGGAGCAGGCAATCTTTTATGAAAAAACGACTCATTATTTCAAACAGTTCCTTTGCAGAGCAGGTGCCTCTGCTTCATCAGGTATCGAGCTCAGCTAATGTTTTGATTGCAAATAAACATCTGCCTTGCTTTTAAGTCACTTACGCTGACAGTTCCCTGCAGCCATTTGCAGCACAATGTGGTGTGAAATCATCCATGTGAACTGGAAATCTTAATTGTAACTCTTGTCACTCTCAGTCAGCACCGCAGGCTCTTACCTCACACCAAGTGACACCAGTAATGGACAAAAACATGATGTACTGGTATTTATCTAATACAGCGGCAGAGCAGGAAGGCCCTCAATACTCACTCAAGATGTCAACCTGAGCAAAAATTAAAAAAAATAATTATTTAGATGATGACTCAGATCAAAGGCTCCAAAAAACACAGAGATTATTTACACTTTTTGGCTTGCTTAGTACTTTTAAGCAATTTTCCTTGTACTGTAGGCACAGGGTTGCAATGGATAGTAATTATTTTGGTACTTAATGCAGACTTTGGCTACCCCTCCTTTTTCCCCTCCTTTAGAAAAAGAAGTTAGAGGTAGTAATTTTCCTTCATTGGCCAGCACATGGCTGTGTGTGAAGAATACTCTGGATATCCAGCACGATGTAGGCTTTGATGGATGGAAATAAAAGATCATTCTCTGCAAGCTGGAGCTGAAATGTTAGCCTTTGAGAGCAAAGGTTATTTTATCAGGAAATAAATCAGAGCCCTCTTTCATTACTGTTTTTTTCCATGCTCATCTCAGTGATGACTAGGGTGTGTGTTCAGACCACAGGAATCTGAAGAACCACCCAGTCGCTTCATCAGTCCTAGAAGACGACAGGGCCCAGAGTCAGAGCTGTACCATCCTGGATTTTTTTTTTCACTTTTTTTTTTTTCCCTTTTCTTTTTTTTTTGCATTTGGTCTTATTTCTGTTTGTTTGTTTGGATGTTCTCATTTATAGGCTGGTGGTTACAGTTCATTCCATGGACTCTGAGCCAAGAGACGCTGGGTTTTTCTTCCAGCAGCCTGTCCCCTGTGCTGCCATGCCACAAGATGCCATCCCATGGCTCTTCCTGATCCATCCCCGGGGAGTCGCCTTGCCCCGGGCTGTGGAAAGCACAGATCCTTCTGCAGATCAACATCCATGGCCCTTCAGTGCTTTTCTTCAAGGAAGAGGCTTTGCCCTGCTGTCCCACACGTCTCCCCCATGCTCCCAGCTCGCTGCCAGCTCCTTGCATGTGGCACTGGGACAGTGTGCCAGCCCGGGGGAGGGCTCCAAGGCGTGTGGCTATGCAGCCTCCACACCCCCACAGAGCGAGGGGACATGTTATTAGATCTTTCCTAGGGAGGCATGCAGGGAGGAAATGCACCCTGCCCTGTGTCTAAAGCCAGGGGAGAGGGGGGGCCCGATTGGAGTTGCAAGGTGGAGAGGAAGGAGGGGAGGGTTTGGGGAGACAAACACTGCCTGGCAAGGGAGGAAGGCACTGGGACAAGCCTGCACGTACATAAGCATCCCCCAGGGTGGGTGGCACAGGCTGCCAGCAGGGCAGAGCAACAAGTGGCCACGGAGAAGCAGGGTCTGGGTGCATACGTGAGCAAGGAGGATGAGCAGCACCGGCCTCGGCAGGGAGCCAGCCCCATGAAGTATCCACAGCCCCAGGCCCACAATGCCTCCCTACATCAGTCCTCAAACAAACTGGGACACCACACCTTCAAGAAAAGATACAGCTATTTATAAGCATTCCAACTATGCCTTTGATGCTATTTCAAAACCTTAAGATATAATTTAGGGTTGGGTTTTTTTGTTTTGGTTTGGTTTGGTTTTCGTTTTTTCTTTTTTTTTTAAAAAAAAAAAAAAGATTATCAAAGAAAGAGAGAAAAGAAAGAAGTTTTAAACCAGAAATACAGTCCTACCACCACATCTCACCACTGATTCACAGGCCTACAGGTCCCACTCAGCCCCTGCCTTCCTGGCAATCCAACTTTTTAATTCACTGATTTACCACTGAAATTTTATACAATTAAGTGTGTATTTTTTTCCAAATGTGGATTTTATATTTATCAGCTTCTAAACATACATCACCCATGACCCTTCAGGAAACAAAATAGGTATCATCATTTTACAGATGGCAAAATTAAGACATCAACACACCAGGTGACATATCAAGTTTGCCAAAGCAAGCCTTTGCCCGAGATAAGGTGAGAACATGACTGCTTCATTTTCTGTTCTGATGCTAAATGCCATGCTTTTCTTTTTAATCTGTCTTACTTCAATCTGGCAACAATTTTAACTCTGACTGGAGAAATAAGATCTTCAAACTGAATGTCTCTCAGTGATCTCACTGTGACTCTTACTTTTTTTTACACCAAAATCCTGCCATGGATGAGTTTTTTGTTTATTCTTGACAACAGTGTAGATTATACAATGTCCTAATCATTGGACATATCCTTCTTTTTGGATATCTCTCTGCTGTATTACAAAGGTCATGAAGTAGTTTCAAGACCCAAGCTTTAGAAGTGTCATTCATCAAGACTCATGCAATGATAATAGCCATGACAGCAGGTTCCTTTGGCTAAAATAAGCAGAATCTACGCTGCTGCAAATGGGTCACCTCATCAGGAGCTCTTTTGCTTGCCCACATTTTGCACAGCTTGTAGTCAGACACGGTTGTGAAGTATCTGACTAGGTTTTGCAGGGGGAACAATCAACTTGTAAGGGGCAGCTCTGGCCTGGCCTCCTTAAATGAGGTGAAAGAAATATCTGAACCAGCATTTCATCATCTTGAACACTCACATCAAATCTGATAAATTTTAGAAGCTGGCATTTTAACCATGGCTGTGACCTTTTTTGGTCCTGGCCTTGTGCCCATGGCATCAGTCACATGCTGTGAGAACATCAGCTGGCTTTATCACAGCATACATTTTCTTCTATCTAATTACAGTCCTGAAATCTAAATTATCTGCACAGCTTTGTTTGAAGTCTACAATGCCTGCTTTGAACATCTCTTAGACTTCCTGCCGGTCTTACAAAATCTTTCTCTGATTGCTCTGGAAAGTTTCTCATAGACTCACCATGCTGAGCAGGAACCAACAAAGGCAGTGTCTTCAGGTAAGAGTGAGAGACAGAGTCTAATGTGCTAAAATTCAACAACAGTATGTCATGAGTATATTACAATGTATTTATATCCTTTCACTCCAGAGGTGAAGTTTCAATTCTCCTCCTCCTTTAAAGCTTATTTATGCTGCTCAGATGATACAAAAATAAATGTTTTAGGGCATCAGAGCCCTTCTGCTAGGAAACCTCATCCTTATGAAACAGCTTGCCCACTTAGGAATGGTGTAATGACTCTGGCCCTCTCAAGCCAGTGACTCTGGAGGGAAGGAGGGAGAGCAATGGGAAGGACAGAACAAAGACAGGGAAGGGGAAAGGCATGCATGGAGAAGGCAGCATGCAGAGTATGAGGATGCCCTGACCCAGCTCAAAGGATGCTGCTCCAGGGCATCCATCAGAGTGTTGCTTTGGCACAGCCTGGTTTTTGGTAGCAGAGGAGGGCCACAGAAATGGCTTCTGTGAGAATTTGCTAGAATCCTCCGCCATGTCCAACAGAGCCAATCTCTGATGGTTCTGAAGATAGACATGCCACTAGGCCAATGAGAGAGGCTGGTAACACCTCCATGATGACATATTTGAGAAGAAAATCAAAACAGTGCAAGCGCAGTTTTTTTCCCAGGGGCAGCATGAGGTGACACGCTGTGGCCGCCACCATCTCGGCGTGGCCCACGGCGACCCTTGCCTGCCTGGCCACTGCCAGCCAGCCACGCTGCTTCCCCTGCTCTGTGCCCCCATGAAGAGAGGCATAAAATAGCTCCAGCCACGCTGCTTCCCCTGCTCTGTGCCCCCATGAAGAGAGGCGTAAAATAGCGCCAGCAGCACAGTGGCCACCACTGCCTGTGTGAAAACATGGTGAGCGACTCTCGGGTGCAGAACCTAAATGAGATCAACCTCTTGGCACTGCAGGATCCTGCAGGAATATTTAGATTAGTGGAACTTGTTGGCAGTGGTACCCATAAGCAGCAGTTTTTCTTCTGGTCAGAGAAGAGGAGCAAGTGAGGACGTGAGAGGAAAAATAGCATGGTAGCACCAAGGTCAGTGGAGAAGAAAAAGGGGGAGGAAGTGCTCCAAGTGTCAGAGCTGAAATTGCTCCGCAAGCCATAGTGAGGACCATGGTGAAACAAACTGTCCCCCTGTGATCCATGAAGTCCATGGGGCATGCAGATATACATTCATAGCCCGCGGGAAAAATACTCGCACCAGAACAGGTGGATGCCAGAGAAAGCTGTCATCCAGTAGGAGACCGGAATAGAGGGCCCCTGGTTCCAGAGATAGAGAGAGAAAGCCCTTGCTTCCAAACTAGAGCAGCCTATGCACCTCATGGATGAGTAACCTACGCCACAGCAGTTTTGGGAAGACTGTTTGCCCATGGGAGGAACCCCACAGCATAGCAGAGAAAAGACTCTCCCTGAGTGAACAGAAGAAGATCTCGAATGATGAACTGACCAAAACCCCCACACCCTGTCTCCCTGCACTGTCAGTAGGAAGCAGGGAGGACCTGAGGAGAAAAAAAGGTGTTCTAAAGGCATACTATACTTTTCATTATCCTCCTTTGACTCTGGTAATAATAAATTTACTAAATACCTTTCAATTTGAACCTCTTTTGCCCTTAGAGTGTTTTCTCCCAATCCTCATCTCAACTCATGAGCCCATAATTAATTTTTTTTTTCCTCCCTTGTGCCTAGCTGAGAGCAAGAAAGGGGTGAGCAAATGACTTTCGTGAGTGTCTGGTATTTGGCCAGTGTCGAATCATGGTGCAGAGTCCAAGAGGAGCCCTGAAACCCTCGGAAATGCAGCCCTGTCTCCCGGCCTCACAGAGGGTATTTTTTCCATGCTGTACTCTTGGTTGGGACTCCATACATACCTGTTGAGTTTAACATTTGTGATAGCCTGAGTGCATCACTGAAGACATTATACTTAGCTGTGCAGTATGGGGAAAGTCAGCAAAATATACTGTGAGCAGACTTTTCTTAAACAATATTTTCAAAATGTCTTAAGGATTATTCACCTCATTTTAAATACATACTGCATTTGAAATCTCCTCAAATATATCTTTAACTGAAGAGTGGACAAGTTCCAACAAAGTCATCTATATAGTTGAGCAAATGATACTTAATGTATGACCATATGTTATTTTATTAAATAAAAAAAAAAAAAACAAAAATTGTCATTGCCAAAGAGAAAAAGAAAATGACTTCCCAGAAAACATGTATTTACTTAGTAAGTATGGCTGCAATATAAGTTGAGAAGCTAAGAGATTCAAAATCAAGGCTATGCTTTTACCCAGCAGTTATATGAGGTAAGAGTCGAGTGCCAGCCATAACTTGCATTTCTTGTCCAGCACTGGTTGATGTACCAATTTGTATGTTATGTTATTTGTATGCAACAGGCTTCATCTGTTCTTTCAAACCCTTTCCTGCTTTTGTAGTGCCTACAATAAGCATCCCGAATTATCCTCTTCCTAACTCTTTTATCTTCCATCTGTTTTTTAAGCCAGAACTGCTGCAGCCCAGCCATCCCTGAGAGGGTGCCATTGCAGAGTTGTGGGGCTTGGCCCTCCCAAGCCCTTTGGTGGTGGGGGCAGTACCTGACAGCCTGGCCTCAAACCCAAGGACAGACCTTCCTGGGAGAGGCAAAATCCCAGAGGCCTGAGGAGGGAAGGGCCAGGCTGGGGGCCAGTGGCTGGCTGAACCAAGGGGCCAGTACATCCTGGTACAGAGAGTGCCTCGAGCTGCTGAGCTCTGCAGCAGCCTGTGGCCCCACACCACAGGCAAGAGAACATGATGCATATCCCCAGCTTTGCATATCCACCCAACCTCTCTGAACTCAGATCCCTGGACTCATCTCCCCTCCCAGAGTACACTCCAGGCCCTACAGGCACTAGCGAGAAGCTGATCCCTGCCCTGAGCAGTGGTCAGATGGGTTTGCCCACACTTAGGATCCAGCAGGAAAGAGAGCAATATATCCCCCATCATTCAGGAGCACCCAGGCAAAGCTCAGGATGTCACAGGTCCTGCCCAACCTTAAGATAAGGTGCCTAGAACCAAGAAATGCTGAGTATCAGCCACAGCAAAAGTAGCTGATGAGCCTCACTCCACAAACTCCACTATTATTTACAGCACAGGTTGTGTTAAACCAAACACCTGAGTCACAGAACAAGACACCATCATATTAAGTTCTGTGCAGCCTCAGGACTGAGGGATGATCCTCTCTCTGACAAGCATATTGAAAGGAGAACCTGACATTGTTCTTGCAGATGAGCTCTGTTCATTTACCTAAACCAGTATCACATGATACAAGCGACTAATTTCCTGATATATTTTCCAGAGTTGCCTTGTCCACAGTATTTTTCCTCACAGCAGCAGGAGGAGAGCAGAGAAGGATATGTGCAGGGTGGGCAGGGGATACGGGTCCCCCACCAAGGGTTCGTAGGGTGAATGGCTTGCACTTGAATTCAGTGCATGCTGGGTGACAGGGTAGAGGACTAAGGGCTGCATACCAAGTGGAATTAAGATGTGTTAGCTTTCCTAGCTCCCATAATTTTTAAAGAACGGAAAAAAATTCTCGTGGAATTAATCTATTTCTTATGCTCATTCCAGCTGTGCTTAATTTACGCTCTGCTATTTCTCCCCTCTGATCAAGGAATGCTGTATCCTTACATTCATATTTCCCCTTAAAATCCCTGCATTGAGCAGAGCTTTTCTTAATTGCTTTAATATGCTGCATTCTGGGATGGGAGAAGCTGATCCAGAGTGACAACTGCTCCTTGTCCCCCAGCATCGCTGCAGGCCTGCCCCTCACTGGGGTCCATCATCCACCCAGCAGCCCCTGCTCACTGCCCACTGCCCACCAGGCTGTGGTGCAAACAGGCTGCAGCCCACACTGGCCCATTTGACCCAACTCTGCATGTGCAGAGGAGCAACCACGTTATATGCTTGACACAATGGGACCAAGCACCCTGCAGCAAAGCCAGAATATTCTCCTCTGCCTGGCTCACCTTCATTCATGGATTATGAGGTGAAAGAGAGGCCTTTGGGCAGTCAGATGGAGCCTGGCATCCTAGCAAGACTGCCCAGCTATGACTTAGCAAACAACATGCCAGATGGACCAAGCCTGGAAGAACAGGGATGGCACAACACCAAGCCAGCAAGGCAAGGGGACCACAAACCAGGGAAGAGGAGGGAGATTCAGAGGAATTTGAGGGTTTGTGTATATGTGTTTGCCTCAACTTGGCTGCACTGGTTTCCCTCTGAAGCCCCTCAGACAACCTGGGCTTTGCACTTAGCTCTTGCCTATCAGACAGGCTGCTAGGCAGAGCATCTGTGCTGTGGACAGCCTAAACATTCGCCACAACCTTAATGTCACAGAAAGACCTCTCTGCATGCAGAACAGGAGCCTTCCACCACCAAGTAGCCTTGGCTGGAGCACTGACACCTGCATCATAGCCCAGACCCAGAGCAGGGACACATCTTCCACCGCCTTCGCCTGCCAGTTGCCTACTGACCCCCCCTGCAGATGGGGTGTTGCAAGACTGTGAGAGTAGTAGCTACCAAACCACAGCCCTGTGATCTTCAAGTGAAAGGAGTTTCCATGAGTTGTCCTGGTGGTTTCATTTTCCTTGTCCTTGAAACAGTATCCCATATCCCGGCCAATGTGTTATTCTGTTCAGCAGGACAGGAGTGTCCAGGAGGGAGGTAGAGATCTCTCCTGAGGAGGAACCACAGAGGGGTAATGTATCTAGACCCCTGCATAATGACCAGACTAAGCATAACACAGCTCTTTGCCAAAATAATCACCCCATGCAGGCCAATCTCATGCACTGTGCAAATCATTAGGTCTAATGTATGTGGCAGAACTGCTCAGCAAAATTGGAATTACATAACAATTTATGGGAGTAGAATACATATTCTATGCCATAACTTCCTCCTCATGGAAATTTCTCTGTAGGTATTTCTCCCCAGCCCTGACCTCCTGCTGAAGATGCCCTGACCGTTTTGAGCCTTATGCAATGCCCCTTACTAGGAGTCTGTGGAGATGGCTCCCTCACTGAAATGTTTAGGATTCATTGCTCCCCTCTTTGAAAGCCACTCCAGGGAAGCTGGGGACAGATCATGTAGCAGGAATTTTTTTTTTCCTTTATTTTCCTATTCTAGCCTTTCCAGAGACAGCTGAAGAACCATAAATAGATCAAACTCTTGAAAGGAAGGAAAAATAAAAGAGAGAGGCAGGCAGGATGATGATGTGAAGTTACGCAGTGAGACCAGGAAGCTGACAAAGAGGTAAATTATCTGGCCTTTTACAGAGATGGGCAATGGTGGTGTGTACACAGTGCCCTGCCTTTGGCTTTGGAACGGCCAAGAAGCCCAGGGTCTGAAACCAGCTGGGCTGAGTCTCCTGGACGCCAGGGAACACCGGCACCACCATGCCCACTGACAGACCAACCTGGGCTTTCCTCCTCTTGTGGCCACAAGTATGCTTCACCACCGTCTGGCTGGCTGCTGCTATTTATTCCATGATTTTCTAAAAATGTGCTCGACCTAGATGTCCAGACTGCTGCCAACCTCCTTCTTTAATAAAAATAACAACAGCAAGGTATTGAAAATCATGAGGCATTTAGAAATATACAGACTCCTTTATGGGTGAAATAATCTAATAGACAAGCTGTTGTTAATTTACAGCCTCAATTTTCAGACACACTTCTTGAGTCAAAAGTACTTCCTGCTCCATAATTCCTACAGGGACACAGGTGGCCCAAATTGCAGTATACATCTACTGTACATTAAAATGTATTTCGGACTTAGCTTAAACATTTTTGAAATCTCAAGTTTATGTCTAGACTATTTTAATCAGCTAAATGTCATAATAAGCCATATGTTGGGCTTGATAGGTTACATATACCAGCCCTGCTCATAAAGTATCAAAAGGTGTTTTTAAAAAGGAGTCTGTGTTTGTTTTACCAGGAAAATGGTGCTTTTAGTCAGTCGTATCAAACCTACTGGCAAAGTGCACAGGCTCTGACGTAACTACTGGGAAGGAGGGAGGCCAGGGTGGCCGCAGTGCGGGGAACAGAGATGGCTCAGTCCACCCCACCGGCCCAGGCCAGCTCTGCTGGCAGGGAGCCCTTCTCCTCCTGCCCACTCGGAGCTGACGGCTTCACCCGGCGGAGTGGCTGCCGGCACAGTCACCCACGCACCCCGTGGCTGCTCCTCTCTGAGGAGCGTTCCTGGGCTGAGGGGGATGAATATTTTTTGCCAGACCCTTCCATGCAAGAGCAAAGGGCACCAGCCAGGTCCTGAGCACCATTTTGCATCGGGTCTTACATGTGTAAGGGGTGACTTGCTAGAGCAGAGAAGTGCTGGCAGGTTCTTTGGATTTCACCGGGGAAAGAGGGCTTTCACCAATAAAACTCTGCCATTACCAAATTAAATTAATTAGGCATAACTGCACAAAATCAACCATTCTTTCTCCAGAGATTTCACTAGTATAAACCAGCAAAAATCAAAGTCTCTTTCCTGAGCATTGTTCAGCCAAAACCCCCAGCTTGGGAAATGACCCATGACCGAGGGATACCTCATGCCAGAAGGACGGTTCCCCACCACGAAGGCTGAAAGGGATCCTCTGTTTGCTCTGAGCCACAGAGGGCCTATGGCACACAGACACGTAGCTTGGACTGGCTCCAGCAGCCAAGGATATACATGCACACAAATTCATCACACTATCGTAGGAGATTATTTCCTTATGAAAAGCTGGCTCCCTTCTGGATGCAGAAATTCCCCTTCAGCTTCCAGCCACTGCCATGGGGAGGTTCTGCAGCCCCAGCTCAGGCACCCTGACCACCAGCAAGATTTGGTGGCTATGGGCCATGCCATGCCCAGCATCCCCCCAGGGCAGTATGCCCATCCCCCTCATTCTATTCTCCTGACAGCCCTGGTGCAGAAGACTTTTATTTTTATTGGAAAAACCACATATGGCCCTAGAAGACGTATTTGTGTGTCTCAGCGGATGAAATCCCAGGAGCTCTACATCTGGGCACTTGCCTCTGGAGGTTCCTCAGGGACTGAATATACATACAGGAGAGCTTAAAGAGTATTTTAATTATAGTCTTTCCTCAGGAAAAACAGTGCATTCAGTGCACAGAGATCCCCAGGGTCAACACCTGAATTGTGACTAAAAGTAGAGTAACCCTCTGGTTACCCCATCATAGTTCCATGGGATGAGCCATTTGAGATAATAGCTAGAGTAACCCACAAACTGTACATCAACCCCCTTCACACTATCCCAATTCTTTGGCTCCTGGGTAATTTAGCCAGTCACTTTCCAGATGCAGTTTTTCTTCCTCCCTTTAACAAGCCTCCAGGGCAGAGGAAGAGAGAGAAGTTGTCACGCTCTCATTCTGCAAAGAAAGTGTACTTCCTCTGCAGAGGGTGAAATACGGTCCAGTGGGGTGAAACTGTGAAGAAGCAGAGCGTGCCCATGGTACCAGGTAAGAATACTGGCTTTTTTAAAAATATATTTTACTGTCAATTTCTCCACCACAAAACTTAAATCCTTACGTGATCCCTTTTTTTCAGAGTCCCCCTGTTTGCCAGCAGTAAACATCTGAGAGCTGTTTTTATTCCCACAACAGTTTATTGCCATGCAAATACCATAATTTTCAGTCTACAAACAGAGAGAGATCGTCATCCACCCAGTTTGTTACTATACTTGCTTGGCAGAAGGATGTAGTAAAAGTCATGATTGCCCTTGATGTCCAAACTGGAATTCCAGTTTTTAACTCCTTCCCTGCCTCTGCAAGCTTGGGGTTAATTCTTCTAATGACAGCTAGTCTTTTTGAATTCTGGTGTGAAAATCAACCCCATGTTCTCCCTCCCATGTTGACCACCTGCAGAGGAAGGAATAGGCACACAGTACTAGCTCATCGGCCAGTAGAAATTGGTATGGCTTCACTGAAGGTGCCATGTTGAAGATATGCAAAATGAGGGCTTATGACCTTAGTTCCAAAATAATAACGAGTCCATGGCCATGAATCACAGTTGGTCATTTCACTTTCTTCTCTCCCAGGCATATATCCAAGACCCAGTATCACTGCAGTGTAGATCTGCCCCACACCTTCCACTCTGTCTATGCCTGGACATGAGGCGTGAGCTTGCTTGCCCCAACAACCAACCTGGGCATGCATGTAGCATTGCAGGAAGGGACAAGGCCAGCTGGATTTAGGTGGCCTCTTAGGGTGTTATTGGTGTAGACAAATCAGCCCCTTTAAGAGAGGGCATGTGAGCAAATGCTGTAATTCTGCAACTTCTGAATGGCTGATTCCTAATATGGGTGAACAGGAACCAAGAAAGGAAAGCAGGAAGCAACTAGGAATAAAATGGAGAGAGTAGACAGTATCAGTTGAGTCTTTTTTTCTCAGACACATAGTTCAGCTGTGCTGGGGACATGGAGTTTTCTGTAGAAGCAAATGGTGATATCAGAACAAGGATAAGGAATGAGATCTGTATTCATCAATATAGAGAGGGTAAATTCTGCTGTTAAATCAGAGGCACATTGAGTCTTGCCATCTCAGTCACTGCAATTATGCATGAGTTTTCAGTACCTCTACCTGATAATGCTCTTTCTGGCTTTAACAATTTGTTATCACTGAGGTGATATTTGGTCCAGGTAGGATCAATCCACTTAATTAAGGCTCCTCTACTGCTTAATACAACGGTTCTTCTAATTCCTTATATATTCATCATGGAAATGACATGCCTTCAGAGACTTCCAAAATGTCAGTCCTGGCCGAATCCTTAACAAGGGCCTAGAAAGAGCTTCCCACTCTTAGGTCCAGTCATGTAACTCAGCCACAGCCTTTTCTTTCTGTGGGAAGCCAATCTGGGTGTGTTGGAAGGGGACAAGCAGTGTCCCCTCTCATCTGGCTGAAGGGAAAACCAGGGCTTGAGGCACTTGCTCTTCCTGCCTAAAATCAGCTCTACAGGGAAATCAGACACTTATTAAGGAGACCCAGATCCCATTAACAAGTACATCCATCTTTCCTGCCAATTTGATGCATCACTTTGTTCCCAGATGAAGGGAGTTGAATGCAGCTGTTACCTTGAAGGTCAAACTCTGAGTTCAGTCTTGCACCTGAAGAGGCAAAGGACACTTCTCGATGTGTTCCTGCAATTACACTGAGACATCTCATCTAAACACTTTAGTGCACTTTCTTGACATAAAACATTTTCATAAGCACGTACATTTCTTTTATCATTGAAATGCTCTATGTGGCTTGTTTGGGGTTTTTAAAATCAAATCCTTGTGTAAGGTGTTCCCATTTTTAATCTATTTCTCATTAAAAGTTGCTTTTTTCCTAGAAGTAGTTTTGCTTTCATTTTTTGAGGGTCTGTTGAGATTTCCTTTTTTAAACTTCCAACGAAGATGATATTTTTAACAAGCAGTAATTATAAAACACAATACCTGATAGCTTCACAGACAGATGGATCAAAAGAGAGTGTAACTGGAGGTGGGTAGGAAATTACACCCCTACCATCCACAGATGCCTCTGTTCCTCAGACAGAGACACTTCTTCTGATCCTTGAGAGCTCTTTAATCTCACAACAAGCACACAGGGAAGAAAATATCCTCTTCTACATTGAATGTTGTTGACTACAGCTCTGTCAATCAGCACAACATTTCAATTAGGTTTTAGACTGGATTTTGACAAATCACTGTCTGTTAGACCAAAGTTGCTGTTGGTACAAGTTGCTAAATGGTGTGATGCATTTTTCATTATTTATCCAGTCCTGAATCAAAGTCTCTATCTTTCTAAAACATACGCTGCAGTTTCACCATAAATTGTTATGTTGGGAGCAGTTTTCATAGTACAAAATCTACGGCTTGTGCAATACTGGTCAAAACAGGAGTAAATTCGAAAGCAACTTGGGACCACAAACAGCAACCACTTTTTGGATGGGTTTTATGTTTTTAAGTACCAAGGAAGGATACAAGGCTGCTAATTCACTCAGGCATTTCTGAACATGCCTAAGTCTTGAGTAATCTGTAGTGTTTCTGTACCATTTCTATTTCCAGAAATAACCTGTTCGGTTCCATGATGAAAGGCTCACACCCACACAGAAGAGCACAGAGACACCAGTGGCGCCTCAGTCAGAGACATGAAAACCTGTCTCAGCTCCTCCAAGGCTGTCACAAGAGAGGATCAGCCCCAGGGGCTAGGAGAGACCTAGGACCATGAGTCCACCAGGGTAAATCTCTGGGGTACTGCATAGGACAGGACTGACAAGAGGACAAGATTAGGTTATTTGTGCTGTGTTTGTGTATTTCTGTCTGCTTTACTCAGTATTGCTTTCAGGCTGTGCACACAGGAGTGTGTACACACTCGTGTGCCTACTGGGAGCATGTGCTCAGTGTCACTGCTGACTGGGCCTGAGGCTGTGGAGCTGCAGCAGCTTCCCCTCTACGGGGCTACTGGCTTTGGCAACTTGTGATATAAATCTTCAGCTATTTTCAGGCAAAGCTTGAAATTAAGCATTCATAACTCATAAATGAATTGTTAAATGTCAGATTGAAATAAAGCATGAGCTGCAATGGTCATTAATTAGAAGAACCATGGAGAAAGTAAATAACAATATCAGATGCTCTTAATAAAGCCCCAGTATCTCCATTCTCAGCTCCATCTTAAGCTTTTCTAGCAGTGAAAAAGATAGACATGATATAGAAAATGATGGAGGGAAAGCCACAAAGCAGGGAAGGGCACATCCTGGGAGGTCTGCAGGCTGTCAGCTTTGTCAGGGCAGAGGACAATTAGATCAATGTAACGCACATTTGTAAAAGCGTCCTGACCAAGCAGATCAGCCTTACAAGGGCCTGATGCCCTCCCAAGCTGCTGAACCCACTGACCCAGAACAGAGGCAATCAGGGAGGCAGCAGCACAGCCAGCAAGCAAGCAACATGCGTGGAAAAACAGAGCCAAGCCCAGAGCAAATCAGATTATGGTGTTTCTCCCGGTGTCTCCCCTATCCTAACACCAAACACATCCAAGAAGAAGCAGTTATAAAAATATCATTCACAAAATTAGAAGACAAGGGGGAGGAGGAGGAACGGAAGGAATTATTGACAACATCAGTCAGTCCAACAGACAGACACCCACACCACTGCCGTCCCCCACCAGAAACTCGGCCAGGTCTTTATTTGTTAGGTTGGTTAGCTGGTTGGCTTGCTTGTTTGTCTTGATAATAATACCCTGTAGGTTTCTTTGTGTTCACCTTTTGGGTTTTCAGCCTTGAAGTTGAAAAACTCTCAAGCTTTTCTTCAATAAACTTAGAGCATTACTTAGAAAATTGTCTTCTTCTAACACAAAACAAAACCCAAGATTCTTCTCTGCTCACAGAAAATGACACTTAAAGAAAATATCAATATCAAGAGCCACACAAGAAAGTTGCTGCACCATCATTTTTTCAATCAACTACAGGAAAGAAGACATTCCTACAGGGCAGGTGAGAAGAGTTCCCCCTCTCATCTGCTCCTTTGACCAAAAAAATCCCATTTGCTCATCCATGATGGACAATTTAGTTTTCCTTAGGTACAGGACAGGTAAGGTATGAGGTGAGTACAGAGGTCCAATGCTGTCTTCACCAACTCTGCTGCAAGTCATGCACTTAGCAGGGCAGAAGGATTTGCTCTTTGAGTAGATTTGCTGTTGCTATTATGAGGAATGGGCTGCAAAGTGCCTGAGGCAAAACAGCAGGATCCCTCTATTTTAAGGAATGTGTGTGTACACTGAGTATATAAACCAGATCTGACATCCAAAGAGGCAGGAAAATTAAAAGAAAATGAAAAGAATGCTATTTATGACAGAAAAGAAAAATCACTTTAAGATTAGGAACAAGCAAAAGAGAGCCGGCAAGCTATATAATCCTGTTGCCTTGTCTCTTCCAGTGTTTTGAAACAGCAACAAAAACGGCCATGACATCTATGTTTAAAATGCAGCACATGCCCCAAATGTTTTTACAGTGGCTGTTCACAAGCAGGGTTAAGCTCTACAGCAGCATAGCCAGATTTATCACTCAGCCAGTTGCCCACAGAACGGGATGTATGTACTGGAGAGATCAAGTACTAAAGACCATCAGCCACTCCTGAAAAAACTGGCCTGACCAAACAGATCAAAGGCCCAGCTACTAAGTGGTAACTGCTCCCTGATTACCCTTTTAAAATGCAGTGATTGGTTTACATTTTCTTTACTGCAATCATATCATCACTCACCTTTCCCAGGTGGGTACCTTCAGCTCTGTTGCCCTGGGAAGTGTGCAGGTGGATGCAGGAAGTGGGAACCTGTCACTGCTACAGGACCAGCAGGTCTCAGCCTGAAGCCATGAGCTGTGCGTTAAATATTGGCACATGACATATTTTTGAGGCAAAAGCAGCTTTTTCTTAGCATTTGCCCAAGACCTTGATTACAGGAATTAAGAGAGGATAACAAAGTGATGTCAGTCAGTCACTTCCCATGCTGTGGCCCAGCACTGCACTCTCCTGTCAGACACCCAGTGCATCTGCCAACTCCTCCTGAGGGCAGGTTGGGATTCTCAGTTTAAGCTGTGACACCGACTCCAGTGTCCATGGGCTGTCATTGATTCTACACAACAGAAAACAAACATCCCTAGAAAGACCCCACTGCTGGGGTACAGGGCAGCAGCAGCAGCTCAGAGTCCTCTGCAGGGCAAAGTCCTGCTGACAAGTCTCCTAACAGTTTCATCCATCCCTAGGAAGGAGCTTGGGCACCCTGAGAAGCAGCAAGCTCAGCAAACCAAGACCACACTGAGCTGGCCTTGAAGTCCAGCTCCTGTGAAACTTTTTCTTCCACTGGGCTAGAAGAGAGCATCCAATTTTCAATTTCCTGCCTGCAGCCACTTTGAAGCTGGTCCATACAACTGAAGTGTATTTTTTTAAATATTAAATTAAAAAATTCCTACATTTAATACAGAAAAATTATTACAGATGCTGAAAGATTTCTAATGTTTCACCTGAAATGCACACATTGGATTAAACCCTTGGATGCAATGTTTGAATTAATGTAGATCGTTGTAAAGAAATAATTGCTAAATTTAAGTCTATATGAGAGAACCACTGAAGGTGGGTAATTGCAAAACAAGGCATATAGGACTAGATAGGAACACAAATTCTACCTCAGTCACTTATCAATATCAAAGTACTTCAGACAGAAGTGATTATTTCAGGGAATATATGTAACAGCACATAAATCCTTCATCCATAGTGCCTCTGGTGCAGCCAAGTTCTTAATAGTCATCCAGCTCAGCACTGCTCCATGGGGCCCATGGGCAATCCACAATCCATAAGGCACCAGAAGGTGGTCCGGGAACTGATTGCAGAAAAATAATTAAGAAGCTAAACCAAAACACACACACAGCATCCCACGCAGTTGGCAGGCACTTATGTCAGTGCCTGCCTACAGGCACTGCTCACTCCCTGGCTGCTGGTGCTCAGATCAAAAAACCTTGTAGGTCCTTTGATTTTAGAAGATTGAGAAATGTTCATTTAGCTTCTGTGAAATAGGGGAGAGCTCTGACTTGGGCTCCCAAAGCCTGAGTCTTCTCCCTCTAAATCAGGAATATGCCACCTCCTCCCCACTGTTCCTCCATCCCACAGAAACTACCAGCAGAATATTCCCTGGCCCCAGTAGCATGCAAAATATGCCTCTCAGATTTCCTCAAAAGTCTTACCCTGGTCCCAAGCCCGTGGTCCCAACCCTCTGTAAGGAGCATTACAGGGGCAGGACTGGACCCACCGTGCCAAGGTGCTGGGTGGGCAGTGCTACTGCTCCAGAAGTGAGGTTGTTTCATCTGCCCTTGCAGAACCACCCCACCCATGATCCCCTGCCCAGGAGCATGACAAGAAATGCCTGACCGACCCTGAAGAGTCTACAGGGCAATGGATTTAAACCCCAGCTACAACTGAGATGCAGCTCATCCGGTAGCTAAATAAAAGGAGAAAGGATCCCATTATTCATAAATTTGACATCCTGACATTACCAAAAAAAACAAAGCCTGAAAAATAATAACATCTAGAAATATTTTCAGGTATGACAGACTCTGCAGTTTTCCAGTGAGCAATTTGCATGACCCTGGAGGAATTATTGGGTATGCATGTTTGGCCGACTGATAGATTTTATTAGTAAAGCAGATTTCTCTGCTGCAAAGTCTGTTCCAGTCTCCAACTAGAATTAAAAGAACATTGTTTCTACCCAATAAAGAAACCAGCATCTTATAACTGCCCAGATATAAGAAAAATGTAGTTCTGGGATTTTATTTTTTTTAATTACCCTGTCTTTAAAGAATTACCAGCAAGCACCCTGTTTCTCTTGTTGGGAGCTAACATCAAAAAATTGCCTGACAATTTTTCTAAGAGCCAAGAAAGTCAGCTAGTAATCATGTGGAGTTGTGTGGCCAAAGGTACATAAACTGGCTTCACATGGGACCAGCAGTAGATCAGATTGCATTGGGCGGGATGAAATAAAAAATCCCAGAAGTCTAGTTTCTTTGGAAATGTACCAAAACTGTCTAACCATACCAACCTGGCACATCATATGTAAAAAAGTGACTATTTCCTAGTACAGTATATGGGGTGTTTTATAGAAGTCAAAAAATCAGAATGGCCTTAGTCTGACATCGTAAACACAATATACTGTAATGTCATTGAGAGACTACTTGTTACCTACTTGTCCCAAGATTAATGCTGAAATTGAGCACACAGATCTACCTACAGTTTACCTCCGAGCACAGACATGCCTGAAAAATCTCTTTGACATACAACTTGGAAATAGTTACAATAACTATGTAATAGTAGAAACCACTTCTGTTTAATTCACATATATTATTTACATTGGCCCACGGAGTTTACAGCACTGGGAAGCAGCACTGAGGGAATGACACCTTCTTGTGCAGCAAATCTTCTTCCTATCTGAAACACAGCTACTCTCCTGTTTGCTGTGACAGCAAGAGTGCACTTGGAGATACAGGTTATTCTTTCTCCCTGGCTCCCTCCCCACCTGGGGCAGCATGGTAGGGACACAGCTCACAGCCACCAGAGTGGGGAAAGCAAGTCTGCAGTAAGGCAGTTCTTCAGCTTGGGCTGGCTTATCTGGTGCCATCCAAGAGGGAATTTTTCTGCCCCCTTTTCAAGACCAGGCCTGCAAAGGCAAGTCTGGGTGTAAATGGGTTGCAGAAGATTAACAGGTGTCTGTATGCAGTTGATAAGGTTTAGGTTTTTGTGATAAAAACAGATGAAATTCTGCTGTGCTTCAGGTGCAGATGTAGGTTTGACAACAGGGAGGGAATTGTCATTGAAGCCCATGAGCCCAGCCACAAACTGCAATTCTGAAAGTTACTACATCCTTAATCTATTCATATTTAGCATTTAGATTAGATTATCTCTTTTAACAGGCTGCACTGTGTCTTGGAGTCAGTGCATCATTCTTGCTGAATTAGATATATTGTCTCCAATGTAACTTACATATCACTGGCAGCCTGAAGGCATGAATCACTTAGTTTTCAATAATAAGAAAGAATGGTAATTAAAAGATGTTGCAGGAAAAAAAATCTAACACAATTTTATGCAAATCAAGTTTTCTTTAAATGCAAACCAATATTTGTTAAGATTATTTTCTCAAATATAGCTTGTGAACTCCTAAAGGAAACACAATTACTTCATCTCTCATGTGAGATGCCAAGACTGCTAGAGCCATAAAATGTAAAATGAAACAACACAGTTAGATTTGATGACATTTGCTCTAACTGCAGATACTAATCACCAGGTGTCCACAGGCATGCAGAAAAGATAGCAAATAACCGTGAGAAAGCACTAGTAAACCAATATGATCAACTGACTTGTAAACAGCAGAAGACCTAAACCTGGAAGTTTCTGCCCACAGCTCCTGCATGCCAGCTTTCAACACAACTTCATGTAGCTGCATCCTAGTGAGGGCAAACCAGTCATGCTTGTAGCAAGAGTGTGTGCCACACTAAATGGTTAATAGATTCGTGTGGTGATCCTTTTGGGTCCCTTCCAACCCAGAATATTCTGTGATTCCGAATCTGGTTCTAACAAAGGTGGCCTTCCTTGCAAAAGTAATGCGTGCAATGAAGGGTCTAAATTCTATTTATGACACTTGCTCCTAAAGTGTGAAGGTATTTC
Organism: Phainopepla nitens; assembly: GCA_013400175.1. NCBI lineage: Eukaryota > Metazoa > Chordata > Aves > Passeriformes > Bombycillidae > Phainopepla > Phainopepla nitens. Next base: position 62,160 of record VXBQ01010286.1, on the reverse strand, counting down.
TGAAAATGGGAGTCAGACACAAAGATTTACATGCTCTTCTTTTTGCCTTGTATGGTTATTAACTTGTAGCAATTAACTCGGCCGCGCTCCCGCTGGTGCCTCTCTCCCCAGCAAGCGTCAGTGGGTCTCTCAGTTTGCTTTCCTCGCTGCATTCCTCAGCTGTACCAGATGTCAGTCCCTTCCCTTTCCTTCAGAAGGGCTAAAAGCTCATGCTCAGAAGGTCCACAGCCCTTTCTAGCCTCTCCATGCCCGTCTTGGTGTTTTTCTCCTTCTTTTGCCATGAAAGAACAGAGCACAGAAGAGCTGAACCGAGTACAAGGTTTTTCAAGTTATCTGCTTGCTATTAGATATCACTGTACAGCACTGAATTATTTATTCCAGCTTCCTAGGCAGGTGTGTGGCAAATTTCCATACAGCTTTAATGGGAATCAGATTGCCAGCTTCAAACCCAAATTCTTCATCTGCACCACAGCATGACTGTGAAGTGTTGCTGAGCAAGGGCGGGGTGAACAGCTATGTAGAAACAGACCGCAGTCACAGTTGGGAGAAGTATGTGGGTCTCACTTAATAAAACTTGATAGAAAATATTTGTAGCTATTAAAAAATATCGACAAAGGCACGATACACTTCATGTAACCAACAAGATTGTCTCACTAGGACAGGCACGTTCTGGATTTCAGAGTTTGATCATCAGTGGGGACTCTCTCCACTTTGAAAGCACACAACAGGACACACACACCTGCTGGCAGACACAGGGGAGGGTGGCACAGCACAGCAAGAGCACTCCTTGCATGCAGGCTTGCTGTATTCCCATTTCCAGGTGCCACTTCCAGTTCAGGGTTTTCAGAGTATCACATGCCCAGCACGAAGAGGCATCTTCATACATATAGATCTCATCTACGTAAAAAGATATTGGATGAGCTGGGACAAACAAGGTGGCACCCTCAACTCCAGTGTGATCTGAGTGGAGGTAGCAGGGGGATGTCTGCATGCACCTGAGCAGCTAACCCTGTGCCTCCTTCGCATTTGGCAGAGCTCAGGGTACAAACATCCCATCCAAAAGCTGTGCCTTCATCTGGTCCCCTGACCATCTCACAATTCACAGAGAGGCACCAGAAGACCAGGTCCAACACAGGCAGCAGAAGTCAGCTGAGATGAACCACTCTGAGGGCAAGTGATACACAAGAGCCCTTGGCAGCCTCTAGATCAAAGCCAGGCTGTGTGGTCTCATCAAAGAGCTCACGCAGGCCAGCCACCAGCAATCCAGGCAGCATGGCAGCCAGGATCTCAGTGGTACCAGTATTGCTGGATCTGCTCTGGGAGTAGGTAGTGGGATGCTCCCTGGGTGGTGGCTCCCAGCAGTGCTTCCCCTGCCAAGCTGATTGCTAAATATTTATCCTACCGACCCACAATCAGGAGAGTTTCGTGAGGAACCACGGGATGCACTTTCTGCATAGCACACTACAGACTTAGATGAAAAAGCCTCTAACCAAAGAGCAAGACACACCCCTCCCCCCCAAAAAAAACCAACAAAACCCCCCTCATTTGACAGGGAAACAACAGAATGCCTTTATTTGTTCCCTGCCAATGTCAAACACGATTCACAATCAGATGTTAAAATAAAATGGCTTCATTTTTACTGTTACTACTGCATTGTGCTGATTTGGCCAGAAATAAAAACCTCTTAAAAATTAGAAAAAACTGCACAGCTTCTGGAACAAAAAAAAACCAGATCTGAGCGGAAGAACAAAAAGTTGGTACAAACTGATAGTGTCTGAATTTGTCTCTTTTAATAGATAAATGTCTGTGATTATCACAAAAGGGTAGAGCCAGCAGTTTCACTGAAGAGTCCTTGACTGAAGGGTTCTCATGGTCTCCCTAGGCTTGCACAAATTGAATGACTGCACTGCTGGCATAGCTCCTTGCCTTGCCAGCAGGGCACTGAGGGATGCTTGGGAAATTATTGTCTCAGCTATGGATGGGGAGAGGGAGAGCTGTGCCTGGATACTGGCCGTGTGTGCAATGCTGCAGCTTGAAAGTGTGCCAAGGGCAAGCATGCCTTTATCACAGTGGAGCAGACAGAAGCATTCAGTACACCTCAAATCCAAGAGTTTTAATTTGAAACATATCTACGGGGGCTTCAGCTGCCCAGTGTACCCTGCAACCTTGGGTGAAGCACATACTTGGGAGCAACTTCTATCCTAATTATTCACTCAAATAAGTAAGAAAATAAAATGGAAATGGAAATGAATGTGTAAAGGAGGACCTTTTTGGTCATTGTTTTGAGTCACAACCTGGAGTTCAATACTGCTGCTGTCTCATCTGGATCCATCTCCAAATGAGTTGTTTCAAACCAGGATAACTACACTTCCAAATTGACTCAGTGAGCTGAGTGTTGCAAACAGTGTGCAGCAGTGGAGGGGAAGCTCTGCAATGCTGGTAAAGCTTATTCTGAAAGAGACACAAGCAAACAGAAATGGCAGTCACTGGGACAACAGCAAGATGGTGCTGGGGGATATGACGGGTTCAGGAGCCTTGGTGAAGCAGCTGGGCTCTGGTTTGCAGACATTAGTGGAGAGGACACATTCCAGTTCTTCAGCATAAAGCGTCATCTGTGAACTAAAACCTGAGAAAAAAGTTTCCTGTTCCACCAAGTCCATTTCCACTTAGCATTGCCCTACACAGACACCTCCTCTCTCTTCCCAGGCCACCAGCAGAGTCTCACCACTTGCAGAAGATTGCTCATCACTGGCTTCAGTCTGTTCACATTCATATTTATACCTAGTTTGAGCTGCCTCCAGGCAGAAATCTTCCCACTTAATAATATGAAAACCCACCTTTGCATCTGCCCTTAATGTCTCCCTCACACATGGGCATTTCCTCAAGTCAGGTGATTTGTTAGGGCAGGTAAATAGCTCTGTCTTTCTAATTCCTTCCCTTTCCTCTTCCCACCCCTGCCCGAAGACATTCCAAAATGATCCCCGCTTTGCTTACCCTCTTAATGATCACCTTCCTACCTGTGTTTTTGAAACACATCCTGTTTTAAAGCTGGCCTCAGATCCACTGCCCTCTGACATGCCAGGCTGGACAAAGAACAGGCACTCACTTCCCCCAGTTCTCCCTGTAACCTCAGTGTCCTCCTGCCAAAACCACAACACTCATACAAATCCAAATCAAGAAACATGGACCTAAAGCAGGTTTTCCAACCCCATGTCAGAACTGACACATATTCTTAATAGCCATTACTCTTGTTAACATCCTCTTTGGGGAGTTCAGAATTCAATTCCAATCTTTGGCAAACCACTCATGTCAAGGGCAACCTGTGATGGGCACTCAGCTGATGAACTACTAGAGAAAGTCTTGGCCTGGAGATGACAAAGCTTTTCATGACCAGTGCAAACAAAATCATTCTTGCAAAAACAAATTTAAAAGTTCAAAGCAAAGGCTATTAGAATGGAACTTTTGTTTTGCTATCCACAAATTTGTGATGAATCAGAAAAGGCCCTTTTATTACTGCATACATCACCTTTCAGTGATGAAAAGGATTCAGGGCTCTAAAAAAACACAAAAAAGCAGAAGACCAAGGTAGCTACTTGTCAGAAGCGTCTCCTCCTGTGGGACTAGAGCAAACATCTCTGTGTATGTAACATCTCACATAGGCTGTGTGCCAACAGCACACTCCATCTCTTCACAGACATCCATGTTTTGGCAAATGGTCACGCCTGAGCCTGCTTTTGCCACTTGGGGAAATCCATCTTTTTATCCCACTAGTTGTGGACACTTGCTCTTCACTAAAGTTAGCCCTCTTCAGCTCTGCCAACCCCAGTTCTCTCCTGGCTTTCCCACCTTTTCTTATCCCTTGCTTTCACCCCAGGCCTAGATGCCAGAGCATCTTATTCCTTGATGCACATACACACCTTCTCCACCACGAGCCTGGCACTGCTCCCCTACTTTCACTGTGCCCTGCCCTCACCACCTGCAGGAAGTATTGAGTAGAGCTTTACCACCAAAAGCAATGGGAAACTGCACTGAGAAATGGCATAGCCTAGCAGCATCTCCCAGCACTCATAATAAACACAGCGCAGGAATTGGTGAGGCTTAAAAGATTTTTAAAAAATAAATACTTTCTCTGTATCAGGGTCTCATGGGAGGTGGGTCTGGGCTTTTTTTGCCATGCTGAGCAATAGAGATGGAGAAAAGTGTGAGTGGTAATCTCAGGGCACAGCAGAGAAAAGGCAGTTATGATCTTGAGATGAGAAGACTTCATTCAAAGGGACAAATAAAGCAATGAATTAAGGTATCCTGGTGGCAAAAGGGCTATTACATGTGAAATAAGCAACTTTAATGAGGTTGCAACCCTGGATTTATAGTCCCAACTTCATGTGCAGAACTTCAGGTGCATAACTCCATTAGCACTAATGGCATGTGCACAATTAAAGCCCCATACAACAAGATGAGACTGCTGCTATTAAAATCAGCCACAAACAAGCTTCAAAGAGGTTCTCCCATTTAGCTCAGCAGAGTGATCTGAAAAAGAGAAGCACATTTGTAGCTGAGCTGATCACTTTGCAAGGTGGTCAAGTATGAGCATTTACTGTGAATTCTCTGTATGGTGGATATGAATGGGTTGGATGCTACTCCGGCCCCTGGACACTTCCTCTGCCAGGAATATGCTTCTGTTCTCCATGAATGGTCAGTAAAAGTCTCGGCTTCAGTCACTGTCAGCTCTTGCTTTCACACTGGGGAGGTGTTGGCACAGAGGATATCCTGGAACTTCCCTCCCTCTCGATTCCTTGGCACATTGCATGCAATGGCCACAGGCTGGGCAGGGTGGCTCAGGTCACAGACACAGTGTGTCCCCTGAGGCTCCCAGCCTGAGGGCTGGCTGTGCCACACACAGCACAGCTCACAGAAAGCACTCCAGCTAGCTGGGGTACCACAGTCCAGCGAGGTCACTCACCCCAGGCAATGGTCCATCCCTCTGAACTACTTGCTCCCAGAGATGACTCTGGGCTGGCCCATGCCCTGGCACAGCAGGTATTTAACTCTGAAAAAAAAGCCTCTTAGGATTCAAAAATCAGCAGGACACAGCATTGGAGATACTCTAGATTCTCATGGGGACAAAAAAATCGCCTTGCACACACAAAATACAGGACAAAATAGCTCAGTACTTTAAATCTGCAAATGTCTCACCTGTTCTCAGGAGCAGAGCACATATTAAACACCCAAGTGACAATATGCCAGCTGAGACCCTATTTGTTTACCTGCTATTAAATAGTGCTACCAGGCAGCCATCTCCAGTTGAAAAGGGCAGCAGTTCATATTATCAGTTTCTTAAAAAAAACAATGCTGATATTACAATTGAAACTGCTTTCTTGCCAGAGAGAGGTAAAAACTATTTAAATCTGAATAATGCCACAGCATATCTGAGGGTAATGGAATAAGGTGCAGAGGCTGAAAGCAGAACTACAATGACAAAACATTAAATACCAGTATGACTTTAGATATTATACTATGATCTCCCAAGAGTTGTAACTCTTCAGATATATGAAGCATTCAGAAAAATTAAATTAAACCCTTAATCACACATTTTTTTTTTCTACAATATTTAAAATGTTATTTTACCAGAAGCCATGGGGAGTCCTATGTTCTTAATACACTCAGAGATTTTTACAAGCTAACGTTAAAACTGACTGAATTGTCATACACGTTCACACTTAAGCCTGGTCTGAAAGCTGTTCTCTTTAATGTAATGCCTATATTCTTACATTCTTACTACTCACAGATTTCAACAGTATAAAATTTTGACATCACCCCTGAAAAGTCCATGTTCACAGAGAATCCAACAGTTTTACCATCAGCTTTAGTGGCCGGAGGCTTAAGCCTAGAAATCTCAAATCTGATAGACATTAAAGAATGAACAAGTTTCCTGGTTAATCTAATTTAGCTAGCACGAGAACATTCTCTACAACGCCAAGGATAATACTGGCAGCACAAGTAGCCACACTTATGAGGAAGCTACTTAACATTTTCCATTGTAATACTCTGCTTCAGGATAACTTTGAACAATTCAGGCTAAACATTCCTGATGGTAGCTGTCTGACTAAGATGATCTTTTTTGGGAAGCTTTAGCTCAAGGGATTCAGCTATTTCCAAGGCTGAGGTTACAGAAAAGGAAAAAAAAAAAAAAAGAGAGAGAGAAGGATAACTAGAGTTTCATATGAAAAGCTCTGGCACCAACATAAGGGAAAATACGAGTTTTGATCTTAAAATTCAAAGAATGACCAAGGATGAAGACTGACAAAGAGCACAGAATATGGCGGAAAATAAGTAACATGATGATCTAATTACAGAATTAAGAAACAGAAGAAATTAAAATCAGGTGCTAAGAAGAGGGGAGGCAGAACAATCTTGTCTGGCTGGTAGCATTACAGGACCAGAAGGGTTCATCACACCTATTGCATTTTGGCCAGTAACACGGCTTTGCTGTTCTGCAGGTAGCAAAGCAGCTCATTAACACATCTCTGCTGTCAGGTACACATAGCAGGTAATTGCACTGTGCAGCTGCTTTCCACTCTCCTGGCTCTCAGGGAGAGTAACTGTGTCTCCAATACAGCCTCAAATACAGCTGGCATGGCAGTCTACACAAATTCATACAATAATTTCTGCTTTACTAGACTTTGGAAGTCTGAGCCCTCAAGAGACAGGAAAAACCTGAACTGTCAGTGCAATCTTCATCCTGTTACTCAGTACACAACCTTTTAATAGCCTAATCATGTACTATTTTCTCCATAAGATGTAACAATCAGGCAATTATACTTAGATTCTCCAAATGATATCAAGGGCCTGCTGAGCATGGGCTGGATTGAGCACATGAAGTACTTTAAATACATATGACAGACCACAGCATCTGTCTTAAGGAGCTTACACTCAGAAAATACAAAAGAGAGAATTGCTACTTATTGTACTGGAGGAATGAAGCACTGGGATTCAAGGACCTTCTCAGGGCGGTTAGCTGCACCTACTGATCCGGGTTTAGACAGCATTCCTGTTGGGCCCACGTCTATATTGCCAGGCAGTTGTGAATGAAGCAGCAGCTCACATGCTTCAAATCAAGAAGAGCTGCCCTCTACATAAAGAAATTATTCACCCATGTCTATCAGCAGCAATACTGACACTCTAGTACCTAGAGTGGCACATTTACAGCTGGGGCCTGATGGCAGGCAGAGCCTGTGGCTAGTGAGCCACAGGACATGGACAAGCTTCTCTCCAGGAATGGGGGTTTCCTCCTTTGGGACTGCTAAGCCCAGGCCTAGGTCCTCTTTCACCTCCTTCAGTGATGAGGAATGCCCTTCTATATTTTGCAGGAGAAAAGCAAAGTTTGGTTGTCCCAAGAGGGGAAGAAGCAGTGGCCGCCTATGAAGGGGATGAGAAATTTCAGATAGATGCCTGATTTTTACCATTTATTTAAGATAGATGAGAAATACCATATATACACAAAAGGAGTCTCTTCTAATAATGCTATGATATGATCAAAATTCTTATGATTTAAGAAATATTCACATCCAGAAATGCTGGCTTTTCTGCCAGCATGTGTAGTTTGCAGACAAACACAAACCAGTCACTTTACAACCATGGAAGTGGTTTGGTGCTTGATTCAGAAGCCTTTCCTAAATTACCTGATTTCTCTTCTACAGCCATATAAAATTAAAATGCCTGGGTATCCCCCCCAAAACAAAAGTATTTCCTTGGAGAGTGGGGATTAATTAATACCCACAGGAGCCTTAACAAAATATCAATTTGCAGATGGGAGCTCTTCATTTCCAAATAGCTTGTTTGCCTGCACTCTGCGTTAGCCAGCCCAGGATGGATGCTGGTGGTCCCTGTGAACGCGGGCCTGCACAGCCTCCCCTGCCACACGCCCTGCACTGTGCACCGCTGGTGGTGCCAGCATTAACGAAGGATGATGCCGAGCTTTTCTAACGAGGCAGAGCTAACGCAGTCACGCAGTCTCAGCTCATCTGATACCTTCTAAACTCGTTGGCCAAGTGCAGAGAGAAGACAGAGCAGCGGGCTGAGCCGCCAGGGTGCCCGGCAGCCGCGCGGCCCCGGCGCTGGACCCGCACTCGCTCAGAACTGAGAAACTCCTGGAGAGAGAACGGAACATCTCATGTGGCACTTGTGTCTGGGAGGCATTGTGAGCAGCTATTTGTGGCTGAACTAAGAAGACCAAAAAGCCACAAGAAACCAAGCCCATGATTGCTTGTGCTCACATATATAACTGTAGAAAGTGCTCTTCTATGAACCGAGAGGTTTTTCCCCCTAGTAGCACTAGAAACTTAGATGTCTTAGAGCATGACTTCAGGAGTCATGTTAAAAATTATTAACTTTAATAGGACCTTGAAGTCCGTGTTAACATCACTGAAATGTGTAATTGCAAATCATTTTGGAAACTATTTTCTTCATAGCCAGTAACAACAGAATGTCCAGACTTTTGTACAGCAATTAATATGATCATGCTTTTTTGCTTTTTGCCTTTTTTTTTTTCCAATGAAAAAATAAATAACTATCTGTGTGGAAATCACACATTTGGTCCAAAACAGAAACTGCTCATGTGTTAAAATTCTTGCAAGACAGACGAGCCTTGATCTACTTACTTCTAAAATACAGAAACTGGTCATTATTAGTCAAGACTTCCCTTTTGAGCACATTACCACATCTTGAAAAAGTCTGCTGAGTTCCAGTTATGTTTTCCTGCCTTAGATGCAATCTGTGAGCTAATAATTAAATTTGCTGATGTTAAGGAAGCAAAGTCAAAGATTTGAGAACAACAAAAAAAAACCTTAATCAGTTCTGTGACAGAGAAAACCTATTTAAGTGCTTTGTTTTCAAATATCAGAATACAAGCAAGCAAAACACTGCATGTGTTATGAGACCTCTGAATCTTTCAACCAGATTTCAACTTTCTAACCTGATGGATGGGGCTCCCCATCAGTTTTACTGAGAGATAAGGAATGAAATCACACACTGAATAATGAAAACATGACACTTTTTTTCCACATAAAACGGCATTTGCATTGGTCAAATCCAGAAGGGAAAAAAAAAAATCCCCAAAAGATTGATGTATCACAAGACATTTAAGCAACATCACCCTCAGTAATGGAGAGAGACTGAATAAATTGATCATTCAAACCAGAATGGCAATCCTTGTTGCACATATTCTCTTCATCTTAAAAAGTTTGGAAGGCTTCAGCTGTGTTTCTGATGGATGAATACATTGCTACTCTTCCTTGTTTATTTTACTGACACTCTAATGCCTTTTAATATCATTGTAAAACGGATCTGGCCATTTTTCCTCACATATAAATGTTTGCTTTAATTGAATAAGACATTAACTTTTCTTTTATTAAGGAGCCTTTTGCTTTTCTCTCAGTAAGGAGCCTTTTGAAAAGCTGCTGTTTTTAGAGACATCCTCCACAGTTCTGCACAGTTCACTACTGCTCAGCATATGATGAGTTGTGTCAACAGCAATCTGTTCTGTCAATAAAAGATCAAAAATAAAACACAAGCCCAACTTCGTACAAACCTCCTTCCAGTAGTAAAGTCGACATGAAAAGCTTCTGAACGAGTCCCTCTGGACTAGTCCAAAGAGCAGCCCCACCATCTCCTGAACAGTGCCAAGGCTTTAAGGCCCCTGCAGCTGAAGGGCAGGGGCACGAGAAAGTTGAATCCGGGACCATACCTGACACCTGAGCAACTCAAACCTCCACCATAATTGGAATGTTCAGATCACAAAATTTAAAGCATTATTCCAACTGCAGACAAAGCTTTCCAGAAGAATTAATGGAAAAGTAAATATAATGACAGAAGGCATGGGTTTTAGAGCGGCATGCTGGTTTTGCTTAAAAATCAACAAGCTGTGGGCAAAATCTGAAGAAAATTAAAAGGCAGCATAAAATTCAAGGGAAGAAATGCACAGGCATGGAAAATCATGAGGGACGTATCTCTCACCCCAGGGCTGTCAAACCGGATGAGAAGCAGTTCTACAGAGAGCAATTCAATTCCTCTTGCTGCACACACTGCACATATTTTGACTGGGATATTATTTGCATCACCAGCTCCTAACGACGTCTTAACAGAGCACTCAGAGTCCTTCGTCTGCCAAGTGAGAACCATTAAATAGTGCTTGCTTCTTCAAGATGCCTCAGATTGTCACCAGTGATTTGTCATATCGGAGATTTGTCGGAAGGCAAAAAATTGAGCAATGCAGACCAACAAGATGAATGCACGGGCTCAGAAACTTGCAAAGTATAAAGAGCGTAAGCACAAAGATGTCAAACGTTCTTTACAAGTACTATTGGTTGCCAATCCCAATCCCATTGAGCATCCTTGCTAGCACCAAAAAGGACATCTGCAACCTCACTCAGATCTTCTCTACTCTGCCCCTCTGTGCCCACGTTTACACCTGCACAAACACTACTCATTCTTACAGGGCAGGTCCTTATACCCACTCTGGTCAGCTCTGCACATGTCCACACTTCGACAGGACACACAGGAGTAGAAATTATGCCTCCTAAATATTTAAGTATTTGAGAGAACATCATGTGGAGCTGAAAAGAAAAAAGGACATGATAACCTGGGTAGAAGTGGGGGAGCACCCTGTGTTTCCTCCATGTGGGCAGTCAGCAGCAGAATGCTTTACAGCTTAGATGGAGTCTGGTCCAACTCTCAGAACACCAAACAGAATGGAAACAGCACATCGTATTGTGATGTCAAGGCAAGGTCACACCAAGTATGTTCAGATTACAGAAAAGCTCTCCCACTTAGTGTCATCTTCCTTAAATATTAATGTTAAGGACCAGATTCTGACAAAAGTTGTGGCAGTTAACTGTATCTAAAAAAATTTTTTTTTTTTTTAGTTAAACCAATAGATGGTCCAAAGTTTAACACCTTATCCTATGGCCTGTCCTGGGGATAACTGGGGTGCTGGTCCAACCAGACACATTTCAGACTGTTAGAAATGCTGAGATTAACCTGTCCCACTTTGCCTGGAGCCAAGTGGGAGCTGCACCATCCATCACTGTGAGTACCTCAAACAAGCAGAGCACGGACTTTCTGACCCTTTATGCAATACCAACTCACATCCACCCCACCCCTCACCAGCAAAGCCTTTTTGTCTACACATAACAAGGGCACTGGGAGAGGGGCACAGCCCCTGTGAGTGGCAGTCATGGCACTGGGACCTGAGCTAGCGTTGTGGTTAAGGGAGATGGCACTTCACATCCACGTTGGCTCAAATTATCAATACAATTAGACATTTCACAAGCAGCAGTGGAACAGAGGCAGTAAATCTCACAGCAAAATCTCACCAGCTATACTGCTGAAGATCCCAAGTATTAAACAACTAGAAGAAATGCTGCTCTTCTCCAGCATCAAAACTAAGATAATTGTCCCCTTTTTTCTCTATTCAGATGTCTTGAAAGACTTGCACATCTAGCTTGGAGAGCCTGTAAGGATGTGCCAGTTAGAGACAGATACCATAGTAACACTTTCTCTTATAAGGATTACAGTTCTGCAGAAATAAAAAACAATTACAAGCCAGTTATCCCAACACAAACCTGCACAGTTAGGAGCCTGACAGGAGACAATAGCCTGATGCAGACTGTGTGTGTAACTACTAACCACAGGGCAGGCTTTCCCTTGCATGCACATTTGGTCTCCTGTGTGTATATGTTACTTGTGGACATGTAGTGGAGATGGAACCATGGGGCAGAGGCCATGCCTGCCTCTGCAATGGCTTGCTGACCAAAAAGAAGGTCTAACTTATTAATACACACTTCTCAGAGACACTATGTCACTACAGATTCATTAGTATACAGAAAAGCCTTTCACAGACAAGAAAGCAGAAAAAACAGGTAGTGCTACAATAATCAGAATTAGAAAGGACATACTTTGTGGTGTATGAGCTGCCAGCTCACTTACATTAGGTAAAGAACAAGTAAAAGCAAAGTTCCACAAACACAGACATAGTGGGGAAAATCCACACTGAATCCAGTATGAAGACACAGCCCAATCCCTATTAATCTCTAATCTCCACAGATGTTGATTCTCTTTTATTGATCAACCCTTCAAGTAACTCCATCTCTTTTGCTTCTCAGAGAAGCTTCCTCTGATTATTTCCACCATGACAGAAGACCAAAGTGTAATTCAAAATGGAACAGTTAAATCATCTCCAAAATCTACTTACACCTCACCTACTTCTGTATCTCATTTCCCCATCTGACACAGGTCTATGCCTTTAAAAGCCACAAGCCTCTACTGAAGTCTTCCTTATTTCGTAATGGACTTTAACTGACATTTAGCACATTCAATCTGGCTAAATAAAATCCCCTGAGCTTGTTAAACTTCAGCGCAGAATATTACTGTCTTCTTTCTTCATTTACATCCTCAATCTTAAAGAACTAATTCAAAACACACAGGTTGTTTTTCATCTGTTCCAAGTATTTGTTTTGCTAACTTTGCAGACCTCCTAGTATGTATAATGTTACTGCTGCTTCCTTCCATACACAGGAAGCTACAGTCTTCTACTCCCAGTTATCCAGAAGATCGTTTTTTCTCTCTCAAATGTCTCAGCTTAATTATCTGCTCCTGCTTCTCTTCCCTGGTGGTTACTCGGGTGCTACAGAAAACTAGAAAAATTAACAGTCTGAATATTTTTTATATAGGAAATGAAACTCAATCATGTGGCACTGTACCAGGATACTTCAGTGATCTTTGATTTCAGAGGAGTTCACTGTATGAAAGCTAACACAAAAAAAGGTGCCTAAGGTTTCCAAAGTAAAAGATCAGCCTGGCAATTTGACAGATATGTGAGGGCTGAACAAAATCTGCATGCATATCTACACAAATATTGCAATCACTATAGTTTAGATTGGAAAAGAATAAGTACTTAGTCTAAACCCCAGGTTTCACATGCTTTCCAAAATATTCACCTTAGAAGCTGAAATATTCCATGCTAGGTACCTATTTAGAGGATGTTATTTTATAAGACCAAACCACACTCCTTCAGCCATTTTAGGCTCTTGGAATTCAAGACACAATGACATGAACTCAAGAGGAAAAAGAGACGAAATCACAACAGCAACACGTGTGAGTTGCCATGCACTAAATCTTTAACTTTCTTGTTAAAAAGATAAGTAGATCAAGTTCAGGAATAAAGACTCATCCACATGACAAAGCTCCTGCAGAGGGACACTGCTCTTTTACACCACACTGGCTGCTCCAGCTACTTCTGGACTTTCTTTTGTGAACAATTCAGTAGCATCACTGGATTGCACAGAACCACTTAGGCTGAAAAAGACCTTTAAGATCACTAAGTCCAGCTATTAACTGGTTTTCATTCCAGTTCTTGATTCCAGATTCTGACTTCGACGCAGTTGGTGGCAGCAAGAGGAAATGGGAACATAACAAAATATGGTGGGGACCAGTCTCCACGTCCCACTGGTTTTGTGTGTTCTGAACGTGACGTCTAAAAAACATTTGTGATACAGAAGGACCACTGCACCAGACCATCCAAACAGATAAAAATAAAAATGAGCAACTGCCCCACGTGTCTAGCACATTGCAGAAGTAACTTCTCAACCAAATCTGGGAAATCTTAAATTTCTTCTCTAAGTCAGTTATACTGAACATATGTAATATTTGTTTTTATTTCCAATTCCAAGTTAAATAAAACCTGCATTATTTGCTATGACTAAACATGAATAATTGCCAAACATATATAAAACCTGAGTGACCACAGAAAATTCCAGTTCAATAGGGCCAATAAGTAAGAAAATACTAAAATATCATTAAATGTGCCTTTATTTTTCTATTATAAGAGAATTCTACATAAACTGAGCTCACTCTGTTTTATGAGACTTTCCTCCCAATACAATAAATTTTCAAGATCATCATGATCTTGAAAAGGTAAAGGTGTAAATAACTCTTCTTGTTGAGGGCTACAGCAGTTTCTTCAGTTGTTGTAATCCTGGAGAGCCTGAGCCATGAAAAGCTTGCCCAGGTTCTGTGCATTGAACTCCTTAATATTCTGGCAGTAGGTATTAATTTGACCTGTCAAAAGGAAAGAGTAAACCCTTGTCAGTTTTGAAATTCAGGAAGATACCCCAGAACATAATTTTCCAAAAGCCAAATGTGTGTGAATCACTGAGGATTTATAGAGAAGCCAATAACTCTGATCAACTACTCCACACTTAGGAATTTTACATTTTCAGGATGCCCAAATATATTTGGGAAGAAGAAGAAACTAAATTAGGAGAACAGGTAGATTGGTGTGCTCAAAAAAACCCTTAATTTTTCAGTAATATTACATACAATTTCTGAAAATACATATGACAATAAAAAGAATAAGCAATTCTTGCTGCTGAACTGAAAGCTCAATCACATTAATTCTTGAATTTAGCTGCTCTAAAAATTCTACAAGACTAAATTTCAGTTCTGTTCCTATGCATATGCTTTCTCTATTAAAATATTTGTAAGATATATTTTTCAGCAGCACACTGAAAACTGTGCCATTCCTCTCTGACATTCTGCTAACCTTTTTTTTTTCTACCTAACATTTCACTTTATTTGCTATTTCAAAAATCATCAGGGTATGAAGATTTGTGGGTGCTTTACAAATCAAACGTGCCCATCAAAACATTTTTATACTCTTACAGCCACAAGTTATTTCCCTTGTTAGCTAGGAATAGCAAAACATGAAGCCAGCTTAATCAAAATTAAGGCTGTTTAGAAGGCCAATAAACTCTCGATTTAATGCTCTATTTGAAAAGTTTTTAAATGCCTCAGAGACAAAGAGCTAAGTTTTATTCTTTATCCGCAAACTTTACTTCAACTAAGTTGAAGTGGATGCTTTCAATTCTTCCCCTGACTATGGTAAAAGAATAAATAAAGAAAGTGCTTTGGCTGAAAACTGTCTTTTCCTTTAAGTATAATAGTTTTCAATTCCTTCTCTCGTAAGGGGTGATTCATCCTAAGCTTTCACTTTCATAAAACACACGTCTACACACTACTCTCTTCCACTGCATTTATAAGCTCTGCTAGAACTGAATATTTCAATACTTTCATGCTCCTAGGATTCAGTACCTGCTAAAAACTATAAAAACAATAGGCTTTTCTAAAAGACTCTGTGAGGAGCAATAAATCAAGAACATTAGTTCTTCAAAACACAGCACTTATTAGCAGTGTAAAACTATTAAATATTAAAATAATAATCTCTTGGTCACTTCAAAATTCAGGTAATTCAAATCCACCTTTTTTTTAACATCAAAGCACTATTTGACGTACAGTACATTACCAGGATTCTGAATTTCCTCTCAGTACAAAACAAGGTGGTAGCTATCTGATCCAAAGAGCCTGCTACAGTTTAACAATTTGCCCTCTCATGACATTGCCCAAACTTATTTTACTTAGCAGGGCACCTGGGTGAGGTCCTAGGTATTTTTACCCGTCCAGGAGGCACAGGACAGGCACTGACAGCAGCTATGCCTGCAGCCCACCAGTGAACTGAAGAAATTGGGGGGTGGTTTCTCTTCCTATCTATGCTTTGTTCCCATTTATATTTTCCCTTGCCTGGCAGTGCAAGAATATGGGGATAGTTTCCCTGAATCTCTGGCCGTATAAAACAAAGAAATTATCTCCACTCTATTTGAAATTAAAAGGAAAACCTTCTCAGCTGCTGCAACAACCAGTTCAAACCTAGAAATGCTATCAATAACCTGGGGCTGCTGTCAACTGCTCTGAATCAGAAGTTCCAGCCCAAACAGCTTTTTCCTCAGTCTTGTCAGTACAGCTCTCAAACTTCTGAAGCTGAGGGAGGGGCTGGGGCATGAGTGAAGGGAGCAGTTACACCCATTCCTGCAGAAAGCCTCCTGTGGAGCATTTCTCCATCTCTCCTTTAAAATCTCAAATTTAAAATATCAAGGATAGGATTTGGGATGCTACCAAGCTAAAATATCACACCATAATGGCAAAGGCAATGAAAACTTAAAATCCTTTCAAAGGATACAACTGCACTTTTTCCCAAGCAGACATTCTCATGTTAAAAGGTAAGCTGAAAACACTGGTAAACATTACCTGCAATAAGGAGTGACTCCATTCTTGGAGGTGGTTGTGGTGGTTTAAAAAGCTTATTGATGTCCTCCTCAGGAAGAGGGGGCTCTCCTCGGCTTTGACGCTGGATATTTTCTTGCTGACGTCTTTGCTGATACTGAAAATAAAACAACAGAATCAAAATGCAGCAGACTTACAAAGCTGCAAAAAATAATTTCTTTTCAGATGCTTTCAACAAACCAGCAAGTATGTTTTAAAAATTACATTATTTAGTGCAATTCAGGTTACTACAAACAATAGAATTCAATTCACAGTTTATTTCAATTCACTGGCAACAAGGCATTCCCCATCCCACACACTGGCACCTTAAATAAGTGAGATAATGGAGAATCATATAGTACTGAGGTAGTGAGATTAACTTCTAAAATTTTTCAGAGATAAATACTGTATCTGATGGAAAGAATAGAGCATGGTTGATAAAGGCCTCCATTGCCCCATAAAATACAGAAAAGCAAGGCATGAGAAGCCACCAACTCAGCTAGTTCCACTAACCAGAAATTCTCCATTTTATGCAAGTTAAAGGTCAAAACAATATTAATATGAAAGGGGAACAAACCTTGATTAAATAAGATATTTTAAGCCAAAAAATATTAACTCTAAACTGAGAACAAAGTGGTGGCTGAAACCAAGCACAATGGTTCGTTTCTCCATTAATATGCTAGAATAGCAGCTTGTTAAAGTTCTTCTGCTATATATATAAAAAAATATTTGTTTTCCATGCTTCTCTTCGTCACAGAGATTACTCAAACTTTATAAAAATTGAGATAAACGTTTCTGCAGCTATCAGATAAACATTTTCTCTTGCAAAGCTCATAAATTCAGAAACTATGTAAGATTTCATACTGTATGTGGCAGTGAGGATTTAGTTATAAAGTTTGTCTTCAAAGTCCTCATATTCAACACAAAAAAAGTCTTTAAAATAAGGAGACAAAGAGTACAGAGTGTCTTCTCTCACTTACTTAAATGAATCTGTGATCCAATGAGTCTGAAAACAGTTCTTTCTTACTTGGTGGCACAATCAAATGAAGTAATTTTTTTCCAGTAGTAGCAACAAATACATGTTTTTGGACAATGTCAAAAATAAAATCTGAAATGCCCATATTTGTATGTGAACTGCATGTAGTTTCTTCTTTCTTTGCATTACCCCATTCAGTTCTCAGCAGTCTGCCTATTATTCTTTATTGAAATGGCTTGCTTTTAATCACCATTGCTCCATTTTAGAAATGAAGTTACGACCACTAAGTATGCTGCAATGAGCCACTACTAAGGCAGCTATAGTTAGTAAAGAAATTAAGTGAGACACCATGGAACCTACTTTGCTCTGCATTTCAAAATAAATAGATCCCCTTGTTGTTAACAAAAACCTTTGAAGTAGATGCCATCCTTCTATTCAAATTAGGCAATAAAGGAAGAAAAAAATTCTGAAGATAACATGCATGAAGCTTCTATGTCCTTGGGAATTCTATGGCCAGGACAGACAACTGATCATGTGCTGCTTCCCTAAAACATTCCCTGTCCAAGTTACATTTTATTTACGCGAAAAAAAGCAATTTTGATTTTAAAACAGTCAGTGATGAAGCCTTTTACATGAACAACAGGTGCTCTTTTTAATAATCACTTTGTGTGGCAATATCTGCAACATTTTGTCTTAAAAGTGACCTTTTTCAGTTGGCCAATACTGAATATTGTCCTATCTCTGTCTGCTAGATAGAAAAGTTCAAATTTATTCTTTGTGAAGGTATCTCTTGAATAAGCAAGTAATTTGTTAACTTATCACATTATGTGAATTCTGTTCACCAAAATCTCCTCTCCAGGCTTTCAAACAATTCTCATAGTGCTTTTTTTCCGATTTTCCATCCTCCTACAGTCAGACAGAGCATTGCTTTATCTGTGCAGCATAAGCAAAGAAAGTAATGCTGTCTCCAAATATCAGCATAGTTAAGGTTGGAAGGGACCTCTGGAGGTCACCTTGTCCAACCCTTCTGTTCAAGCAGGGTCACTCTACTCCTGCTCTTCATACTCAAGATTCTCTAATCAATGGATTTTAATTCTAATTCTCTAACGCTTTGGATTTTAAAGAGGCCCTTTGGCACCAGGAATTGAAAGTCAGCATCACCCAATCAGCATCACTATTTATTGATACTAAACATGACTAAAATGTGTTTTTCAGTCAAAGAACAGTCCAACTTCGTCACAGTCTATTGGACTATGTTTCTTTATTTCTAGATGCATGACTACACATGATGGTACTAAGACACAGTATGGTTTGGAGCCAAACTTGTAGCTCTACCTCTTTCATTTACTGAATCTCTTATTCCCGTGTCCATGGTGCATTTATAAATTATTTTGGTTTATCATAAATCACTAATAAATATGTAAAACAGCAAAGAAAGCTAAATCCATACCACGTGCCACTAGAAGTGAATTCATTTGGTAATTGCCCACTGACTAACCCATTTTATAAATCTTGTATTGGGTTTGTGTGGCAAGATTTTGGTAGCAGGGGGAGCTACAGGGGTGGATTCTGTGAAAAGCTGCCAGAAGCTGCCCCCATATGGCCCAATATGGCCAACAGCAGCTGGCTCTGGGATGGACTCACCACTGGCTAAGGCCAAGCCCAGCAGTGACAGCACCTCTGGGATAAAATATTTCAGATTGGGGGGAAAAAAGGGGAAAAAATGCCAGTCAAGAGAGAGGAATGAGAGTATGTGAGAGAAACACCCCTGCAGAAACCAAGGTCAGTGAGGAAGGAGATTCCCCTGCAGCCCGTGGTGCAGAACATGCTGAGGCAGCTGTGCCCCTGCTGCCTATGGAGGAGGGGGGGAATGTGAGAGGACATCCCTCAGGATGAAGGAGCAGCAGAGATGTATGATGAACTGACCACTATTCCCTGTCCCCCTGCACTACTGAGGGGAGAAGAAGAGAACTCTGGGACTGCAGCTGAACCCAAAAGGTAGGGATGGGTGAATGCAAGATTTGGGTTAATTTCTCATCACCCTACTCTGATTTGATTGGTAATCAATCAAACTAATTGTCCTAAGTCAAGCCTGTTTTGCCCAAGATGGTAATTGATGAGTGATCTCTCCCTGCCCTTAGATCAACCCATGAGACTTCTGCATTTTTTCTCCCATGCCCAGCTAAGGAGTGATAAACTGGCTTTCTGGGGCATTTGGCATAGAGCCAGGGTCAACCCACCACACTGTGTAACAGGTGTATTTTCAAAAGATTTTGCTTAGATCCCAATTCATCTGTCTTGGATAACACAACCCAACCTTTATGTTTTTGTGGGAAAAAAATGTTCTCATTTAGGAGTCTCCATGTTACCAACCTGATGCTTCTGCTGCTGCTGCTTGCTTACATTCCTCAGGTAGGTATTGTATTTAACAATGTCTTGGCTCATCTCATCCACTCTGTCCATCAGCAGCTGCAGACTCTTCCCAAGATGATTACTGAAATAGGAGAAACATTCATGAAAGATTAAATTTACTACTACAAATAAAGATTTAAAATTAAAAATTCATTCTGTCTCTTGACCAGTATTTCTGCACTAGTGGCACCATTTGCAAATTTTTAAATTCCCGATTATCTTTGTTCATTTATTTGTTTGATGATACTTTACAGCTCATCTCCTCCGTTAGCATCTCTGCCTCACTGCAAATACCAAGCTTAAGTGTTTTGGTCTTTCCAGGAACCTCCCAGTAATGAAAAAAACAATGCCTTGCATGAATTTACAGTTACAAGAGACGGAGATCATACATCTAAAAGAAAAAGTCCGACGCTTTTGTGACATGCAACCCAAGCAACGTTCCAGGAGATGTGCTCAAGGTGTTTGGTTTCAAATTACTTTTTAAAATTCACCCCCTGAATTTGGTTTTTCACAAGTTTTTACTTATCCTTCTGTTAAATATTATTCTGAATAAGAATAGTTAAATATTCTCCAGAACTCCATCTCATTAACTGGTCTATCAAACCATGCCTGGAAGTTGAGCAGACATGGTTTGATCCTAGCTGTTGAGAGGGAGTGCTGCATCCTGTCCAGCCAGCTCCACATTCCATACCATAGGCAACATGGAAGCAGCAGGCTGGGCGCGTCCAGCTCCAGTTATGCGATCTACTGCCTTGGCCAGACAAATGCAGTCTGTTAAACAACTTTTATTGTGACCATTTTTAGCAATGGATTCAGTATTTTGCAGCCATGTTCAACTTAAGATATACCTTCCAAGTCAAAGTTTTGGAAGTTTTTAGGTTGGTGCCCATGGAGACATCCTCCTAAATTGTGTTTACAGGGTACAGCAGTAAAAGAAGGACACTTTCTGCTCTCTATTGATCCCTTTGACAGAAGCTCGTTTGTTGGCTCTGTTGTCCTGCTTGGCTGAAGACCAACAACTCTAAAGCTAAACTCCATCTTTCTCTTCCTCAATTGAAATCCACTAATATCCATGAGAGTTTCTTTCCAATTTCTGGTGCACTTCAATGTCAGAATCACATCCTTCAACCACTGTTTTACCACGTTATCTGAGATTCTCTCTTCTTTCACAACCCTGTCCTACGATCCTACAGCCTATGGACAGGAGAAACTCTAACTGGACGACACAGGCATAACTTCAAAAGAGAACCACATATGTAATACTATGCACATCCCTCTCTAAGTGCAAATTATTCCCCAAATCCACAGAACTCATAGCTGGAGACAGAAGCTGGTCACGCACTCAGAATACCTGCAGAGAACAGAGCTGGAGACACCCTTATCTCCGAGTGCAAGGACAGCTGTTTCACTCACTGAGCTGGCTCACTGAACAAAGGTCTGCATCAGGAACTTCAGACCACAATTAATTTACAAGCCAGAGTGTTAAATCTCACTTGCGTACAGAGGCAGATGGTGAGGAAGATTTCAGCTCCACAGCAGCAAGAAAGGCGCCACTATAATAATTATTTTTAAACTTCTTGGGGTTTTTTTTGGTTGAACATTTCAAGCACATGACATTTAGAACTGTGGAATATTGCCATGGCCAGGGGCGTGCATGTTTTCAGTTTTTTATAGAGTTTATATTGTATGGAGTTAGTGTTAGAACTGGATATTATCAGAAATGCCTGTGTAGGTACACACTAATAGCCTTGTAAGGTATGTGCACAACAGAAATACATAATTATTTTACAGATAGTGTCCATGTGAAATATAGCTGGTTACAAAGAATGATTTTATGTGAATCTCTTTGGGACCAGCTTAGTACAACAGAGTACAGAAACAGAGAGTTATTGTCAGAAGTTGCAGTAACAGTGTTTGCTCTCATTGCCAGGGCAACAAAAACCAGATAACTTAAACAGATGTGAACTGAGACATGAAGTGATAAGTATGCTGCAAATACAGGACCAGCTTTTTTTCCTCAGTTCTCATGCGGCTGATACCCTTTTTTGCTCCATCTCTTAAAAAAATAGAAAGACAAATAGGAAGCAGTTTGTAAAAATGTGTATGTACAATCTCTAAGCAAAATTTATGAAGTTAACTCTGCTGATACTTAGGAAGTTAGACCACATTGCTCCAGCCCGTAATGCTCATCATACACTTCATTTGCCCAAAGGGTGCTTTAGATACTTCCATACGTTGTGCATTCCCTACAGCAGGTCTCAAAGATCACACTGCCAGGTACCTAAATGCCCCCTATGCATCAGTACAACTTTAAAAAAATAAAAAAGTTTAAAAATACATATATTTTAAGAAGTGGTACCAGTAAGTACTGCCTGCATCCTTATCTAGACTCACTTCTCTACAGGGCTCTGTGACTCTCAAGTGTAGACAATGTGGAGCTCAGCACTTGCATTTGCTGTTGTTCTGGGGGGATCAGTAATAAAGAAACTGCAATTTCAATGGCTGCATTTCAGTCAGCAGATTCAGCAAAAGAGTCAATTAAATTGAGTGTACGTTTAAATTAGCGAGTAATGCAGACCAACAGGAACAGATCTATAAAGCAAAACAGCTGGTGCTGAGAAACCAATGGCCATGCTACATGTGTTCGGGGGGGTGACGGATCTTATCACTACTTCTGCCATGGTCCAGTGATCTGAAAGGAGCTGAGGCACACTAATTATGCTCCCAAAGCCTCTTTTCAGTTTAGTTTCATCTGAAACAAATCAGGTCTGAGATCACACAGCGGTGATGATCTGAGAGCACTCTTGAATTGAGCTGGAAGACAGCTCCACCTTAAGACAGCACCATGAGACCACCACTCCTCTGGTACAGTGAATCTTCATGAAGAAAACTATCAGCTTTCATACTGAGCATCACAAAGTCCCCCCTCTCACATGGGGACTGTGTTCTTTTTTGTGAAGAAATATAGGTAATCAAAGAGGTGGAAATTTTTAAAAATCATAAAAAGTACCTGCCATGTGGATTCTTACACATCTAATAAAGAATAATCTAATGTGAGAGCACTTCTTCACCACAACTGTTATGAGAATCATGGACCTGGTAAGGAATGACCCACAGAACTTCTGGAAATTTATCATTTGAGAATTATTTGTGCAGCCTAGATAGCATAATCAAAAATGCCCCGAAATGACAAACACATACAAACTGCCAAAGGGAAAGTGTCAAAGCTTCTTTACATTATAAAATACACTAGAAATTATAGTCTGGAACGCAGTTTCTTGAGCTGTGCATTTTTGCTGTTACAGCAAGGGCAGGTATAAGATCAGGTCATTGACACGTGGTTTACTTCTGATTCCTCCTTTAACAATTATCAAATACAAGGCTCAATTAATTCTGAGGGTGAGAAGTAGAAACCTGTGAGCAGAGTAGCCTAATCTGCAGATAACACTGATGGTCCTTCCTGTCTTGTTCTTCCTGCTGGTGAGCTCTCCATTTGGCAGTGGTGCAGTCCAGCATCCACAGAAGGAGAAAGCAACAACTACACACTAACTGAACTCACAGATCACTCACTGCACAAGGGCATCCTCTTAGGATACAGATCTGGCTAAGAGACCTGAATGCAAGCCTTCTTCTTCCCAAGGGAGTGCTCATACCACCAGAGCCTCTCTTTGCAGATATATTTTAAGGAGAGCAAAGGTCCAGTTCACTGCTGCCAGCAAAGGCAGTTTAAGAGATTCCAGCATCAGCATCTCCCTGCCTCTCCCTCTTTGCCCAAAGGTTACAGCACTCTGAGCCGTATGGATTCAGCTGTTTGCGTGGGCATGCTTCAAACTCTCAGTGAAGCAGTCTACTGCAAATGCAAAAACACCCCCTGTTGGGGTTTCTAGCTTTTCTTTCTTCTTTTTTTTTTTTTAAGGGAGGCAGAGGGAAAGGCTGGAAGGGAGGAGTGGGAGTTTGACTTTTTCCAGCAGACTATTCCACAAAAGCTATTTGTGCAGACATATTCTGAAACACATGAGGAAATAAAAATCTTTGAGGGTGGGAGGGGATGTAGAGATGAAATGGGGGTAGTGGGGAGAAACAAGGCAAGCAGCTGGGCCTGCAACCTCCAATTGGCTCCGCTTCTGTAGCATTCATAATGGGGAACTACACATGAAGCCCATATTTACTTCAGCATCTTTAATCAGAAAAGGACTCCAGACACTTGCTAAAAGGTCTGAAACACCCAAAATGAAGCTTCAAGTCAGACAGCCAAGCTTCAAAGAGAAGCAGCAATTCCCGTGGCTCTCAGTGCTGTGTGCTGCTCTCCAGTTTTGCCTGTCTCTGGGCTGGCACAGCCCGTGGGCCCGCGTCCCGCTGCTCCTCCAGGACCCGAGTCACGCTGCTGCGCCCAGGCACCCGATTTCGGGCTATAACAACTCTGAAGCTGGAGATGTGCAAAAAAGACAGCTCCCTACTCTTGCCTCTAATTGCCATAATTGGACCCTCTCACTTATTTCATTTTATTTTGCTTGTACCACGGATAAGGAAGATGAGAACAAGGAACAGCAAGAGGAAGTGCTAGAAAATGCTGTATTTGCTGCTCATTTTTTCCACTTTCCATCAGCTCTGCTGAGGCCCCTCTCAGTCACTGCTTTTTGGGAAAGGTGCCATCCCGTACAGATTTTTCCTCCTGGTGGGAACAGCTTTGGGTGGATTAGAGAAGTACTGCTGGGCAAAGCACATCTTTTTGATTAAAAATTTGTAAGGTATGTTCCCACCACTTAGCAGAACTTGTTTTACATCTCAGCATTTCAGCCTGAGTTCAACTTGTACTTTTTAAGAGGATTTTGTTTGAATGAGATATGTAAGTCAAGAGTCTTGAGTTGCACTCCGTTTTCTGTTCTGACTTTGATGTGTGCCTTTGGGCAACACATTTACTCTCTCTGTGTCAGGTTTCCCCATCCGCAAATTAGAGATTCTCATAATTGTCTTAATAATCCGTTAAGCGCATCCTGAGTTTTGAATAAGCAGTGCAATGTATAAAGGTTAATATTGTTTTTAAAAGTCAAAGCAACCCTTCTTATGTTATTTCTACAAAAATACTGCATCTGATGTTTGAAAAATGTAACTGCCAAGTAGATGTTAGTGCAGTAAATGTTCAGCATATGTTTGCTTCTACTGACGCACACCATTAGAAAAATTGCTTGAGACAAATTGAGATATTATAGAACAACCCTATTATGAAGCTAGACCACAAAAAAGCTTTTTTTAATTTAAACTAGATCATCAATAGAATAAGGAAGAGATGGATGAGAATGAGAAAGTTGGTTGTAATTATTTCTCTGAAGATCTGGAACACTATCTGACAGGATTTTAATTCTTGAGTCTCCATCAAAAGACTGGCAGTACTCCAAGGTCTTCAAGACATTTTGGTCCTTAAGGGTAGCAGGATAACTGTTTGAGTAAAAGGCCTTTACTTGCTATTACTTGCTAGCCTTGTGCTAGTCTGCCTTCAACTTCTTTGCCTAGAGTACTTGAGTCAATTCACATTTCACAACAGAAACACAACTTTATGTCCAAAAAAGTAAATTACTATATACAATTATCACAAATATACTTCAAATGGAAAAAGATACGAAGGCGCAAGGAAAGTACCTCAAGTAGGTAGAGCTTTAAACTCAGACAAGGTGGGTGGCTGAAGATGTGAAAATCTTGATGAAACAAACTCTCCAGAAGAGAGGAACTATGGGTAAATAATTTTATTGCCAAAATCATTGCTTCTGAGAGTATAAAAGTTAAGGGATGCTCCCAAGGAGCCAAAAAAGCCCCTCAAAAGCCCAACAAATCTGAGACTCCAAAGAAATAAAACAACAATAACAAAAACAAACAAAAAACACCCTAGACAAACAAAAAAAAAAAAAAAAACAAAAAAAACACCAAAAACCAACAAACAAAACCCAAACCCACACAATCAAACACAAACTATGAGGGGGAAAAAAAAAAAAAAAAAGAAAAAAAGGCCAACCCCAAGTTACTGTCAACAAAAGCAAAGTTAAGTGAGGAAGATATGCACCAAAATTAAAAGTTGTTATCTGAAATGTTTTAGCCTAAACTGCTGAAAAACAAAAATAAGGAAATGTGAAAATAAAACTCCAGAGTAGTGGAGGTTTGAACTACCTACTTCAGGTAATATATGGTTTGACAGAGTAACCTTCATAGCAAAAACTAGCTAAATATTTCAGAAGGCAGTACAAGTCACCTAACCTTGACTAAACAAGCATTAAAATGTTTTATTTTGCCACCTGCTTTGCCAATTATACCAATATAACTTTGAACGTAACCTGCCTGGTAACTAAAAACAGCTATCAAATATTAAAAAAGGACACATACAAAAACCTCCAAACAACCCAGTGGAGTAATTTCCAAAACTTTCTCTCCTTCAAACCAAACTAAGCACCTTAAGTTCCTCAAAGAGACCAGGTGAGCTTGAAAAATCTGCCAGGAATTTCACCTCTCACTCCCTTTACCAACACAAAAGCCTGTCTTGCACCAGACATTTAACACCAGAATGGAAAGCAATTTGTACAGTTCTTATCTTTTATCTTGAGTCAGGACAGTGGCACAGAACAGTTACTACCTAAGACGGTGAAGCTGAGATTTGTGATCTGTTCAAATTACTTTCCATTTCCAGAACTGTACTGTGTCACTAGCAGCAGCCCTTACTAGATCCAGGGTGCCAGGAAGTCCCGGCCCTTTATACAGGAGGAAACTCAAAGAAACAATCAAGGGCAATGCTGTCAGGTCACCTGGAAACCTTCTGTATCCTTAGCATGGTCCTCCTTTTCACCCTAAAGTGACAGAGCTCACAAGGAATCAAATCCCTCTTATCGCCTACATACAATGCTCACTCTCTCCTCAAATGGGAAAAGCTTCGTGATCTTTGACCATGGAATGAAAATGACTTCCAGAACACCTGCAGAGTCAAGCAGACTGAGTATCTCTCCAAGAATTCTTCACTTTGTTAATTCCAATGTGCAAAGTAACAACTTTACTGGACAGAGTTATTGGTTAAGTATTACTTGTGGCATTTGTAAAAGCCCCAGCAGAGTTCAACCCTACATCCACTCTCTCTTGATCACTTTCTCTAAAAGCCATCAGATCCCTCAGAACATCCACATAAGCTCAAGCAGAGAGAGTGGAAAATTTCTGCTAACTTAGGCAACATAGAGACCACTAGAAATACAGATCCATTAACTTCAGCCTCACATGACAGGGGAGGGAGGGTGAGCAGGAGAAAAAAGGAAAAAGAAAAAAGGCCACTAGGATCAGAATCTTGGCAGACAACGCCTTGGTGCCAAAGTAAAGTGTTTTACCCCAAAAACCTATTAATGAATACAACCCAGCTTCTACATGCAACAAGATACAAAAAATAATGCAGTATCTCATTATTTTGTCCAACCAATAATAATCCAACTGTACTGCGTTTCGTAAGATTTAAATACCACCAATTTTTTGATCATACTACTAGAAGTCATGCCTACTTTGTTACCAAAAGTGTATTTTCAGAGCAAAGTGCTACAAGAAGAAAAAGTTATTCTTAGACAAAGTTATCAGAAGATCATTTTAGAAACTCTTAAAACAATTTCTGACATCATGAATGCCAGCCGTCATGACAATCAGTGGCATTTTTGCCAGTTTCTCAGAGCCCTTATTTTATTTTCAAATTCAACCTGCTACCAAAGTAAAAGAATGCAATTTCTTTTTTAGTAAAATATTTTATGTAATTTCCTAAGGAATATTTAACAAAACCAATTTTAATAGATCTATTTGCCTGAATTAGAATTCTGAGTGCCCATATTTTCTCGAAGAAACACATGCTTCTGAAAAATTTATACATTTCAAGCACTGCAAGTATATGAGGATTACAGACTGAATTTAGTCCCTGAATCTAATGCTGCAGTTTTTCCTTCAGCAAAAAAACATGAAGGGTAAAGTGTTAACCCCATTAAAAGTCAAGGCAAAGCTTCCATGGAGTGTAATGAGACTGGGATTTCACCCAAGGTGTTAAACTGTGGTTTGGGAAAGCGAATAAAAGTACATCCATTATTGTAACAAGTACTTACCTGCTAGCCAGACTGAGCAACTCATGTCTATCAGCTACTGCGGATTTCTTTTCCAGTTCCCACAACATCACATTGATCAGGTATGAATTCTTAATTACAATAGGCACTTCTTCAAACATGTTTTCATATGCAATATTTGCTTTTTTCAAGCTGTAAAAAAAGTTATGGAGTATTTACTAATATAAACAGAAACTCTCTTATTCTCTTTGTTGAACTGTTGTTCCAACAAAAAATAATTTTGTAAAAATTCTTGATTTTCATAGTTCCACAATTAAACAAAAGTCAAGTTTTGTTAAGAAAGCATTTGCATGGCAAAACCTCACGTTTACAAAGACTAGGAAAAGCTGTTCTAGGAAAAACTCTCAGAAGACAAGCAGCTGCCTTACTTGTTAATAGATTACCTACATGAAAAAGCCTCCAGCAAGAGACTGTACTGACAGGATTAACTCTGCCCCTTCCAAAATATTTTACTGATTTTCCTGCCATCAGCATTTCTTAAACAGAACTGAACAGTTAGTTACCACATGATGCTAAAATACCTTTAAATATCATAACTACTACAATGAAAAACAATTTTCCCAATAGCTGAATAATTAAATTTTTTACTGGCCAAAAAATTAGATTCACAAAATATTGTATGTTTTGGAATAATTAAATTCTGTGGTGAATATTAAAACATAAATTTTCTGTGTGTATTTTTTTACAATATACACATAAAAAACTATTGCTATTGCTTTATAATAAAGTAAATAAAGTAGACAGTAATACCTTTCATAAAATCTGGATATAAAAGCATGATTTAGAAGTTTCTAAGGAAATAGAGCCTTAACTTCTTTATATTCATACTGGATTTTGGAACAAAAACTTTTGCTTTTTGCCTCCACCCCCCCTTTTTTTATGACTGATCACAGATTTTTTTGTTCATCATTAGAGTTTTAGACACCAAGCAATGACATGAATACATTTTTCCTCAACTAAGTGATGTTAACAAGTGCTTGTGATTTTCCTATTGAACAAGCAGTTGGAGGCAAAGGATGCTAAGGCCTACATCTGTAGCAAGTACCTAATCTTTTGAAACAGAGTAATTATCCTACTTTACTCCAGAAGATGGTGTCAACATGGGGGAGTTAATTTGAACTAAACACACTAGGACTGCTATTCCAGAATACCTGTTCTATTTTAATTCTGGAAAACACAAAAAAAAAAAAAAAAAAAAAAAAAAAAAAAAGCTTAAAGACAGATCAGCTATGTCCCTCCCTCCATTTCTTTTTTTTCTGTTTTTGGCCCTGTTCCCATGTACAACTATCTTCCCCATGGTCCTTACAGCATGCCCTCTGACTAGCCCCAAGCCCAGTCCAGGCTCCCCACTTAGAGAAGTGCCCAGCCAGCCTTTCACTCCTCCTCAGCCTACTGTGCCACTGCACAGCTATCACTGCCCATACAGGGCTGTTTTCCCCAGCACACACTGTTACATGAGATTCTAAAATACAGTGTTCCATTATCCCAGGTACTGTTCTGCACCCAATAATTCAGCAAACCCTATGAGAAAACATTCTTTGAAGTTACTTACGCTTCTGGAGAGAAGTCTTTTTCTTTACAAACTTCCATCAGTTTGGGAGTCAGCCTATATGCCTTCAGTGACAAAGACCCTTGGGCAGTCTTAATGGGATCTATTATTAAAAATGGAAGGAAGTCTATTATTATCAAATCCAGACTGCCTTTTTCTTTTTAAATATCTGAATGACATAAACAGGAGGAAAATTACTAAGCAGTCCTAGTGAAAAAAAAATTAAGACAACAAACATAGAAAAGATCTATTTTATAAAGCAGTCCTATTGCACTGC
Organism: Phainopepla nitens; assembly: GCA_013400175.1. Taxonomy (NCBI): domain Eukaryota; kingdom Metazoa; phylum Chordata; class Aves; order Passeriformes; family Bombycillidae; genus Phainopepla; species Phainopepla nitens. The sequence continues at coordinate 32,674 of VXBQ01010286.1, read as the reverse complement.
TATGTAAAGTACAACCAAGAATACACAGCGATGCCACAACAATATACATGGATGCCAAATAGTAAACTTAACTTGGAGAGCTTGGGGAGAATCTTGATCCATTCTAGTCATATTATTTCCCCATTAAAGGTCAAATTCACATTTTGGGTTTTTTTGTATGAATTACCCAGAGAACTTAAGTAAGAGTGACCTCATTTAAATAAAGATTCTTCCTTCTAGTCATTCTGCAGTAAATCAAAATATTCATAAAACAACATTTTATATGAAAAAAAGAAGTAATTTTAGAGTAGCAATACGCTAATTCAGACTAAGTTGCCATACTGCTTTGTGCATGACAATGTAATTGGTGTATACAAAGAATCATTTTGCCTTGATATATTCTGCTGAATTTAGGGGGAAATTTTCTAAACAAACTGTTACATTCCTTGGACAAAGAAGCTTAACACTTGCAGCATGATAACAGCTGAAGCATGCCAACACAAGAATAAAAGCTGTGTTAACATTCATGTTGTCTGAAACTTAACACAGTAAAACTTTTAGGAATCGGTGATAAAATGAAAACCAAAATAGACTGAAACAAGTGGAAAATTCATCAAGGTCTGATGATGCAATGTTTCCAGCCAATATAAGTATACTTTAACAACTTGTTCTTTACTGTAATCCAATTGTTAACATACTGAAACAATTTTGGGGCAGCTCATAAGATTGATCGTATTCATTAGTATTTTTTCTGACAGATACTCAGGACGTTACATTTACTTCTCAGCTGGAAACTATATGCAAGTCTGCCAGATATGGCAAACTGTGAGTGTTTGGGGAGGGGGAGGCTATAAAGCTGTTAAATTGCCTACGGTTCTGATACAGCACAGAACATCTGGTCTGGAGAGCTTGAGGAAACACCATTAAATAGGCAGAAAAGAAAAAAATCTTTGTGCTAAGAAACAGTCCAGGTTTTGTATGCTTCTGTCAGAGGTATTAAAAAAACTTGGCAATTCGTGTGATGATTGGTCAGTCACGTACAGAGCCAGACACGCTAGCAAGCGGGGTTTGTTAGACATCTGGTCGGGTTCCACCAGCCCCTTCCACGAGGGAGGGGAGATGAAGGAATAAAAATGAAGCAGCTACTCCAGCATTCCAAAACGTACACATCAGGGCTCTGATAGCAAGAAAAATAAACAGAAAGAAGGAAACCCTGTCTAGACTTAGCTGCTGCTGAGGCTGCCGTAGACACAGGGTTGGTATTTACTCGAAAAGGCCTGCCAGGCTACTCTTACAGGCAAAAGACAGAATACAAAAATAGTAGTAATAATATTAAGAGGGGAAAAGAGTAATAAAGGAAACCTCATACTAACCGTAAATGAGAACTACAGACTCCTCAATTGCATGCTGGTAACTGAACTGGGAGTCCAGGAGGGCACGGGTGACAAAAGAGCCATAGTATGTGGACTGGTACCAGCCAACGTGAAGATGATCAATGTTTACGTGGCGCAGGCTTCGCATCATTTCCATCTGGTATTGAACTGGATTAAATAAAAAGTGTGTTTGACGAGTACACTTTTGGTACTATTGGTACTATTTAAAGAGAAAGCTTGATACTGAATGAGTAAATTGTATTTTATTTTCGTTTTTGCAACCGCCTAGAAATCTGTTTACTCACTGGACTGTCTTCATTAAAATCCAGAGTTTCCTCAGAGAATGAGAGCAAGACCAGCCTGAGTAAGCAGACTTTTTTCAGCTGCAGTTAATTGCTAAAGTGATCAACAAACTGTTACATGTCATTTACAGTGTGCATTACCTTCCTCATTCATGAAAAAAAAAATCTGATATGGGTTTCATTAAGCAGTAACATTTTACCATTTAGTAACAAAGACTTATTGTGATTTAAGTTGCAATACTGTTTGGAATTGGGTAACTTTTGGAATCATAAGGACATTTATTTAATAAATATATGAAATAGATTATAAACTGTCTTTTTCACATAAAACTACATTTTCATTGTCAGAGCTTGGAGAATCAGCTATAGCTGTTAGATAGTTTTGACTGCATTTTACTTCCAATTTTCAACACTGCTTCTTCTTTTTAGGTGTATATAAATTCAAAGGATGCATGCATGTACATATTACTGTTTATAATACACATATATCTAAATACTGCAAGTTACCTTAAACAGTAAAGAACATATTTTCTGTAAGGCTTTTTACACCAACAGCTGTAATGTTTCATTGTAACAACACAAAAATTCTATTTCAATTAAATGCTTCATTCAAACAGATCACCTTCATGGAACAGAGTTCTATTCAGGAATGTCCCATCACACAGAACACACTTTATCACTTATCAGATCTTTTAAACAAACAGACACCGTGCCTGCTGGTTAAATTTAAGAAAAGAGAAATCTGTGTGATTATCAGATGAATTAACATTCGGAGGCAACTCACAGGAAATCAAATGCAACAACACTAAATAATCTTTAAGTTTTGTCTGCAGCTGCAAAAATAACAAAGATAACACACACCCCCCCCATGTGTTCATTTTTTGTTAATTTTTTTCAAGGCTCCTCCTTGTACAGATGCAAATATGATATTCATTATAAAAGAAAGAAACACAAATTAATTAGGTGCAGAATGTGCTACATTTTCAGACCCCACTTCATATCCTTTCAAAAGAGGAAAAAAATCCACACATATTTTTTAAAGATATCAGGAGACATTTTTCAAGACTGGACAAATATTTTTTCAGCTTATCACTCCCCCTTGCAGCACAAACTACATTCTGCAGTCTCCTGGCCCTTCTCATTAAACTGCCATATCTGACTGTATTTTTGAAGTAATCTACGCACACTTACAGAAACCCTTGCAGACTTTTTCTATCAGTATATGCTGGTGTTTGCATTCTATACAATAGTATCTTAACAGAAATTACTTGAAATTTGTGTTTCATCCAGGGCACCATAATAATACAGCATCCCGAAACTAATACAGCAAAACCAACCAGACCTTGCTCTGAAATACCCTCCTTTAGCCAGTAAAGGAGAGTCCTGCTCCATGTGCCTGTCTCTAAGCCATGGCAATTCTGGAGATGCCTCTGACTCTTCAGGGCAGCCTGCACAACTGATCAAGCAGTTATTTCCAAGTCAGAATGAGAACCTTCCCCCTTGCCAGACCTAAGCAAGCTCACTGCACTACTTCCAGAAACAGAGGCCAGGCTGAGGCTCCTTACCCAGAGCCCAACGCTTTTGCATCTCAGTGTCTGGCTCAAAAGCAAAGATCCAGTTCGCCAAAGAGGATCAGTTCTTAAACTTCAAAAGTTTTTGTGGATTTTTTTTGCAGGTGAAGATGGTAAGTTTTTAAATGTTATAATATTAAAACAAAAACACAGACCTCCTCTAAAACAAACTAAAATACTCCTGCTGTAATCATGATTTTGAATTGAAAAAGTATATAGTCCAGTTATTAAATGTAGCTAGAATAAACTCTTTTGGTTAAAAGAAGCTTTTCAAAGGTATATCTGCGTGGAAAGTAAGAATGACTCGTTTCTCACATGACTTGCTACAACATGCTAAAAAATGAAATTATGGTTAGATCCTTTGTAGCCAAATGAAGTCATTAGGAGGAAAAAACTAGAAAGGATTTTCAAAAGCAGCTGAAACAGATAAAGGACTCTGTGATAATTAAATAAAATTAAATTAAAGGTAGACTTTTAGATAGTTGAGCTAGACTGCTCCTTGCAGTGGCAATTCTCTTGTAATGGTGGACACTCTCAAAGCAGAGGTGGTCATGTAATGATGGGGAAAAGATACTTAAGACATAGATTCCTATGAAATCATGTGGCTGATATATCCAGATAATTCCCCCCTTGAGATGTGTAATATTCAAGAGCAGGAAAACATCCAGATCTTTTACGAACTTGAATAAAGGCACATCACGCTCTCGAAAGTGTTGTTCTGAGAGCTAACTGGTAACCAAGGTCCAGGACAAGTTCTTTTCTTAAACACAGTACACCCAGCAACACAAGAGATGTAACACGATGTAAGAGATATTGTCCAGAAGAAAAAGGACTCACTGAAAACCATCCAGATTTCATGTCAGCAATTCCTCCTCTCACGACTGTTAGCAGTTAGATGATAATGAAGGCAATAGTGGAAAAAATGTCAAAGAACCAATAAAGCATCAATAGCTAACATCTTTGCCTTGGGAAAACAACTGCAGAAATTAAAACATGATGCAGTCCCCACCAGGGAGAAATGGAAACTCTTTTAACCAAACATATACATTTTATAACATGTATTAGTATCGAGATAGCTCCAACAAGCTGCCAACTTGCACAAATGGATAACAGCCCCCGAGCTGCTTTTCTGGATACTGTTACCACCGATTCTTTACATCGTTTGCCCAATCTAAGGAACATCTTTTTACCTAGAAGCTTAGCAGAGACCAGCAAGAGCTCCCTCTCTCCTTCTATTTATTACTCAATCTGCTAGCATTTGGGACAGTTGTGCACTTTTTCTAACAAACTCACCACTTTGTGTCACAGTCCCTCCCAAGCCACTCTGCAAAGCCAACACCCAAAGAGCCACATAGTCGAGGAGTGCCCAGAACTGAGGTGAGCAAAGAAAAGGGCAGGCGAAAGCCAGACCAGGATGCTGCCTCCTCCCCCACGTTCGGACAGCGTATCTACATCCTGAACTATTTGTTCAGGGCTGTCATCATGATGAGGAAAGCCAACAGCCACGCTTGCACTTCCCAGTGCTGCTGCTTGCACTGAGAACGTGCCATCTCTGTCTCCTGAGGTAGACCTTTTTAACAAAGGATTCTCTCTTTTGTTATTATTAATAAAAACACCATGTCCTTCCTCCAAAATGGCGGGGTTTTTGTTAGTTTGCAAACAAATGTGGGAGGGGGAATTAAGGAAGCTAGAAAGCATTTGTCTAAAGCAAACAAAGTTCTGAACTATACAATATAGTTGTTTTGTTTGAAAATTACTGACTTGTGTGAATTTGTATTACCAAAATGCCTTGACTGAAAAATCTTGACAGTAAACTCTATTACAGTAGTGTATTTGTTTTAATAAATACTGCAGAAAACTTTTAAAAAATCCTAGAATAACAGAAAGACATTTTCATTTATAGAAAGTACTGCCAATATTAGAAACTTTATCTGGGTTTTAACATGTAGGAGATATACACCCTACCTTACCAATAAAAAATCAAACCAAACAACATCCCCCCAAAAACCCAAACAAACAAAAACCAACCAAACAAACCACCAACCACAACCAAAAGAAAAAATACATAATATATCAGATACAAGACCAAGAATTGAACCCTGATGTGATGGCCCATTCAACACTGGGACAATTCAGCCATGTTTTCTATACCTTAAAATATCTGGTCAATAATTTCACTATTTGAAAACCTAATTTCAGAACAGGTCAAATCAGCTGAAGCACTGAAAAAAGGTCCATCATTATTCTAAAATGCAAATAAATCTAAAATGCTGGAGTTCAAAAACAATTAGCAAATGATGCAAGTTTACTTATTATTAAATTGTTCCTTTACCAAGAAAAAAATCATTAGAATTCACCTCTCATGGGATCAGACATGCATGTGCATGTTGCTGAAATTCAGTCCTTAAATAGTTATCATTACCATCAGAGGAGATGCATTTCAGCCTGGGCACATTCAGACTACCAGTAAATACTGGAACATGTGAAACCCTGATCAGTGGTAGCCAGGAGGCAATGTATTTGATGACACCTCACTTGCTCAAGGCTTTAATTTCCAAAAGACAGTTTGATACACCTTAAGAAATTTGATTTTAAGAGCAGCAATCCACATGGCTCCTAAAAAGCCATGCCCCATCAAAGTGGAAGGACTTTGTACCAGTGCCAGGTGCCACAGACTGGCTGGTTTTAGGCTGCTCCTCGCCCAGCTTGCTGCAGTGGAGCCTGTGTGAAAGAACTAACAATCAACTCTAAGCTACAAACTACTGACATCTGTGCAGCCTTTGGTACGCCCTTCACAACTTTTGTTGTGTTTGCCTCAACCCGTTTCCCAAATTTGACCTTTAACTGTGCTCAAAGAGCAGAAGCTGCACGTGCCCTAAGGAGGGCACTTCAGTGGCTCATGAACAAAGGGCACCTTCACTGCTCCCTCACCTCCTACAGCCTCACGAAGACTCTCTTGAGGAGAATGAATCTGAGGAAGAATATTGTTTCCTCAAGAACGCTGAGAACCCAGAAGATAGATGAACTAAAACTACCTAAAATTTAATCAAGACTAGGCATTCTGTCCAAGGGACATGGAAGTCCATCAGAAGAGACAGCATCCAGTTTCTGTGCTAACGCTCCTCTGAATTTAACTAGCAACATGAACATGGCAAATTTTGGTTAATCTGGTCAAAATATACTGAAAAACAGCCAAAATATTCCTTTTATAGCACTGCTATTAATGTGGGTAGTATTTTTAATGCAATAATTTATCTGCTTTGAAGTGCTACCATGTGGTAGCATGCATACTGAACAAGTGTCATACACTTCACAGCACAAAAAATTTGGGTTTTTCTATACATGTTAACTTTGCCAAACCACATGTATGCTCCAGACAGTATCTTCAATGACTAAACCAAGTTAGCAGATGCTAGTTCAAGGAACCAGCGTATGCATTTGAAAAGACAGAAAATTGATTTATTTAATTTAATTTAGCACAGAGAATTATGAAGACAAGAGATTAATTCCTTTCCCTCCACACACACAATCTCAATTAATTGTCTAAAAAACTATGAATCACAATAACTGAATCTATTGATAACAATTCCAATTGTGAAGATTCAAATAAAATGAATACCACAACCAACTTGTTATGGTTAAAAAACACAACTAAAAAGAATGAGAAAAGAGAAACAAGAATTAATTCCAGCAAAGCCAATGTTTCATCTAAAAAAGCCTTAGATACTGTTGAAATATATTTCTCTGTCCAAAGTGTGCAGCACATATGCATACAAATATTTAGAGATTTTATCTATATCCAACCACCTCACACATACACACTTCTCCCAAGACAAATGCACAAGCTCAAAAACTCAACAATTCTCCTATTCACAGAGAAAAAAAAATTAAAAGCAAATATTGCCTTCCTCAATAATATTAATTTCCTCCTCTTAAATATCAAGTCAGAGTTACAAAACAGTGCTCTATTTTATGCACTTTTGCTATACTGGGCTGAAAGCACCTGACCTCTTCTAAACTTGGAAGCTAAGCAGACCAGGGTCTGTAGGTAGCTCGATGGGAAAAAAAAAAAAATCACATGAAAATAGGTAAAAGTCCAAGAGTCATAGTAATAAGAGCACAAAACAAAAGGCAAGTCAAAAGACTTAATTCAACCCTATTTTAATTGCTAAAATTGCTACCAAATTTTTTTTAAGGAATTTTGTGCTCTAATGAGTTAGCAACTGTGGTAGAAAAACTGAAAATCCACAAATCTTCGTTTTCTGTAGAGGCTATGAGACAAATTCACTACAAATCTTTAGGAATCCCCTCCATCTATGCCACCAACACTACTGCTCTGGTAAGAGCAAGCCCAACCTCTTCTGAGTGAATGCTTATTACAGCAACTGAGGCTTTGCTAGCACCTACATGTTTTTCTAAAACAAAAAGGTCCTTGCTTTTATGAGAAAGAATGAGAGAAACAGAAGAGGAAAGACTCTTGAGTAGCAATTCATTATGTACGCTCAGTAAACTCATTCATTTTTAAACTTGATCACAACTCAACGTTAGTTTTACGACAGCACTGTGCAATATTAATTGTGCTCAACAGAAAAAAGTACAGGACACCCAGAGGAGATATCACAGTCAGTAGGTGAACAGTGAAAAATAACAGGACATAATAAAAATAAAAACCAACATTTGTAGTGCTTCTGTCAGGAGATACTTAAAAGTGTAAGCATGTTATCTCCAGACTCTTACTTATTACCAGTTTAGCCAGCAGTTGCCAGAGCAGTCCCCACCACAGCTGATGACCACAGCCCCGGTATCAGGGACAGGGATAATCGTCCTGGGATCCAGGACACCCCAGCACAGCCAGCAGCCACTGCCCACGACTACCTTGCTACTTTACAGAGGTGGCTCCAAGCCATGGCCCAGCACAAGGACACAACTCCTGACAAAGCAGGGCAAAGTAGGAAAGGGCAGCTCTGTCACTGGTGGGAATAAAAGATGAGGACAAGTTTTGAGAGCAAATGAGTAAAAGAAGGGAATGGGGAGCACAGAGACGTGCGTGACAGGACAAGGGGAAAGTAGCAAATGGAAGCACACCACTTCCTGCACATGTGCTGGCACTTGCCCAGGGTTTTCTGACAGCGAGCTTGGGGCTCTGGTCTAAGCACACAACCAGTGAATTAGGAGGCAATCAAAGCCATCAACCTATTACAGCATTTTATTAACACACGAGCAAACACTCAGATAAGCCTTTGGACAAGCTAAATCTCAATGACCACACAATTCTCCACACAACTCCAGATAATGCAAACTTGTCCTGTTTTTAAACAAATACATCCAAGCCTCAAGATGACTCTAAATAAAATGAGTAGGACTGCCAAGGTAACTTGCAAAATTGTCTTCTAATGTATGCAACATTATTCCAAAGGACAAAAGCATTATAATACTATCTCTCAGAAACAGCAAAACACTGAGTTTTCAAAAAGCATTTTTAATTCAGAAATCCACTTCAAACTAGCATCTTGAAATTAAAGTTAAAATCAAGCAATATAATTCAACTGTTTTATTGACAATGATTATCAAGAAGAAATGGTCAAAAGAAAAAGCAACATATTTGAAGGTTTTCTCCCATATATTTGGAGTATTTTTTCACAACTATCTAAAAAGATCCAACTTCACATTATCTTACAAACACTCACCAATTAATCCTCCATCTCCTCCTGTATGGCAGGTAAATATTATTCTTGTCTAAGCATCCATTTGGCTTACTAGACTACTATTTCTACATTGATTGAAAACAAATTTGGTATAAGATCAAAATCTTTATCAAGAGAAAAAGTTTCAGTCAGCCTACATTGTCATGACTGCAGTAAATTGTACTACTAAAAATGCCATCTGTGCAGCCTAAATCTTGCTTTCCTTGTAAGAAAGCAGGAAGATGATATCTGATTTCCTAATAAACATCACATGCCTAATGAAAGCATCAACTGTTTTCTATTAGGAGTGCATTCCCATGAACTTCAGCACCTCGAAGCCTTTACTTACACCAATTTTGTCCAGTATCATTCTAGCTGCTAACATGCAAAGTAGGATTAAAGGCATGAAAAGGAATCAGCATGGTCAAAAAACAACTCTGTGTTACAGTAATCTCATATCTAACAAAGCACATCCTTTAAAAAAAAAGTGGCTTTTTAAAGTTTCCTAAGATATCCTTAACTTTATTTAATAACCATTGATTTTTGTTTGTTTACTCTAGTGAGACTACATTAACAGGTAAAATACAAATATCAACAAAATATCAACATATTCTTTACAACATATCTACCTTAATGCTCTAAGTTACAAAGCAATTAAGCACACAGTAACACAAAAATGTGTGGTGAAACTAATTCATTTCCTACATAAATGTCAATCAGATTTATGTAGTTTTTATGACATTTTATATTACATAAATACTCAGAGAGGTTATTCAATTACCTGGAAAAATTTGGAAATGTTTAAAGATTAATGAATTACACAGTCACTTTTACTTTTTAATATAACACAGATTTTCTTATTCAACAATTTGAAAGGAGAACAGGAACAGACTGAAATGGAAATAACTCAAAAATCCCTGCATTTTGAAAATCAGTAATTTCATACAGCATGCATCACAAGAAAGTCAGTCTCATTTTTTTAATAACTTTTCAGTAAGTGAACAAAAATGACGACTTCACATAAGGGGTTTGGGGGCTTTGAAATTCCCCATCTCCCCCGGAAATACAGGAAAAACATTTTTCTTCTTTGTAAAGCTTCAAAGTTTGGGTATTTTCTACCTATCACTGCTTGCATTGCTGAAATTCAAAGGGCAGTGGAAAATGGAGGGACATCTTCCACAGCTTATTTAAAGTCAAAACACCCATCTTGTGTTACCAGACACAATGAAGCAAGTGGTTTTCTAGATGGCTTGGTATTAAATATCCACAAGTCTGTTTTCAAGAATTTCTCACACTGTTCTTAAGTTTCAAGCTCACAAAACACGGTCTGGACACTGAAGCACCCGCAGCTCCCATACAGCAATTCTCCTGAATTGTCTTTACAGCAATTCATTGCTACTGCCTATTTCGTCAGTTGGAAGTTACACCAGCTATTTTTCTGTGACCTCCATCAGCCCATCATGTAGGGACAACACTACTAAACATTTAGCAGAGAGAATCAGTGAAGTTCTGATTTTTGGCAAAACAGAAGAACATGGTAGCCACCCCCATAAGCTCATCCTTTGAATCAAAATTACACAAGTATTTTACTAAAAAATAAAAAGATTACTGTATCTTCAGCATTGCCCTTACTGCTTCTTCCACTGGGGGCCTACTGCGCAGGGCAAGGCCCCTCCATGCACTGGGAAGGCCTGAAGCAGTCAGCATCTCCTGCTCCTTTCAGGAAGGCAGAAAGACCCCACACAACCCCCAAAATTCACATTAGTTTTATGAAGTCTATCAGTTTTGTCTAGCCCAGGGGCTTGCTAAGCAAACAGCTATGAAATGCCACATTAACTTCTTTCTTTTAAGTAAGAACAGCATTTAACTATCACCCCTCATTTAACACAGCAGCTAGGAGCTTTGTCTAATACCTAGATGAACACAATGTCACCAGGACGCTTCAGCACACCTCTTCCAATGTTCTCAGAACCCCACTTACATCTCCAACTAACACATCCCACTGAGCAGTCCAGGACACAAGGACAGACTGAGACGTCCCATCTGACCAGCTCAGAGGGCAATGAGTAAGCTGAAAGCTCTAACCACGGGCAGCTTCACTTGGATCTCTGCTGCAGGACCATCTGCAAGTGCACCTCATGGCTGCCAGCCAGGTCTTCAAGCCACGAGCAACACGACTGTAATTCACAGCAGGTACCAGTAAGTCAGAATTCAAGCCAAGCCCTACCCAGCAGAGAGATGACAAAGTATCTCTTCACTACAAGATCCAGGGTCAGACATTCGCTTTGCCAAGCACTGACTTCCAGATAAAATGAGTCAAGTCCTGTTGCCTGCAATCCCTGCCACAACAGAAATCTTTGCCCTTCTTTAGCTTACAAGCAGATTAGAGTGACAGCTTCCCTTCTGGTTTAGTTCTTGAGCTAATGATTGCCACTACACAGCAGACACACATATTCAACACCACTTATTATCACTCGGCAACTCTTCGAAAGAGAGGGAAAACTCAGCTTTTATTATCCAAACCCTAAGACAAAAAATCCCTAACAGGCAGGCTTACAAAAGGGTAAGTAAGCAACCCCTCCACCTAAAGATTTCTCTAAATGAAATGAAAGGTTTGCATTGCACATGTGGAGGCCATGGATCCATACAGCAATGATGTGCAACCTAATGAGAGCCAGAACTGAGTATACCAAACAAATCCATTTTCTGAGGGGCACACATTACACTAGTATTTTATTGTAGCATGATGGCTACCAAGAGCTGTTTGCAATTCTCTTCAGGATAGTTTTAAGTTTGTGAAATAATATGAAGGAAACTGATTTTAGATGGGTTCAAAAGTAGAAGACACTGATCAACATTTTCTACAGAGCTTGAGGAAGAATATTCCATTTTGGAGGAAGAATAGGACTAGCGGTTCAAACCTTGTGAAAGCATTTGCCCAAAAGACTCCTAAATTACTGCAATTAGATCACAAGACATTTTCAGCTTTTTTATTAAGTCTTCCCTGACAACCAACAGTCACAGCACAGTTATTTTGGAAGCTGTTGGCTGCACAAAGAAACAACAGATTAAATCAAATTCTGATAGAGGTAGTCCCTTCCTGCATCTGGAAACCAGCCTCCTTTGCCCCCTAAATATCACATATAATATTATGTGCATTTCAACATGACAGGTGATAGCAGCAGCAGGGTACTGGCAATGCAAGAAGTTATATGGTGGCCATGTATGCTAGCAGGCAGCAAGAGCTTACAGTGAGAGACATGACATTCTCATCAGAAATTCATCATCCAGAACTGATGGCATCCAAATTTTCAACACATCTCATCCCATACACTTAAGCAATGATGTTAGAAAAAAAGCCAATGTTATGCTTCATTAGGTGAAACCTTGTTTTTATGCCAATTCCAAAAGAGAAATGTTCAAGAACATCACTAATACATCATTGTACCGTTTCCTTACATGACTGCTACCACAGCAGCTATCGATTAATTAGCGTGCGCAACATTTAATTAGTGAAAGAGTGTTGAAGTACTTAAGGTTTTAAAAATGTACAGTTTCAGGCATAACAGCACAGACTTCTAAATAACTCCAATATGATGCTTTAACACAGGGTTAGCAACTCACAACACGGGCGCCATGGAAAGCCAGCAGGCAGAGTTTTCAAGGGCTCAGTGGCAGCTACCGCGCCACTTTACAGAAGAACCATCAAAGTCAGGGAGGCACACACACCAGATCTCGTTTCAACACACAGGAATCTAATGCAGTACCTCCATTTTCAGAGGTTTTCCATACACAGCCTCTGAGATGTAAAAAAAGCAAAACCTGGTACACCTGAATGGCATTTCAACTGGTCAAGACAGAACCACACTAATTGTGCATTAACTGCATTAACATTCTCCAAATCCCCAAACTATTTTTATACCAGAGTTCCCACCTTGTCTTGGACAACCTGCATAGTTAGCTACTACATGTCTCATTTTCTTCCCAAGGAAATCAGATGCATCATCAGCACTTACTCCCTCCTTTATTTTCAGTCGTGTGTGTGTATATATGTACACATATACACATACAGATGTGAGGGGGTGGAGCAAGAGGGAGAGAGGAAGAACACATACATACACACATATCCCATACGTGTAAATATGCATTTAACCATGAATCAAGGTGAATTTCCCATGGTAGATGCTAATGCACCCGACCATGCTTTTATATACATAGAAAAAGTATGGTAAAGGCAACTTCTCAACAACAAAGAAGACACAGAAGGCTGACAGTGTTTGTTTCCAGTATTACAAAGTTCATCTCAATCCTTACGGCCACTCCACTCCCCTACATTTTCAGCTTACGATTTCTCACCACTGCCCAGATAATAACATCATGGTTAGAGAAATCAGGTCAAGGTAACTCAGAACAGAAATCCCCATTTTACTGAGCGTTAGTGACGCAGTAAGGAACTACAACACTGCACAGCATCTACTGAATGGCATCATCATTGGTATTACTCAGTGGAGTTTCTAAAGCCAGGCTAACACTAGTAATGCCTGCATCAGTATCACTTCTTCAATGTGTCCTCAAAGAAAAAAATGAATTCAGGCCAGATTCAGGAAGTCTATTCCATAGCCCAGCAAGAGGAGTGGTTAAATATCTGAGGTAAAAGACAGTCATGCCTCCTCAGGAGCAGCCTTTGGCACATAACAACTTGAGATTGTGCACTGTGTTCAAAGGCAAAGATATCAAATAATTTAAACAAAACTAAAACCCAGAACAGTTCAAAAATATTTAATTTAGAAAATAAAGCTCATCGCTTTCAGATTAAGCTACACAAGACAGAGTCAGGATGAATTACTCCTCTTTCTAGGGCTTGTAACATCATATGGCAGGATTTTGCAAGCCAAAGCTAATATTTCAGCAACACAGCACTTGCAACTTTTATATCTAAGTGTGGCTTGTTCTTTTAAAGTAGCCAAGAACTGAACTCACACCCTGTTTGAACAGGCAGAAAATGCGCTCTGTGCCAAGAAGGAAGTTATAAACTTAAAGGTTTTTTACATGGGAAACAAGTTGGGAAGCAGAGGGGCAGATTCACTGCAATCAATTCTTTAATGAGTAAGAGAAAAAGCACAGTACATCAGAGCTGGAGGCAGTAGGCTGCGGTTCCACTGCTTGCTCAGCTGAAGGACTCCCTGATGGGGGCTGGACAAGTCAATTCTTTCCACTCCCGCTCGTTCTCTGAAGACTGTAAACCCTTGGGACAGCACTCACCATTTATTCTGAACAAAGCCTCAAAGCAAAAGAGTTTCATTTGAGGAAGAGATGAATCATCCAATCACTTGGTGGTACCTATTTTTCACTGACTGACAAAATGCCTTCGTAACAACATTATATTTACAAACTCAAATTATAGTTGGAGGGGGATAAAAAAAATACAACAAGATTAATACTATCCAAACAGACTTCAGAAAAAAGCCACAAAGATGATGAGCCATGCAGGCTGTGATCAGTAGCACAAAGTCCACCCGGATGCCAGTCACTATTTGTGTGCCCAAGGGATCAATATTAGGTCCAATACTCGTCTGTCATCTTCATTAATGACCTAGATGATGGGATAGAGTGCACCCTCAGCTCATTTGCCACGATAAAAACCAGAAGGAGATTTGTGCTGACTTTCAGAGTGACTTCAACAGGCTGGAAAAAAGTTCAGCATAAGCAAATACAAGGTCTGTTCCTGGGGAGGAAGAACCCCAGGCAGCAGCACATGCTGGGGCAAACAGCCTGGAAAGAGACTCAGCAGAAAAGCACAGGGGGTCCTGGGTGGCCATTCAGTGGAGCCATCAATGGAGCCTTGCAGCACAGGCCAGTAGTTCTCGGATACTACGCGAAGCATTCCCAGCAGGTCCAGGGAGGGGATCCTTCCCCTCTGCTCAGCCCTGGCGAGGCACATCGGGGGTGCTGTGTCCAGGTTGAGCCTCTCAGCATGAGACACGGACCTGCTGCAGAGAGTTCAGGGCCAGGCCACAGAGATGACTGGGAACTGGGGCATCTGTCATTCAAGGAGAGACTGAGAGAGCTGGAGAAGACTAAGAGGGATCTTATCCATGTGCGTGAAGATTCTGGTATTTCAACTTAAATATATGACAAAATAGCTTATTGGTTTGTTTGCTCTCAAACCGTGAGGAAGGGCAAACTTCACAACAGGCTGTCAAGAGAAGCTGTAGAGCCTCCATCCTTGGAGATAATTAAAACTCATGTGTACAACCTGTTCTAGCTGAGCTGCTTTGAGCAGAGGATTGAACTAGAGACATCTAGGTACTCCTTCCAAGCACAGCAATTCAATGATTCTATGACTGGAAAAGATGGCTTAAGTTAGAATATGGTAAAAAAAAAACAACAAAAAGAAATGCCAAACATTAATTTCAGTCACATAAAACTTTTTATTTTTTAAAGGGGCCATGATCACAAAGTTCTGTTAATTGCTAAAATAAAAATATCACAATATAAGTAAACCAAGTTTGGCTTGAATAAAATATAGGTTTCTAGAAACAAACAACCATAGTGTGAAATCTCATTGAAGGAGATTTTTTTTTGTGTTTCAAAAGCATTTCTTTTCATTCTGCATTCATCTTTTTGTTGGTTATTGAAAACATTAAAAGCAATTACACAGAGGACTATGTAATTCTCACAGGATTCAGCCTAAATACTTTTTCATATGCAAACAAGACACTAATCACAATAGGTGCAAAATCTTTGGTTAACAGCCACAGGCTATATTTATTTTAGACACTCACTGAATGTCAAAAATGTAACAGAAATTGTTTCAAAAAATTAACATGGGTACGCGTTCTGAAAATATTTTGCTACACAAACTGTGCTTAGATGTGCATCTGCAGTTCAATATGGTAAGCAAATACAAAAATACAGAACTGTCAAAGGACAAAAAGGAAACAAAGCCAAGGACTGAATAACACTGAACTGCAATGTCAAGAGTACTTGAAAATAGAGGCCTAGAGAATTCATTCTGTTCAAAAGAGAAACGTGGCAGAAAGAAATGCAAATTAAAAAGCATCTTAGTATGTTGACCATGACATTCTATTTTTAAAGTTGCACTTAAATAAAAAAAAAAAATAAAAAAAAAGAAATAGTGTTGTAGCCATCAACAGCAAACTCAGTAAATTCTCTTTAACATCAATATAACCAGAATTACTTCTAGATGGACTGCTGAAGACTCGTTCTCTGCAAGATATTTCAAAGAATGCTATTTCCTGAAGTATTTCACTGAAAAAAACTAAAAACTTCCATTTGCTATACATTTATACCAGAAAACAGTTCAAAATAATACAAATTTAAAAAAAGGAACAGTGGCAACTTATCTGTTAAGCAAGTTATCTGTTAAGCAGACAATTCAGTAAGAATAAGCTCAATTTATGCTTACCTAATTATTCTAAATTTCCCAATGTATTTTATGTGTAACAATCACAGTATCAGACCCCTGCAGGAAATCTGCAAACTTTGGAAGAAGTTTACTCTGCCTCAGAAGAAAGATGTTTATATCACTCTCACGAGTCTCTAAACAACTACTTAAAAACCTGCAATTTGTGTTTTAAACACCTCCTCCACATTTTATCATTAGAATACACTCAAGGGGACTGGAAAAAAAAAATCCTTCTTTCTGTGGGAAGACTGAGTCAATGATGCTTATTAGAGAGTCTTAATGTATCCACACAGACACAGAGCTTGTGGTGTATATGCACAAAACTTTAGTGTAAAACACCAACCAAATCATGTTGATTGGTAGCATAATACAACAATTTTTTTACTGCCCAATACATTCAGTTACTATTAGTTAAGAGTCTAATACACTTTTTTTTACAAATAATCTTTCTTCAATTCTTACACTTAAGGAGTTTAGGAGTCTTGAAACCATGTCCCATTCCTTCAGCAAGTGGAAGAGAAAATTCCTCACCAAAAAAATGTCGTTGCCAAAGTTCTGAGAGTTAGAAACACTTCACAAACTGACAATTGCATGACTGAAATTTCTCTGCAGGAGAGCTGAATTCACAATTGTTTTACAAATCCAGATCTCCACCTGGGACTCGGCATAACCCAGTCCATGGTGAACTATCTCATTTCTGCAATGGACAACCACTCCTCCAGAGAGATTTAGCAACTGGCTAAATGAGCTATATGATCACCCCAACACAACTGAAACTCTGCCCATTCCATTGCTGTCCTTGGAAGGAGAAGGAGGCCAGCGTCTTCTCCCCTCCTCTGCTCTCACCAAAAGGCCATGTGGCAATCCATGTCTACTCTCACAGCCTCCTTTCTTAGGCATTACTTTGAAAGAATGACAAAGATAAGAAATACTATCTTGCACTTAAAGACACACTAACTAGCTTTTAAAACAGACCTCCAAATTCCCTGACGTGTCCTCACACTACTGAATGTGCTTGATGAATGACATTCACTAAATGCACAGACATTTCACTTGCTATCCTCTACAGTTTTCCCTGGTAACACTTTCCAAAACATGGTTTTGCCACACTTACTTTTTGTTCAGACAGCAGACCCACATCAGTTTTTGGACAATGCTGTAACTCAAATACGGCAAGGGCAGCACATGGTTTGAGCATGGGAGCAGCTGTGGGTGCACAGAAGCTGAATTTCTGATGCCCTATTCTGCACAGAGGCAAAGGCCATAGTGCAAAGACAAAACCAGTGAGCCACACAAGTGACCCAAAGACCAATTTCCTTCAAGAAATATCAACTGCATCACCCTAAGAGATCTCTTTTTGAGATTCTCAATTATCACCTAAATTGTTGAGACTTCTTCATCCAAAAGACTACTTTATGCTGTGAACGAATTCGAGCAGTAAATATGTAAGATATCAAACCACATGAACTATTAATAAAATGGAAGTAGACAATCAGCTTACATAAACATACAAAATCTGCTCTGTTTAGGGTTACATTATCTTTACACGCAAGCTTCGTCTAAATCAGATTGGATCATTATGCGAAATTATAAAATAACTTGCTGAAATACAATCTAAAAGAAAAATATATTTAATATGAGACATTACAATGGTTCTTCAAGTTATAAAAGGTTTCCTTTATCTCAGAATATTCATGACATGTTTAAAATAATTCTGAATTTTCTTTCTCACAGTGTTTGATATAAAAAACAAACCAGAAGGTTGCCCTAAAGATAAATGAAACATCTGGTGAAACATGTAATAAGCTTCAGGCTCACATCTGCTACTGAAGTTAGCATTCCCTCACCATAGCTACAAGCTCTATGCAAAGCTCTACAAGAATAACTGAGAACAGGGAGGATTATAGAGAACACATTCCTCAATCTAAATTGATATTTCCTCTTCCATCTGAATCAACATTATGCTTCCATATGTATGCATTAATGCCCAGCACTAAACCTCAGCGGAAAATAATTTCTAAAAGTAAAGTTATCTCATTTAAAACCTATGCTATTATTTTATATCATAAGGGGTTTAGGTAGTTTTAAACATATGCAACCATTTATCTAAGTATATTTATATACATAAATATATGTAGATAAAACTGGGTAAGTGCATATATATACATATATATATATATATGATTTCACTAGCTTTAGAGTGCAAGCAAACTTACAATTAATTCATCCATATGTCATTACATTTGACAAAACTTACTGGCAAAATAAAGAGTAGACAGTAGACATCACAGTTACTGCAGTTGTATAAAAGTGAGGCCCTAAGTATTTTCAAACGGTAACTGATAAAACTGAATGTAAGATACTTCCTAAGGAACAAACTATGTGTAACTCACATTCCTGTTTCTATAAGGAGATTGCTCAATATTTATCTTTTTTTACCCATTCACCCCTAAACTTTCAATTTCTTCCATAAACAATGACAGCAAAAATGTTTACATTTAATGCCAAACATAAATTGCTTTGTATTTGTGACATTTTAAAAGGACCCCTTTGTGCCATGGAGAGTTTAGAAAAAGGCAGATATCTGCACAGCAGGGAAAAAACGCACTTACATTTTGCAACAGCTGTGAAAGATCAGTCCTCCAGAGAAACCGAAATCAACAGCAAACTGGGAAGTGTTTAGGAAATAAAATGTTTCCATCACCTCATACTATCATTCACTTCCATTAGTACTGACGAAAGAGAGACTGAATTTTATACAGTGTTATAAATGGTAGGAACATTACAGGCAGTGGAAACAGAACTGATCACTAAACAACGTTTGGTGACCAACAAAACTGGTCACTAAACAACTCTAACAAACCTGGGACAAAAAAAGCATAAATACCCAAGCAAGCATCTGGTTAGTCAGAAGACGAAGAAGTGATAGCCTCATCAAACTTATATTTCTTGGATAAAAATTTCATAATAGAAGTGAAAGTGATTAAGACGTTTAATCAGAGGATCATGGAAACTTTTTCAAAAAATAGATTGCATAGTAACATGAACTGTGCTGCAGAAAACTCCTTCAGTACAGGGCCTCTTTCTCCTGCTTGAATTTGCAAAAATGCATTTATTATAGTAATCAAAAAAGTTATATATATAGTTAATGCAAGACATTGGAGAAAAACAGGGAAGAGATAAATGTGACGTGATCACCTAGGGAAGAGAAATTAAGGACTGGCCACAGAAAATGCCATCAGGCCAGTAGTGCCATGATATAAATCATGCCCAATACCAAGAATCTATCATGCAGAAACAGAACTGCAATATTAAGCATATCAAATTATTAGGTGTTACTTGTGTCCTGCTCCTTGACACACTGCAGAAAAGGGATGAAAGGCTTCAGGAGAAAAATGGACGAAGAAGGACCGCTTCTGACACAAGGAGAGCCAAGGCTTGGAGGGGGCACTTGCATTTGTTCAGATTTAAGAAAAAAAACAAGTAAGCCCCAGCTTCTCTTCCAAATAACTGCTGCAAATAATCCACCTTGCAATGTAACTTTAGAATACTCTAAAGACAAGAGTGACATAAGTTTTTTAGAACTCAAAGCAGTTGCAGGGAAAAAAGCCCACCCCAAACCCCCAGAAAAACCAAACCAACACAAACAACCAAAATGTTAAGCTGATGCAGAGAGTCCTATGAAGGAAACTTCCATGCTAGGGTCTAGAAATCATTGTCTCCTTACACTGCCTTCTACATAGTAGAGCACTTTGGGTGAATCTCAAGAATCATTTAAATGCTCAAGTAACTTGTCTTTGTGAGCTCAAATTTAGTTCTTCCCTTAATGAGAGTCATGGCAGTTGCTTAGCTTTTTTTACAAAATTTGACAAGTCTACAGCTGAGGCACAGGTAATATTTTGCTCAGGCTTATTTCAGAATACTGTATTTGACATTATCTGCACATTTAGCTAAGAATAAAACAAGTCACCACAATAATGTTTACAGCTCTTGGTAATTTTATGATAAAATAAAACTCTCTGCTGTGTTGGGAACAAAAATTAGACTGTTTGATGTCACATTCAATCCTTTACCCTCAGCTGCTGCTGAAATGGGTGGCCCATACCCAATCCTCCTCTTCCCCCAGCTACATAGCTTTATCAATTTGTGGGATTCACTCTCCAGCAGACCAACAAGCTGATGGGGCTGGCTCCGTGGCCATGCAAGCCCTAGATCCTGCACAAGGCAGGAGGCAGGAACAGGCAGCCAAATGCACAGAGGAACAGCTGGGACTGCTCCCATCCCTCAGCTGATAGATTAAATCACATGTATCATGAAAGTTCAACTGCAGAGAACAAATCACTCTTTCTAGAATGAACAGCACTCTAACTAGAAATACCCAATCAAAGAAAGGATAAATTACATGTTACGGTTAATTTACCATTCTTGAAGCCATCCAATTTAATCAATACACTGTTGCTTTCAGGCCACAATATAAATGCCATGGTTACCTAAGATTTGCTTTGCCAGGGGTGCTTAAATTACAAAATTTAACGGCCAACAACATATTTAAATTAAACTCTACCTACAAAGGTCTTCCGGTGGCAATGATTATTTGCTTCAGAAACGGCAGAGCAATGAAATGGTCTGCTCCCACCAATGAGTGCCCTAACAACAGCTATAACAGATTAGGAAAAACACCAGCAAGACACTTAAATAACATTTAAATTGTTTAAAGTCATCCAGAACTTACAGAATTGATAAAATAATACATATGTACAGCCTTACTTTGTTTCTTACATTTGAGAAACTGAAAAATATTGTTAAACTAAAAGCAAGGGCCCTGTGTCATTAACTGGAAACTTTGATTCACTGAATTTACAGTGTGAAGGATAAATACATAGTCAGAGTGCCTTACATACCAACACAGGATTGATGCAGCAAATGATGAAAAAGGAGTGTCAGAATTCCAAAATATAAATCTTAACCAAAAAAACCCAAACCGAAACAAACAAACAAACAAACAAACAAACCCAACCACAAAACCCCTCACTTCTGTGTGGAAAGCTGTCTAAAGAGTAAGCACTTGCTTTGTCATCTGAAACAGGCATTTGAGGGGGCATCATGCATCAATACAAAAAGTATTCTAATGATTAAAGATCCAAACCAGTTTGAAACAGAAAAACATTCAATAGAAGAGACAATGTCTTCAAGGCTGCTGATGTTAGAACTACTGATTTGAGTATTTTTACATAAAATTAAATTAGGAAATAGTTTCTCTAAAGTTCTATCACTAAGCAGAGTTCCAGGACTTGAAAACGTTGACATATCTTGCTTTAAGTCATTCTGCAGCCTTCTCTCTATCCTGCACTGTGTGCAAATCACTGTCCCCATCCACACACACAGATCTATTGTGGTGCTATTGGCAAGGAGGAGTAAGATCAAATTATGCAGAGGAAATAATGGTACATATTGTATTTCAATCTCTGACCAATTAACAACTACATGAAGTCAAGACAGGAACCATCAAAGAAAACGTCTTCCTCTCTGCACAGTGTTATGCAGACAAGATGAATCACAAAAAATATTCTTAAAATTCCAACTGTGAATTACTTTTCTTGAGAGAAAGAAAGAGAACAGAGATTTCTATTCTTGGTAGACTGGCAAAATAGCAGAATAACTAAAAGGCTTGAAGCATATGTTTAATTTTACAGCAAATGCAGGATCAAGTCCCTGAATTGAGTTTGATCCTTCAGACTGGATCACAACAGCATGTTCCCACAGCACCAGTTAATATCTCCATACCCCTTCTAGGGAAGTGACATGCTCGGGCATCTTCCTCTTCAATGAATGCCACTTCACCAGCTCAGGCTTTATACAACCCACTGAATCACCTTTTTACCCATTTTGCAAAACCTCTCAACTTCTCCAGCTGATATAAACTAGCCAGTCTATTTTCTTCTTATTATTCCCAGCTGCCTTTCTTCCTTAGTTTGACATTCCCTACAGCTCATTTTCCTTTCAATCCAAGCAAGCTTTACATCACATAGAAAATCCCATCTTGAAACACATCTGCTCTTTTTGAGGCTCACTAAATACTGCTTACAGTCAAAATGTGGGGATCCTCCTAAGTTGTCTCCTAGACATATTCTTAAAAAAAGTCAATTGCAACTTAAAACACAGCCATTCCTATGTACAGGACCCACAGAGCAATAAATAACCAATCCAGTCTCTTGGTATCTTCTTGTTTATTATTATAATTGGCCTTCCTTTACCTTTGACCTGTATACTGATAATTTCTTGATATCAATTCACAAAGCTAATACAGACAGTTTTCCTATTCAAGTGCTTTAATACACTAATTAAGAAGGCTGGAGGGGAAAGAAAAAGTTGTTATTACAACAAATAGAAGTTTATGTCTCTACTTTTAAGCTTTTGTCTACCTTTCCATTTTCTGCATGTAAATACTCCTTCAATACTAAAGGCTCATTTCCATTTTGCTATTCTCACATTTCCCATCACCTTTTGACATTATTTCAGCTACATTTTTTACAAAAAGCACAAACACTGCCGACTTTGCTTATGAAGAGTTGTCCAAAACCAGCTGCAAATCATTCTCGCTTTTCTTTGAAGAACCACTCCCCAGTCAGGATGCTCGAGAAAGCTTGATAAAAATCTATTAATTTATCAGGTCTATTTTCATCCCAACACTCAAGCTGCTAACACTTCCAAGCAAGTGAACACAGCAGTTGGTGCATTACACAAATCAACAGGACCCCATTTTGGTTTACAGGTACCTTGACAGAAATAAGCAAACGTACAGCAACCCTTCAGGGGCCATTATTCTAGTGCTGGTTTTACCTGCTCCACCATCAAATGGAAGCTGCCTGCAGCAAAGAGGACACTTTGCTAGGAACTGAAGAACCCATTTACAACTTCTGAGTCACTTCAATACAATTTATGGGAAAAGACTGAGTTCCATGAAAAATTAGTGAGTTGTTTACAAATTACTCTAAAAATCCTATGAGATACCAAATTTCTAGGCACATAAAAAAAAAAAACAGCAGAGAAGAAAACATGCTTGTGTTTTAACAGAGACAGTTCATTAAACTGAATACTTGAAAGGCTGAGGTACCAAAAGACTCCAAACACCAGAATGATTTTTAAAAAACTGCTTCAGCATATACTTAAAAACAAAACCAAAACACTCAGGGATACAGGCCCCTCCATCTCACCAGAACACTGAGTGCAACTACAGTTTAAAATGTGCCTAAACAAAGAACTCGTGAGAGGTTTTACAAAAAACCAGACTGTATCAGCTAAAGTACAGGAAAAACTTGATTAAAAGCATGTACCTTATTGTAAAACAAATGTGTTACCCTTAAAGTTTATACACTGAAAGTAGTTCCTGTGTCTAGTAAAATGGAAGCTATCTCACCTTATCATCTCTTTACTTGCATATTTCTGTGAGGGTGTAACATAGTACTGCCTTATAAACTTGGAATGAAAAACTATCATCTCCTCCAGTAAATACTTTCAACATTTAACAGGTTGAAACATTTAACATATTTGGGTTTTACCATTTGTTGCTTAATTCTGATCACTGTTGTGCTTTTTTTTTTTATGGCCAGATTACAGGTACCTTCTCATCCTAGGGTGAAATGTCAATTGAGATTTCCCCTGCCACCAAATTAGCTACTGTCTAAGAGAAAGAGAGAGTAAATTTATAGTTTTATAAATGCAAAGTAATCCTAGGGAGATTTGTTTTAATATAATAAATTTGGCCTTAAAGATTGTTAAGGGACATTCCCAAGCTTCTACCCCACCCTTCCTCCACCTTTGTAAACTGCTCCCTTTATCTGCAATAGCCCACACTTCCACAGCAGCTACCAAGAAACGCAAAAAATTAAAGGAACCAGAAAAATATGTTACCTTCATGTTATTTAAAATAGCCAAAAAAGGTGTCTGAAAAACAGTAGGATTCCTTGTGCCTGTAGTGTTAGGTGTTAAGTGTGACTAGATGATGGTCAACTCAATTTGTCATTGTCCTTTTCCTTAATTAAGTGAGACTAGTGGAATTTTCAGAACTGGGTAAATAGCTGTCTTATTCTAAAGAAATGCTTAAAAATCCTGTTTTAATCTGCCCATTGCATGGAATACTGAAGTTATCAGACTTCATCTTTTGTGGAATTGTGTAAAAAAGTAACTGAAAATCTGTTGGGTTTGTTTGGATTTTTTTCCATTGGTAATAACTGACTTATACAAATTACACAGGGAAAAAAAATAGGAGCCATTAATTAATTACACTAAGAAAAACAACATGTTAAAATATTTCTAAAGATTTTACTTTTCCCCCTTTCCAGTATCACAGTAAGAATCACAAGCTTTATTTATTTTGGAATGACTCACAATCCATTTTTCTCTAGCTGGTTATAATATTGTCCAGTCTTCTAATAGATGTGAGGTATCCTTTTTTCAATAACAAATTACACAATCTCTTAGCAAGTCAGCTATTTCTCTTTCTTTTTCAACAACCATGAAGGCTATCCAGCTGTAGTAATTTACTGAAATAGATTTTCTTTTTACTTCTAGAGAAAACAATATACCTAAGATGAGCAGCAGACAGAGCAGACTTCAAACACTGTGACTCTTGTAACTGTTCAGGTCTTGTTCCCCAGTTTATTTTACAATGACACATTTAAAAAATCTTAAAAAAAAATTTTAGAAGGCATGTTTCTGTTGGCGAGTAGGGAGCGCACTAATTACATGCCCAGTTTTTAGATAAATTAGGTTTAAAATAGAATCTAGTCCAAAACATCAGAATACTAGTAAGTATGGTGTGCCAGAAATGTATACTACCATCTGACAGCACCTCAAACAGATTCTAGTTATTAACTTCATTGGTGTCCTGAAGTGACAATATTTTGTACAAACAGCTCCCTTGCTTAAGAAAATAATCTTGGTTTTTTGAGTATGTTTGAAGAAAACATCTTTCCTGGTATGCAGACAGATCACCTTCCAGAATATCTAGAGAGTACACTAAATTTTTGTAATCTGTACCTAATATGTGTTTTTTGTGAAATACTCTCTACCATGATGGAATACACAATGATAAAGTACTTCTAGTGATTTTTTAAAAGCATACAAAGCATGTGCCTCTGACAAAAAGGGAGCAGTATGATACGGTTTGGCCCTTCACATGAAGATCTACCTAAAGTCCAAGTAATTATACATTTCATATCCAGTTCCTTCATTTTTAGAAAAGGAAAGCCATGGCTTCATATGTAGAGGATTAGTCCATGAAAGTCTGAGGAAAGAAAAAGCTTAAAAATCATTTTTGAACAGAAGACACAAACTGAAAATAGAAATCACTATTAAAAAAGAAGCACCACATATTCTAGAAAAGATGACCACATTTTCATTTTGTAGTGTTTTGTAGTGTTATCAGATTAGGTGGCACAAGGCAAAGATTACTATCCTCTTTTGATACAAAACACAGCTTATTACCAATTAATGGTGAAATACATTCTTTACTGTCAGATGTTCAGCAATTGTGTGTCTGGGAGTCACAGAAAAGCCTACGTGAAACGCCGTATCTGCATTTCTGGCATGACTAAGGGAACGTATATCAGGTTTCCATATGGAAGTTCTCTCTTAGGTTAACAGCAGGAGTTATTTTAAAAAATTACACACTTCCCTCAGTGTCAAAAACTAGCAGGCCTCAGGGTCTCTGGTGGAGGTAAAATAATCACTTAGCACACAGTTCATCAAATTTCTCAAATGCTGGTTTTTATGCATTGAATCAAATCCTTTGATTTCTACAATGTAGAAAATAAATTTACCCATTTTAGCCTTATCTTTACATTAAGAGAATATACTAAAAAAAACCAACACTCTGCCTTTTAACTTCTACTTCCTATCACCACTCCACTCCCAGTAGCACGGAATTACAACTCCTACTACAGTAAATACAATGTTTCTCCAGGTATAAATTCTCTTCTCTGTCCCTCCACTCTTAGCCAATTTAATGCCCATATTTGTTTCCAGTGTCCCTGCTGCTTAAGCTTTGACTGCTTACTTATGCAACTCTCCCTGAGTAAATACAAAACTAGTAAATTACTATCTTATAAACGTAAAAGTGCTACACTATCATCTTCTGCATTTCTCACTGACGTGTTTTTTGCCAATCCTTCTTTGCCTATTTACCACTGAGGACTAGGGCTAATTGATTTAATTTTTTTCCTCAAAAAACATGACAAAGACATTCTTTTCCCAGTTAAAACTGTAAGTAAAAATTACCTCATAGTTCATTTAGTACTTAAAATTAGTAACCCACCTGGCTTGTCAAGTCCCAGGATGTAACTGGCACATCTCTATTCCTTAGCAGAACTTATAATGCTATTTCACTGTTATGATATCAATTAATTACTACACAGTTTCCATTATACAGAATCTTGTGACATGCATTACATTTATAAAAATTGCTTATTATCAGCAAATATAAGGACACCTACTTTTACACAGTAAAGTTTCTTAAATAATGAAAATATATTTATTTTTAAAATAGAAATTAATAAAATGTAATCTTCAAAACAATTTTGAGCTGCAGTGAGATAACTAGTGTTTTACTCTTCTTGGGAGGAAATTCTAATTAACTTGCACTAAAAGTAGTCAATTCAATTTAAAAAATAAAAATAAAATCTTTTCCTTCAGGGCTGAATCATTAAATGCTAAAAACTCCATTTCCAGCCCACTGTGAAAGGAAACAGTAAATAGGTGTTTCAAATAGGTCAGCTGGA
This sequence comes from Phainopepla nitens, assembly GCA_013400175.1. Taxonomy (NCBI): domain Eukaryota; kingdom Metazoa; phylum Chordata; class Aves; order Passeriformes; family Bombycillidae; genus Phainopepla; species Phainopepla nitens. The sequence goes on along the minus strand of VXBQ01010286.1, from coordinate 5,558 downwards.
TTATTTTCTGTAAAAACAGTATCACTGCACGTAACAGCTACGTTTTCTTGGGCATTACTATTTTACAAACGGTTTTGTAGAAGAGGCAAACAAAATAAATATATCTTTCAATGAAACACCAAGCTTTTAAAAGAAGTCTCTTCATATTTCTGAGGTTTTCTGTATATCTTAAAAATAATTGCGTAAAGCAACCGGGAGTCCCTACTACTTAGCAGGATGCCAATTTAAAAGAAGGAAACATGTTCTTTTGCTGATTCCAAATCAACTTGATGTCCAGGCCAGGAACAAAGAACCACCATGCTCTGAGATAACAATTTAATAAAATTTGTGGCTTCTGAAGTAGCAATCTTTACCTCAGCATGATATTCGCAGGCATCAAATTTAATAAAATGGCCTCAATAAAAGTTAATCAAAAGTGTTTAAATGTATTGGCAATAAAACAAATTTTATGACAGCAGAGTCAGTTCTCTTCTGTGTGACAAATGAACTGAGCACTGAAAATGGGTGATGCATCAGTACTATTTCAACAATGAAAAACGCATGCAAGTCTGGCAAGAGAGAAACTCCAGCAAGGAAGAGCACAAAAATGAGTAGAACACCCAGAACACCATGCATTTTATATGGAAGGGAAAAACAACCAAAGGGGTTTGCTTTTCTTCAGCACAACCATAACTTTACCTAGGCTACAGCAACAGGTACTGCAATAATGCCTGCTCTTTAACTACATGCCAAAAGCAGAATGAGTACCAAACACTGGAAAAGCCACGGTGGGAAGGTTTGCAGGTATTCTTACAGGAGACAAATTCTGCTCCACTCTATACCATGCCACTTTGAACAGCTGAAATTTGTAATATACAAACTGTGACTCAATTAACTTTCTTGGAGTTGGATGATGAATTAGACTGCGATGGTAAATGTAATATGTATATCTACATTACAGCAGTTTTACAGAATCATTTTCCACAGCAGAGGGGCTGGAACCAGGTGATCTTTAAGGTCCTTTCCAACCCAGGCCATTCTGTGATTCTACAATTTTTAAAAACAAGCATCAGCAGCTGAACTTGGCTCAAAACCTCTCAACCTGTCATTTGAACTTAAAACTGCTAAATTCTTTTGACCAGGAACAAGCAACAGGACAAAAGGAAATGGCCTTAAGCTGTGTCACAGGAGGTTCAGGTTTGGCATCAGGATGAGTTTCTTCACTGAGAGGGTAGCCAGGCACTGGAATAGGCTTCTCAGGAAAGTGGCAGAGTCACCTTCCCCAGAAGCATCCACAGATTGCCCGGACACGGCACTACAGCCTACGGTGTTCAGTAAAAGGCTGGACTCAATGATCTCAGAGGTCTTTTCCAACCTTAACAACTCTAAGTTTTCTCCCTGCAAACAATCCATTACCCTTCTCATCACAGCAATCACCTTATGCCACCTAAAAAGTTTCTAAGATTGTCTTCTATAACAAAGACAAGCTTTGTACATCTGTTTCAAAGTATTTCTCTTTAAGAAACTAGTTAAATTATGTTCAGCCCTAGTCACTCTTATTATAAGTAAGAAATACTGTATGGCCTTCCTAAATGAGATGCAGATTAGAAACAAAAGACAAACAGCAGGTCTGGGGTAAAAAAAAAANNNNTAAGTAAGTAGAAAAATCTCATCTATCTTGAATACTTCACCTTATGATTTTGCCTTGCAGCATGAGATGCACTGGTCTATTAAGAAGTAGAAAAAAAAATTACTTCATCTTGTGAGGCAAAGTAGCTGAAATGAAAGATTAAAACCAATTACCAGTTCTGTCAAGTTCACAGTACCTTAAGAGAAAATCCGGTTTGCTGCTTTTTTTTTCTTCTACAAAGCTGAGGTCAAAAAATGTGTTCTGCTTACTGAGCACATGACTATTACCATCTTTTTCTCACCACCTTTGACTGTCCAGTGTCTTAAAAGCAAAAGAAAGTCACTACTAATAATCAGTACACCTAATATTGAAATCATGTTCCACGATGTGGGGAGGTATGTACACAGTGTTCATTTTCATCCTTTTGTACTTTAGATCAGAATATATATTGCCATAGTTGAAAAAAATGCTGAAGTACCTCTCTACCTTACGAATTACTACTTTGAGTCACCTTTCTGAAGATAGCTTTTCACATATACTACTACAAAGGATGCAGCCTGTAGTACTATTTCCCTTAAAACACAAATTTCATTTCCATATGCTTCTTTAACCAATTACTTGAGGTATCCTTTCCCAAGACACACTTAACTTCTACGTACTCCTGTTTTCCTAACCAGTATGGACAAGAAGGAATTTAACACAGACATGGCTAAAACAATAAAAAAATAGCTCCAGTTATTTTATTCATAACATGAAAAAAAAAAAAAAGACCAATAGGAAAAAACTAACTTGAAGTTTGCTTTGGGTAACAGAGCGGCATGTCCATACATTAAAAGAGAAATGCAATTTCATGTAATGCTTGTAAATTCTAACAGAGACAAAGCCATGCCTTCACATGTGCCCTGTCAGTTACTTTTTAGTAATTGAATTGAGTAATTCACCCAGAATTGCCCAACCACCACTAGCAAAACACATATTTAGCTTCAAGCATGGCAACTCAGGCACTACAAGATTACTGGTTTATGATTTTTCTAAGTGACAAGAACAAAAGGGAACATATGAAGAATGTATTTTGACACCTGTATTTTGAGAAGAGTGGGAAGAAAGTCAAGACTTCAACTATTTCCATGGTGAAGTTCTGCTCTTCAGCATTTAAAGAGATAGACAATTTGCAGTGCTTATAACTCAGTCAGAACTTCATTTCCCTTTTCAACAGCTGCCACCTGTAAGACCACAGTTCAAAGGACCACAGGGAAAAAAGCACAGGAAACAAACTCACACAACTGAAGAGCTGGAGGAACAAAAGAGTGAAAATCAATTATTGCTTTTTGTACAGCGAAATTAGGTTTTGTGATGCTAGACATTCCAAAATTAGCATGAGACAAACTTCAAACATTTCTGCCACAACTACCCAGGCATCCCAAGGAAGTTACTTCAATTCTTCTATGCATCAGGTTCTTTAACTGTAAACTAGTGATAGTTTTTACCTCACAGAGAGGTTATGAGGCAATTAACTCATCATAAAGCACACCAAGATCGTCAGAGGAAAGGTGCTATGCAAGTGCAGGGTATTAATCTCTCACTCCAGGTACAAATCATTCTCTTATCCCACCTTTTACCTAGTGTTGGCAGCTTTACAACCATTAAAACTCTACTGCATAGGTTGGCTGAATTCCCTGCAGCAGACATCTTAGACACAGTGCACTTTTGTGGTTCAGCTACCTACACTTTCCTACATAAAACAGGGCATTTGGTTCAAGACATCTGCAGCTTCAGGTAGACTGCCCAAACATATAGCCTGCAAGCTGGATACAGACTGTGTTTTTGGCTACAGTACTACAAGATCCATGAAACTTCTGTCAGCTGCATGTAACATATGTTGCTAGATACCATCTAATGAGCATAAAAGCTGTAACGCAGAACCAGCAAAAGGACCACCGGCTACCCTTGCAAATTTAACTTTTAATTGCATATTTTTCAAAACATGCATTGGTTCTATTACCAGTTAAAATGCTTACACTTCATTCATCATAACGTTATTTAAATAATATATTAGATGGAGACTTCTTTCTAAATTAATAAAACAATTTTAAGTTTGGAACAGGCAGTAACATAAACACTGGAAAATTCACACTCAGGATCACTGGTGATACATATCCAGCAGAGGCAGCAAAAAGGACAGTGCAGCAAAGAGATAGTGCTTTTATCAGCCTATCTGCAGGTCAGAAGATCAAGCAGAAAAAAGGTTTCCAAGCAGGAAGTGCAGGGGAAAAAGAGCAGCAGTGCAAGCAAGGGCAGATCTGTTCTATGTTAACAGGACAAGCTGGGGGAAGGAAAGAAAAAGATCAAGGCAAGAGACAAGAACTATAAATCAATGTAACCCTAATGCCATAATCTGGACAAGGAATGGGAGAGACTTTATTAAAGAGGTGACAGTAAAAATTGATTTACTATAGAGTGATATTCCATACAAAAAGACGGAATAAGACACCAAACACTTCAGAAAGCTAAAGAAAATACAGCATTTGCAAGGTTCCAGATAGGACAGAAGAGCAGTTTTGGATTCTCCAAATGTGGATGACATGATGACAACAAAGCCATTTCAAAGACAGCCTGGGACACTGCAAAGGAAATGCAAAACAAACCATAATGATGATCAAAGTTACACAGCACTGGCTAAATCCACTTTAGTCCTGCATTCACTATAGCTTCAAGTTATGATTTACTAGTATAAACAAAGTGCGGGTTTTTTTTCCTTCCACAGCTCAGAAGTGCTTTGCAGTTCCCTAAGTCTGAAATCAACATCCCTTTCCATTCTTTTCTTCCAAGTCTCTTTTGAGTAATTTTCCCTTTTCACAGAGCCAACAGCAATAGCATTTTATGGATGTTCAGTGCACTACACACCTCTTCTACACAGAGACATAAAGAAGCACACATATACCTTTACACAAGTTCTGACAGGAGAAAAGCATTATGGGAAGAAAAATATCAACAGGACTTCTAAACAGTTAATACTTTTTAAATTGAAAGGCTACTGATGTGTTTAAAAACATCTGATCAAGTATGTTCTTCAGGTCATGCTATATTAATTCTGTACCTATATAACAAAAAGTGGGGGGGGCAGGGTGGTCTTAAACTGTAACAGTTTGAATGTATATATAGAAAAAACATATTTAACACTAGTAAATAAATTTTACATAACTTCTAGTAATTCATCCATGCTTACAATTCTTTTATCACTTTTAGCCACAACTTGATAAAATGAGAATGGTGACCTTGTGTCAATCAAGATATGACAGTGATCTGTGATGAGACTGGAAGGTGTATTATTTTACCACTTGACAGAATTACAGAATAAGCTGAGCTGGAAGGGACCCACAAGGATCATCCAATCCAACTCCTGGCCCTGCACAGCACATCACCGAGAGCCCCACCTTGTACCTCAGAGTATTGTCCAAACACTTCCCAAACTCTGTCAGTGCTGTGACCACTTCCCTGGGGAGCCTGTTCCAGTCCCCAGCCACCCTCCGGGTGAAGAATTGAACTTTTTTACTCATATCCAACCTAAGCATCCCCTATCACAACTTCAGGCTGTTCCCTCAAGTCCTGTCACTGGTCACCAGAGAGAAGAGGTCAGGGTCTGGGTCTGGCCCTCCCCCTCCCCGAGGCCCCCTCATGTGGCCTGCAGCGAGGTCTTCAGTCTCCTCCAGGCTGAGTGTCCTCATCTGTTCCTCATATGGCTTCCCCTCAAGGCCCTTCAACACCTTCTTTGCCCTCCTTTGGACTCTCTCTAACAGTTTAATATCTTTCTCATATTGTGGCACCCAAACTGCCCCCAGCACTCGAGGTGAGGTCACCACAGTGCAGGGCAGAGCAGGACAATCCCCTCCCTTGCCCCTTTCCCAGCTGGTGATGCCTGATGCCCTCCAGGACAGAGATGGCCCTCCTG
>VXBQ01010280.1:21410-31861 GCA_013400175.1 Phainopepla nitens | reverse complement strand
TGTGCTGACGCCCACTTTTCCTCTCTGCCTCCCCTCCCTCTCTTCCTCCCTCCCGCCCCGCCCTGTTTCCTTTTCCGTTTTTCTTCCTCCTGCTCCTTTTTTTCCCCTTGCTTTGTTTTTCATTGGCAATAAATGGTTCTCAGATACAATGTTTGTCTCAGTTAACTTAGGTTGGTTCCTAACTACCTAGTTNTACAGGGATGCTGTATGTAATAAATTCATAATAGAAGACTTCCTTCCACATAAATTGCAGCAAGCTCTCTGTTCCTTTTCCATAATTCAGGCTTTTTCGCAAATTGCTCTGTCTGCCTGGTCCCCTGGGAAACCTGTGCACAGACATACAATACTGGGGAAAAAAAAAAAAAAAGAAAGAAAAGAAAAAAAAAGAAAAAAGGTGTGCCCCTCCCTGAAACCTGAAAGCGCAACTGATCTAACATATGTCCTCTCAGAAAGTGTTTTTTCTCTCTGGCAATTTGGAACTCATTACAGTGTGGCCCTTTATGAGAAGCATTTCGCCCTGCTACCTGTTCCTGCTGTGGCATTTTAAGGTGTGTCCTCTCAGAAGGTAATTTTCCTTGGGGCAGTTTGGGACTTTTATGGTGCAGCCCTTTCTGAGAAGCATTTTGCCCCCCTTCCGGTAACTCTGTGTGCAGCTGCCTTTTTGATTTGAAGTGTGTTCTCTCAGGAAGCATCTGGGGCGTTTGGGGGGATTTTTCCTGGGAAGCATAATGCCCCATCTCTGCCGCCAGTTGGCTTGTTGCTGTAAGGTGTGTCCTCCTGGGGAGTGCTACTCAGGGCGCCTGGAAGTTTTTTGGTGTGATTCTCTTCAGGAAGCTGTTTGGCTCATTCTCACATAGTGCGTGCTTTTTCAAAAAACAGCACAAAACATAAACCTCACAGCCTCTTGTGTGTTTTTGGGAGGTGCTTAGTTCGAGCACGTAGAAGTTAGAAGGTGTGACCCTCCCCCAAAGCTGTTTGCCCGAGAAAACAGTAGCAATGAATGTAAGTGCTGTAACAGGAGAGGGGGACAGAGACCCATCTGCCCCCTTAATGGATTTCTTAGTAGGTTCTAGAGCAAGATCCTCTGTTTCTGGGTTAGATTGGGCTAGAGACCACTGGCACAGCGTCCAAAGTGTAAAATACCACGTCTTGGCTTTGCGGGCAAAAGCAAAATCCAAGCCTGGGAAGAGGAAAACAGCAGCGCGGTTCTGGGGGTGCCTCTGACAGCCGCTATACAGGAGAGGACCGCCCGGTGTTGCCAGAAGACGACAGCGACTGAATCCCTACAAACGCTAGTGCAGTCGCTGCAGATCCGTATCGTGGACTAGCAGAGAAATTTGGAGTAGAAAAAAAAAGTAGAATGACAACTTGTAGCAGGTTTTGTGGGACGTTGTAGCAAGGGATGCCGCCGGTCCATGCACTGCTGGTCTGCGCACCCTCGGTCTGGGGGCTGCCGGTCCCGGAGCCTCAGGTCCCGGAGCCGCCGCAGCTCTCCCGAAAGATGCCCTGGCCAGAGCCGTCACTCCCTCAGAACCCAGGAGAGAACCCGCAGCAGCGTGCCGAGCTGAGCTGACGCCGGGGTCTGCTCTTGCCCCTCCAGAAAAATGGGATACACATATGAAAAGGATCAGGATCAGTCCCCCCTCCTTGACAACTGAAGAGCTGCCTTTCACAGCTCTGGAGTCGGCTAAACTGAAGAGGGACTTCGACTGCCACCCTGGCAAAACTGAAACTATGTATTTTGTGTTTCCTTAAGCGGAGGAAACCAAATACTGCTTAATGAGAAGGAGGCAGAAGGTTACTGGGGTCCCGGTGTTTTACTCACAGCTGGAGGCTGCCGGGCAGTGTGGTCTGTGACCCAGAGGGTGGTTGGTGGGCTGGTGGTCAAGGCCCTTTGGAGAGAGGTGATCCCCTCGCTATAGAAAGGACCATGGACCCATTACTGGATACTGTCCATAAAGCAGCCTTTCTAAAAATTATGTACAGTCACAAACTGCTCCCTCTCCAAGAATCCCACATCTTGCTCTTGGTAGATGCAGAGAGAATGGCTTCTCTAATTTGGGAGCTTCCCAACTCTCTAAAACTGATGGCAATTAAATTGCAGGAAAAGTTAGGCTTTGGTCCCCTTAAAGAGAGTAATTGCTGCTCTGAGAGGTACTCCCTCCTCCCCTGCAGGGGATACCCTGGCCCGGGAAGGCTAGTGTGGACCTGGGGAGACATCACCTGGGAATTAATCACTTTTGGTCAAAAATACAGTCCTGTGAAGACAACAGTAAGCCAACCAGAGACCTGTGTGGTGAGGCATACATGGCATAGCCCCAGACTATGATCCAGGATTCCTCCCCACTCCAGTTTAGGTGGAAGAAAGCACCCACTGACAAGACAAGCTATATGGGCACAAGGCTGGTGGAAGGGAATCCCAAAAAGAGTGACAGACGGTGTCCCCACAGACAAATTGGGAAAAGTGGTGGCTGAATGGCCAGACAATACTCCCAAAAAGACTAGGTATGGGAAAGTGTAACAAGAGCCCTAGCACACTGCCCTCTAATTGATCTATTTGTGGGAGGAGGAAGTGTGCTAGTGAAACTAAAGTGGGTAAACTAAAAGCCCCATCTCCTTTTGGTGGCTGGGTGAACAGAGGCTGGTTTAGAAAGTGTAGAATCCAGTAAAACATCTCAGGGTGGACCAGGGAAACGTATTAATTAAAGTATGGTATGACATGACTTCAGTGATGTAATCTGTTTGTTAAAGTATACTGTTGGTTTGGCAGAAGAAGTTTGATTTGTACTCACATGCTGATTTGATCCGGAATAATTTTATCAGCATGTGAGGAATTTAATAAAATTAGGAGAGAATGGCAAAAACATGAAGCAGAAGAAAACTTGGGAACATCTTTGATATGTGAAACTCATCTAAGATATCTTTTTCCTTAGCAGTTTTCATATAGTGAAATATCACCATGAGTGCCTGCATTGTTAGTCCGTGGATGTTTGTGATCTGTGTTTTCAACATAAGTAAAAGGTGTATATTTTAGCCATTGTAAATTAAGGTCCCAGACAACTATTTATTGGTGAAACTAAAAAACAGTAATTAATCTGGAAAAAAAAGTAATGCCTAGAGGAAAGAATATTATATACTCCTTTTTTCCTTGATACTTGCAGTTTATTAAATTTTTACTTGTGTAATTTCTGTACCACCTTGTAAATGTGATTAAATGAAAATCAGAAAAAAGAAAATGTAGGTATTCAGGAACAAAGTGAAAAACATGGACATTTTTCTCTCCAAAAATTTGGGAACAAAAAAAAAGAGGCAGTGTTGAGTATGAAGGTGTTGAATAACAGTTGTTGTTGTTGCTATTGTTGTGTTCTGAGGATTGAAGAGCATGCTAGACTGCAGTGTGAAGCCAAAATCCCTTCCTTTTACAAATTAGTGAGATTAAAGTCGCTCACAGTATCACTAAAGATCAACTGGTGAACCTAACACAGAAGTCCATCAGACATCAACAATGATGCTATACGTCAATATTACAGTGACCAACCTGAGATTGCTGAGAAGAGATACAGTGTGGATCTGTAAGCTGTGAAGTTCTGATGTTATATGTAAGAAATCTAAATTGTTTAGACCCTTTTTATTCTCTCTGTCTCCCCCTCTCTTTCCCATTTTTCTTCCCTCTGCTCTGTATTTTCTAGCCCTCTTTAGTAGAGTAACTCCTTTTTCTTGATTTGTTTTTTCTTATCTACAAATAGTTCCCAAGTACAATGTTTGTCTCAGTTGACTTAGTTTCATTCCTGACCACCTATTTTTAAAAGAACTCCTTGCAGTTGCCCATAGTGGAACACGACAGCTCGTCTCAACTAAGGCTTACTAATTTTTTCAGGAAATCACCTCTAATTTTAGTGAATCAACTGACAGATTCAAGTAGTACATTTAATATTAAACCAGAAAACTTTATTCTGTGAGCAGAATATAGGTAACATATTAATCTTGTGTGGGAAGAGATAGGATAGAATTGAATTACAGGCACAGGCCCCTGAACAGCACGTGATCACCCCATATGAGGACATTAAGAAAGTGTGTTTGCTAAGGTGGCAATGTGTGATAGGTGAGAATTACCATATAAGCAAATAAATACTGTGTCTTAAAGAACTGCATAAAAACAGCCTGTTTCTTTGAATAAAGGATTCAGATTCTCTACCAGTCTGAGTCCATGCCTCAGCCATTCACAGTCTTGTACTTTGAATTTTAGCCTGACTTCTAGTGTTTCTGGAAAATACAATATACTTGGAGGACATCTGATGTATTAAATCAAAATCTTGTGTCATTTAAATCTATGAATACTGAGAAAACTATGCTAGAATTTGGCCATGTTATTTATCAAGATGTTAAAGGAAGATAAATTCACTTCTGGAGCCTGTTGCTATCTAAGAAATTCCTCCTTTGTATAGATTTCATTGCACAGAATTATTTTTATTTAACTTTTCAAAGTGCATTTCTAATCTTTAAAAGTGAACAACCTCTCTGAAGCAATGGTAATGCAATCAAGAGTAATGGTAAGAAAATAAACGGCTTATAAAAATTGAAATTTCATTTTGTGTCTGAATTCCACCACATACACAAAATTTGTATCTCAATCATATTAGTCTAACATATAACAGCTAACACTAATACAATGAGAGAATGCACGAATTTATAAATAGGCAATTACTATTGCAATTGTACTAATCCACTGTATCATATAACATCCCTAATTGAAGCATTTGTCATGAGAACAAAAAATATAAAAGAACCTGTAGCACCTTTCAAGAAAAAATAAAAATTATAGTATTTGAGACAGATATTTGTAACAATTTAGTCTTGAGATGAACAAAGTTTTATCTTTCCTCCTATATTCACATGAAGCACGATTCACAAGCAGTGGAGGAAACTAATGGACGTATTGAAATAGCACAAGTACATTAGTATGAACAAACAACTATCATATGGACCCATAAACTCTGTTTTATCTTGTGAAAAGCTTCTGCTGTTTAGTGAGATTTAGCTTCTTACTTTTAATCTTATATTGCAGGAGCAGGAAAAGATCTGGCCCTGCTGTGGCCTGTTGCAGTGTTGTCATGGATACAAAAGCATGGTCCATCACCTCCACCAATAAATAAACATGATTCTCAAAGAGCGCTTGGCAGGATTTACTAGCTCTGTAGCATTGTTAGCTGCCGATATCTTTAAATAAGCAAATGCTTTTTAGCTTTAGAATAATATTCAGGGCTGCATGGGGCATGTATATGTAATATCTCAGAATTACAGAATAGTCAGTGTTTGAATGGAAATATCTTCCATTAGAAAAATCAAAGGGCAGATACTATGCTGCATAACTTTACTCTCACCACTTTTTAAACCAGTTCATCTTTTCATCTTCTTTTTCAGAGGGCATTTGTAAATTGCACAAGGGGTCATTCTCTAATATAGTAAATATGATCACCTGCTAAATGTTTCAACAAATGAGTCACATCGTTACATACATGAGAAATAAAATGTGATTTGTCCTTTCATTAGAAAAGAGGTTATTTTAATCTGACACCTCGGTGTTTGGTGGTATTGTCAAAGTGGTTACTGAAACAAAGTCCTTTCTCAACACAGAGACTACGAAGATGAAATTCAGTCTGAAATACCAGCACACCTGTCAACAGCTACAAAATTCTTGATTCTAAAAAGCAGCATCTTGATGAAGAGATGTAGATTAAAAGCTCTAAGCTTCTATTTCAAGACATAAAAGCACAGATAATTAGGAATGCTCTATTTAGCACTTTTTATTTCACTTGCTCAGTGACTTCATTACCAATGTTCAAAACCTGCACTGAATTCATCAGTTGTCTTTGACTGGAAAAGTTGTGAACTGCTGTACCTGTTCTTTTATTTTAGGAGATCAATGATGTTTGATTTCAGTAAGGGCTAGAGAATATCTTGAGAATCTGGCCCAAAATACCTTTACCATCAAGCACAGGTAATATTCCTGCTGAGTTCAGGGCTGTCCAACACCTCCACCAAGGATGGGCACCAAGTTTCTAGCAAGCAGACTTCTCAGTATATGAAATTTGATTTTTACAAATATTTTGCCATTGGCACTCAACTGTTATAGTGTTTACAGAAAGCGAGTAGCAGTAGGACATGAGCCCAGTGAAAGTAGATTGCTATGGTGAACAGCTCTTTGTGGCTCTGGGGGTTTGTTTTTATTGGTTGCCCTTTGCTACTTAAGAGATGGAATCTCAAGTCCCATGTCTTGTGTGTGACAGCCATATGAGATCCTAGGGGCGTGGGCATCTTTCCTGTTCTTGGAAAGCACTTGGCCCACTGGAATGCTCAAGGAAGTGAATAAAAAAATTATAACAATTAGTGCTATCTTTTCTCTTCCCGGTAACTCTTGAATATGAGAGAAGTCACACTGCAGTTACACCTGTAAGGATTACCAGTGCATGGAAAAGCTGAGGGGTCATACTCAGTTGTTGCAGACCATAGGTCTGAAAAATACAAATGTCTTGGGTTGCTAATCTATGTGTTTAAATACTTGAAGCTCATTTAAGGGAAGAGAAAAAAAAAATAAAAAATCAAAAAAGAAAGAAAGAAAGAAAAAAGAAAAAAAATTTGGTGAAGGCAGCCAGAGTGTGCTTGCAGAAAAAAACAGCATCAGGTATTGATTTGCTATTTTTTCCCAAATTAAATCCAAAATCTTTTTTTTTTTTTGAAAGATAAAGAAAGTAATAGAAGAAAATAGGCCACTGTGCCTTCTAAGCGAGAACAAAGCATAAAGATATACCTCAGAAATCAACCTTTTTTAGGTAATAGATCACTGCTTTTCAGGCCTAAACACAGGTAAGATTTCCATCTTTGCAAAATAACACTATAGTTGGTGAGCAGGCACCACTTCTTCTCCCTCAGACAGCATGATGGTCTGCAAAGCCATGCTTCAAACTATGTACCCAGTGCTGAGAGAGTTAATTTAAATTTGATAACAAATGGCTCTGCTTTTGGAATGAATGTAGCCTGGCAACTTCAACTGAGAGCCCTTCATAGGGCCTCAATTATGTATGCAGTCTCTTTGAGAAATAGTTTCACACATCTGACCCAAGGCCTGTGATGCTGCTGCCATGAAATAAAACTGTACATAGGCAACGGTTTATTTCTGTGCAACCTTATTGTTTCTCTACTCCCCCGCCCCAGGTGCACACATAACAAGACCACTCAAAATTGCTTATTCTAGACTGTATTTTGCATTTCTTTCTTTATCTCATCCGCTACAGTCTGAATACAAATTTAACACATCTTATATTTGTATCAACATTTAACCTGCATGCTCAGGTTTTATTTTTTAGGAATATCCAGCCAACGTACCTGACTGCCCTGATCAAAACTGCCATGTGTAACCACAGGGCAAACAATGGCTTAAACACTCACACCATTTAATTTTAATTTTTTCCTCTCTCCCCCAAAATGGTTGCTTTGTCTGTGTGCATACACCAATAGCAAATGTCCCTCTATTATTGTGCAACCGATTTGATGTGTCAAGTATTCATATGCTAATGGGGATACAGTTTCTCACTTTTCCACAAATAAATTGCAAGGATTGCTACAGACAGTGAAACACAAGAATAAACAGCTTTTATTTCTGATGTGATAAATTACTTTCCATTCAAATAACAGGCAACACATGCTACTGATCATTATTGTTTCTATTCATTGCAAGTTAGCCTTTTGTTTTTCCCTCGGAATGGTTAGAAAATATTTAGCAGATATGGCCAGAGTTGATGAAAGTAATGTAATTTCCTTATTTCACTTTGAACCTCCATGATGAAAAGATAATTTTATTCAGTGTTCACCAGTAATGAAAGTTTTGTAATTGGCATAATCATTGTTCCCCATGAAGCACATATAATTTTTTTTAAGTGCAATAGGTGAGATTTGGAAACTTGGCTATTTCCCTTTATGTGTCAACAAAATATGCTATAGTATGCATGCCCAGAATCCATTACTTAGGAATAATCCTGGTAAAGGATTCCCTACACATAGGACAAAGCATGAAGAAAGAAAATAATACCCAACATCTTTTTGTTCTGTTGAAAGATCAATATCTATTCAGAACCTAAAAAAAATTAGGAGTTAAAAATTATAATTTGTATTTTATACCTGGAGTAAAACAGGACTGTTTTGGAGGCTGTATTTTATAAATATGGAAAAAGTATTTGGCGTGGAAAAAAAGAAACATGTTTGTTTAGCAACGACTATTATTTAAAAGCGTAAAAATACGTCTGCATTTTTACTGATTAAATATGTGTGGGTTTATGTAACATAGTGAAGGATTCCATCTGTGCCCTTGATTTGGACACAAAACCACATTTATACAGTTATATTGTTCTGCGGTCAATCCATAAATGTAAGGAAATTCCGAGCTAAACCCATGAGTCCAGATGAACACCCTTAATTTAATTAGCTACTGGCAGATACCTGTGCCACCCACTCAAGTCCATTTTAAGTCAGTGCGCCCTGCCCCAACCCAGGGACAAGGGTAATGTCAGCTGCAAATAAATGACATGCCTAGGAGCTGTGTATGTTGGGAGGTAGAAGATAGAATATCAATTCCAGCTAAATGTTCACAGCACCAGGTCACTGACAACATACAATAAAAATTTAGGCAATGCAGAAAATAAGATTCTCTTGTGTGCCATCAGATCATCCATAACATGTCACCCTGACTATTTATGGAATAGCTTTAACCAAAGGCAAACTCTACATTGGATTATTTCTTTGAGATACAAAATGGTGTGAAATCCTACCAATACATAACAAGCAACAATTTGCTGGAAGTTTGTGCAGTAAAACTTGATTTAAAAAAACACATTAATTTTCTTATTTTGAGTATGCCTCATTAAGATTGCACTGGTCTTGGGGATTAGGTACTTCATAAGGGAAGTTATGGAGAGGAGTTGGTCGATGTGGTAACTGAAGAGGGATTTTTCATGTCATACTTCAGGCAAAAGCATTAAACCGACAATCACAAAAATGGCAAAAGTTACAAGAGAAATGAGGATGAAAGCCTTTGCTGACCAGTTGACATGTAAGCCACTCCTTTTCTGCTTCATAGCAAAGCAAGCATCATCCTCACAAAAGATCAGTGCCCGGGTAGAATCCCCAAAAATACTGCCGTCAGAGGGTTGATGGCTCATTTTTTCATCCCATGCTCTTGCAGCATATAGTTCGAGCTTATAGCTGCTTATTAAAATGTGCAAACATTTCTGCACTTGCTTGGCTTTGAGTATGCAAGTAGTTAAATTTGGATGAACTGTAGGTAATTGATTTTGGGAGCAACAAGATTGCCAGCATCTCAAGACTAATATGAGAACAAGAATCAAAATCCCAATGCCTTAAAGGCTGGTGAAAAGCAGTTTTCACCATACTTTTATCTTGTTTATTCTCAGAAGTCTTTCACAATTTAGTTCTTTTTTTGTGTATCTCATTTTGTGGGATGTGTATCTTAGTTATAGTGGGCAGGAGAGGGTGAGGAATACAAGTCATGAGTTTCTATTTTTAGAATAGTTACAGAATGATCAGGAAAATTTGCAATGCAGTTCTTCTAAAATGAGCAAAAAATCGGAGGTTAAAACTGTCGTTCAAAGCATGTTGGGGGAGGTGTTGGGGTTTCTGCATCCCTGTTAGGAAGGGAGGAAAACTGCAGTAGGGATAAGAAGAGTGCAGACCTTCTCCTGAAACACAGAGAAGATGCTCCAAGGAAACTGAGGCGTAGAAGTGGGATGTACCCCATTGTGATTCAATGTCCACTGCACAGCTTTGGGGTAACTTCTTACAAAAGTCTCATTGAAGATATTTTCTTCGCCCCAGTCTTGGAGCTACAGGAGAAGTGCACTCAAAATTCAGAATAATTGTAATTTTAAAAGGTTGATCTCCTCACAGTTGTTTTCAGGATATTAAAGTTAGAAATTAAAGGAATTGAAGTTAGAAATATTTATGATATGTTTAAGAAATATTAGATAGTGGATTTTAATTAGACAAATGGTGACAGGCAGGTCAAAGAGAAGAAGGTGTACTCAAGGTTGCATCTGAATTTTGCGAAAATTTCTTGAAATTTTGAGAAATTTTCATCTTAAGCCTTCAAGCTTTACCACGAACATTTTATAAGCAGCCTTTTTCTTTTTCTTTTTCTTTTTCTTTTTCTTTTTCTTTTTCTTTTTCTTTTTCTTTTTCTTTTTCTTTTTCTTTTTCTCTTTCTTTTTCTTTTTCTTTTTCTTTTAATTTTCCTTTTTCTTTTTCTTTTTCTCTTCCTTTTTCTCTTCCTTTTTCTCTTCCTTTTTCTCTTCCTTTTTCTTTTTCTTTTCTTTCCAGAGAAAAAGCCACAGTCAATGAAGTTATTGACTAAGGACAGGAAGTGATGTTTTCTTTTCTTTCCA
>VXBQ01010280.1:11250-21317 GCA_013400175.1 Phainopepla nitens | reverse complement strand
GCCCACCTGGAGGATGCAAAAAGGTCCCACCTGCAAGTGCAGATGCAGGTGCTGAGATTCCATGGAAATGGTATATGTGAGAAAAGAGAAACACAAGGAATTAAAGTGCTGGTGAGGTCCTCTTCCGGTTTCTATGGGAGTAGCACAACACCATAAGATGTCAGGGAGTCATATGTGACAAAACCATTTCAGATCAGCTGCCTCCTAAACTAACCCCACTCCTGAAGCAGAAGCCATGAAGGACCTTGGAAGAATATACAGATAATTTTGGCAGCCCAAAATTTTGTATCTCTTCCCCATAGGATAATCTACTTTCCTAGGCTGTGTCTCTCCCTCAAATTTCAGACATAACATAAAATTCAAAAAGTGTATTGTTGGAGTCCAGGGTGTTCCCCTGGCTTCCCTGAATGCCACGGGCCCCGGGCAAAGGGCTCAGAGACCTTGGCACAATGCCCAAGACCCTTGTGGGTTTGATTTAAGTCCCTGGAAAAAGTTGCCATCGTTACAGGAAGAATTACAAGTCCCAAAAGATAACTAGAGTATAAATTAGACTGTTAGAGAATAGAAATATGCATTTGCAATATTGTTATGATAAGTAGTTTAGAGTTAAGATGGAGGATTTTTACACGTGACATGTAGTTTCTTCTTCTTCTTGTCATCCATCTTTTAGTCAGGATGGCATTTCTGGATTGGTCTGTCAGAAAACTGGACAATGCAATGTAAGGATAGCACATTGGAAATTAATGGTAAACATCGAACCGCGTAAACTTAGCTATAAAAGATAAGACCTGCCCTCTGGGCAGGCAGTGTACTCCTGACCAGCTTGCTAGACAGACCTTGGTAGCTTGAGAGAAAATTCCTTAGATAAGAGAGAATAAACAACCTTGAAAACATCAAAGAACGGCTTCTGCGTCTTCTTCAGTGCTCGAGCTGAGAAAGAAGGGAAAGCCTCGACCTCAAACCACCTGAATGCCCCGTCTGTGGGTGATCCTAAGCTAGGTGACCCAGCAGAAGGCGGCATATATTACTACCTCAATTGCAACTGCAACTGAGATGACAAGTATGTTTACATTTATTGGCTCATAAATTCTCCAAGCTTGAGTCTGGGACCACTGTGAACCTCCAAGCATCACAGGCCACTACATTTCATCTGCTCTCTCCTATGCTGTGCTCAAGGGTCCCGCTCTTAGACTGAACCATTAGTTGTGTTTAGCTAAAACACATCTTCCAAAAGTCACCTGGTCTTCATCTCAGAGATGGAGATCCTGCAGCCTGCCTTGGTAATTTGTCTGATTGATCAGCCTCCCTGGAAACAGATGGTGTCTAATTTCTCATTTTAATCTGTTTAACTTCTGTTTGCAGCCACTGGTCCATTCTATGCCTTTCTCTGCTGGATTAAAAGCCCTTCAACACCCAGCCTGTATTTTGCAAGGACATAGTTACACATTCAAATCAAGTCCTTCCTCAATTTGTCATTTGATAAACTGAACAGATAGATTCTTTAAATCTTTTACTTTAAAGCATTATCTTCTGTATAAAAATAGTTTTGAGAGCTGTTTTCTATTCCAGTTCTGACTTTGCAACTTCTTCCTTAAAAGTGCCCCACAACTAAACTATATTGACATGGTTTAACCCTCTATGATGCTGTAGCTGCAGGGATAGCACTACCTGTTCCTTGTCACAGAAATGCTGGAGTTCAGTATGACACTGAGATCTTTCACTCAGTTACTACTGGCTGGAGTCCGGTCCCACATTTTGCAGACAATGCAACTTTCATCTATATTAAACATCAGAACTGATCCTTTTTATTAATGTTTTATTTGATTCTTCATCAGTGTTTATTATGTCACCAGCACACAGTGCTGACAAGCACACTCCTTTTTCCCTTCAGATCCTAGCAGAAAATCCCTATTTTCATATTCCTTTTTTTAACAGCCACCCACTCGTCATTTGCCGTTTATTCACTGGTGTTTGTTACTGGAAGTGAGAACAGTTTAATAGTAATATTTTTTTCAGGAGATTGATCAGCTTGAAAAAATAAATTTCACTAATCACCCATGAAATGTTCTTTAATTCCCTATTCACTGGTTCCCAAAGCAACTATTTTCCTCACTGGCTCAAGTTATGTGAGTAGAACACTTTGCCCGTTCTGAATATTGGCCCAGCAATATTTGCACAGTCTTATGGCATTTCCCTGATATATCAAAGTTTATTAAAAGTTAACATCATTGGTAGAGTGCTCTCACCTGCTAAGTGTTTTATAGCTCTTGGGTTAAAGTTATTCAGGCCTATTGACAGATGTTGTTTAATATCTATTAATTGACTGGAAAATATTCATTGACCTCAGTAAAGGATATCCTTATGTAATGAAAATGTCCTTACTGTTTCCAAATGGAGAACAGAAATTATTTTGTCTGCTTCTGGGATACCTGTCTACTAATAGACTTATCACAACCCTTAGTTAATAGAATTCCAGTTTTTTGTGGGGTATGTTTCATTCCCAGTGCACTTTTAACAAAAATTATCCGTCTATGTCAGTTTTTTAAAAATCCTTTTATTTCTGTCAAGAAATCATAAATCTCTTTTTTATACCTTAAACTTTTCAGTGATTTACACAAAAATTCCCTTTCATATTTATTGTAATTAATTTTGTTTTCCAGCCTACTTTAACATACCTTTAATTTTTGTAAGATGTAAGCACTCCTCTGCTTAGTGTCCAAAAACTCTTGTTGCCTGCTGTTCTTGTGCAGTCAGATTTTTTGCTATCTTATAGATTCTATGTAAATATATACCACTTAACTTTCACTTGCACCTTTAATTCTAAACATTACTCTCCAACATATCCTTACATTTTTGCCTACCCATCAGACTTTCAATTTGTATATGTGGTATTTGTACTTGAACTTTTCCTCCTTTTACTTACACTGAATGCAATCCAGTCAAAATCACAGATTCTTTGGCAACTATCAACTTGTAATAATTGTACCTTTCTTCTGTCCCTACCACTGAGATCTGAGGCAGGACTGTTTACTACTGAGTGCTTAACCTTTGGAGACAGAGAATTATTATTTTTATTTTTTACTATATTAGAACTTTTGGTATGCTGCTGAGGCATGTACTTTTTATGGCCCGTGGCAAATTGTAAAGGCACTTACATATTTTTCGCAGTCAGGTTTTCTATTTGTCACTTTTACAAGTTATTATCCCGGTTACAGAGGAAAGGAGCAGAGTTTAGCATGGTGTGGGTGTGACCAAGTTTTTTATTCTGGACACCACTGGGCACATGGTTTCAGCAGGAAAATCTAGTTTGTTGGAACCTCAAGGCCACCGTCTTGCCTGGCCTCTTCCAGTGGAGGGACTGTCACCTCTAACCCTGCCAAACAGGTTCCTCTGCCACCCACTGGGAAGGCTGCACCATCCCTATTCAGATCACCTGGCTTTGTTTGTCCCTGCTTGCATTGGGTTTGGCTGGGCAGGGTAATGATAGCTGTGGCTGCTCCACTCGCCATGTTGCCTTTGACTGGTGACCATGGGGTGCAATCTATGGGCAGTGTTCACCAGCTTGGGTTCTTTTTTTCCCAGTGGTGAATACCTTTTTTTCAGTAAAAACACCTCCTCTTTTTTAGACTTTTGCTATTAATATTGTTGTTTTTACCGTGCATGTCTTATCCTATTGCTTTCTGCTTTTAGTAAATTGTTATTTCCCATAGCCTCTTCTTTGTTTCCCTCCCTTATTGGAAGGGGCAGGAAGAGAGAGTGGCTTATTTGGAGTTTGGTTCCCAGCTGGTGTTAAAAGAAGAACAGTTACAAACAGATTTTAAAACTCATACTGAAACTTTTAATTTTATTAAAATGTAAGCATTAACAGTAATGCTTATAGTAAAAGCAGTAAAGGAAGAGGAATACCATGAATAATATTTTTTTTTCTGGAACTGGTCAGGAATCAGCTCTAATTGTTAGGTAACAATTAAATAAAGTAGAACATGCAAGAAAATATTTTATAATCATTACATTTTAGTTAAATCTTCAAGTAGCTATTAAATAACAACATGGAATGCCATAAATTCAAATTTCCCAATTTATTATGTAAGATGGAATTAACAGCTTCCATTTTTCTTTACTTTTTTTATGCTAGTAATTTCATATTATCTATTCAAATGCTATTTCACACTGTCCATAGTTCTGAGCTTTCAGTTCTCTGTTTTCTAATTCCTACTTCATCACAATTAGCCCCTTATTGAAAATATGCAAATGTGCATGTTATTTGCAAATACAGTAGTTATCCTCTATTATAAATCTTTTTATCTCTTAGCATGCAAGGAAATATTTGTTGGCTGTTGAGACTGCCTTTTAAAAAGAATAGTTTAATATTTTATATTGAACCTGATACAGTGACTGTGAGGTATCTTGAGTCATCTCTGTGAGTTATTTGATCTGCCATAATTTACTAATATATATCAAAACCAAGCAAAGTGATCTGTGTTCATGAAGCAGCTCTCTGTCCTCAGCAACAATACTTACATTAAAAGTAAGGTCTCAATTAAAAGGAAATAAATTGACAACAAAGTGTACCAAGAGACAGGTAATGGACTGTAGCCTTTAGGCCTTTATTCTTCTTTCAAAAAGATGCAGGTTCTGCATGTCAATTACAAAACATGACAAACTTACCTTGGACATAGAAGTTTCTACTCTTTGGTAAATACAAGAAAGGAAAAATACAAGAAAGAGATATGGTGTTGGATGGCCTTAGAGATTCTTTCAGCTGAATACAAATTTTATAAACAGTTCACCTCATAAAACAAGAACCAAAATTTTTAGCTGACTTGAGACACAGTAATGCCACATGTAACAGGAAAAAAAATGGAAGATAGGATGTTAGAATGGGAAATGAGAAATACTGAACCTCTGGGTCTCTCCAGGAAAAATCATTCTCCTTGAAATGTGACCACTGTTAACATCTCCCCCAGTAGCATCTAAAGATGCTACTTCAATGATAGGTAAGGTCTGTTAGATTATTTGTATTCACCTTTCATTTTGTAAGTGGTGATCTTTGACATACTTTCAAATTAAATAAAAACCAAAAAAAACCCAGTGCATTATGTTCCTGAAGGCCAGACACAAAAAGGGTAAACTCATTATTCTAGACTTTCAATATCACTTTTTCCTGTGCTAAATTGTCCTTTTCAATATTTCACTAGAATGTAAAACCATCTGTGTAACGTTCATTAATTACTGGCATAATTATTAGCTTGGTCCTTCCTTGTGAAAATATAAACGATCAAAAGTAATTACCCTAATGTCTTCTAAAGAGTATTTACACTGTGTGGCTTTAGACAATTAGTTTGGATGCTTTAAATCAACCCTATAGATATTTAACTTTTTTTATTGACTGCAGAATCAAAATACTACTGTGGTAGTTGTGTTGATTTATGTCTGAACCTCATGCTGTATGAGGCCTTTTCTCCAGAATCTACCAGCAATGTGCCCCAAGATTTCTGTCTCTCTTTTTGTTTTTATTTAGTAGATTAAATCTAAAATTCAGGTGACCACAACAACCAGGACACACAGTACCTACTTGAGATACAGACCTAGTCTACCATAATGGGACCCATTCCAAACCCCTCTCACAACCCACAGGGGTTTTTTTTTGTACTTTAATCATCTCAGGCTTGGTGCCACTGGAAAGGCACTGGTGGTATGCAACTGCTGTAACCCACCAGGAAAATGTTGTCTCTAAGGGAACCGTTTGATGAGACTCAAATAATGTTTCATTTTCTGTTTGCGCTTGCAATGCAGCTGCTAGAAGAATGGTAGCACAAATTAGTTAAGACTGAGGCTGGCTATCAGTGCATGCTTGGCAAGTGCTCTTACTATAGATAGTAATAGATTGCTTTTCAATCAATTACTAGAGTCTTGGTATTGGAAATGAGCTATGAAAATGGATATGCAGCATGTTCGTATGGGAAGCTCAATATTCCTTTTTTTAATTGCTGTAGGTGAAACTATTTTTTATGTGTGTCTAATTTAGCTCATTGATTATTCTTATAATGTGCTTTACTGTGTTTCCATGATGTTGGTTTTTTAAAAAAAGAAAAATGGCTTGATGATTTACAATTTTATCTTCTTTTGCTTAGAAGCTGTTGCTGCTGTTGGAGTACAAGTGTCCTAGGAGGACACTGTTACAGATCATCCTCAAATAAATGAAACTTGGGACTGTCCAAGGTATATCTTGCAACAGCAGGTATGCCTGCCTGGTCACTCCTCAGAAAAGTCCTTATTTATTTGTATTTACTCAATACAAGTAACATTTTTGCACAAGATGTGTCAATATTTGCTGTATATATTATGAAAAGCTTTTGCTAAACACATCTGTTCTATCAGGTTATCAAGTTGCTCTCCTCTCAGCCAAAGATGGTGATATTTCCAACTCAAATTTCACATAGCTGAAGATCTCCTCCTGGGAGGAAGCAGACATTGTGATGTGCGATTAATATTGTTGACATGAAAAAGGCCGTAATTAAGCAACTGAGTCAGAATTCCATTAAAATTATTGCGGGACCTCTCTCCTCTTATGGCGGAGTTGTGACAATTCTGGTATAGGAAATATAACCAATATAATGTGAGTATGTAATTTTATTTTGTAAAGATTGATTTCAAGGAAGAAAACCAGAATTTCTTCTCCCCAAATCTTCTCCTAAGCTTCAGCTTATGATATTTCTTGCATTATATTCATACATGAATTTTATTTTTTCTGTATTTAGATTCCTTTCTTTGTTCTTGTTCATGAGTAGCAATGTAAGGCCAAAAGGTGAATATTTTAAAATACTAATTTTTCTCATTGCTGTCAAGTGGAGTCATTAGCAGACTGCAGTATGATGTAAATTTCATGACCCAAATTGTCCCATCTAGCCTAATCTAAGCTAAAGCCTCCCACATAGCTTCATTTGTTCTCTGCTGGCTTCATGCTTACAAGCAGAGTCAATGTAAAATAAGCTGCAAAAAACCATGGTTAGTATAATGTTTAATATAATGTTTAGTATAGTGTAATCCCTGAGCATGATGCCATAACTAAGGATATTAAAACATTTATGAAGTGGAGGCCATTGTTCATATATCTATAATTTTCTGACCCAAATTGTTCCCAGACACTGTAGAGGAAAGGGAAGGAAAGAAAGAAGGAAATAATATTATTTTGCTCTATTTATCTTGATCTGCTCTTATTTTTCTTACATATATGGAGTGTATATTTTCCTAGATATAGAATATCAACTCCTCTGCAAATTTGAGATGGAAAAATAATTTCTCAATTTTGTTTAAATCCTATGTAATGACATTCAATGTAATAGGTCAGTAGCTGAGACCAAAACGTTCAGGAACTGTGGAGGGACCAGAAACGTAGATGGAGAAAACCATTTCTAACAACAGCTCCATGACATGTTTCATTCGCACTATGTGGAGTGTTCAGCATCTGAGAATAGAGGTTATTACATACAGTGCAATGATATCACACTGGATACTTGCAGAAGAAAAATAAAGGGGAGACTTTCAGCACTGTCATCCTTGTCATGATCCCCTTCCATGAAAAAGGAATAAACAAGCAAAAAGGGGAAATAGTAAGTTTCATAGAAAGTCTGTGTATGTTTTTAGTCTTGTTTCTTCAGCTTCAGAAAACCACATAATTGTAGTTCATGTATCTACAAAACTGCATGGTTGTCTTTAAAAAAATTCTTTTGAAGTTGAATTTTCCTTTTCATCAGATATCTCAATTCTGGTGCCCACTATGCAGGTGTCATGGTTAAGTGACAGAAGGAATTAGCTGGAAAAATGCAGTGATTCTTTGCTTCTGCTGACAGCACACCTTTGCTACAGAAAATCTAGATTAACATTTTTCTGCCACAGGCAATCTAGAAATGGAGCTCCTGAGTCTACCCTGGCTGAACGCTTCCATTATACAGTGAATGGGTTAGATTTGATTTGCTCAGGTTCTCTGCAGTTACATTTTATTTGCCTTTAAATCCTTTCTTTATCCAGATGGTGTACCTATGATATTAAATTAATATAGAAAATTATGTTGCCATCTCTGCTATTTTGTATATCTATGTCCAAAGAAAAGTAATGCATCACAACTCTAACAAAAAACCTGTCCCTGAAAAAACTGTGTTTCTCCAGAAAAGTTCTCCTGGTCCCTGGCATTTTGTGGGGATGCACTACTCCTTTTAGGTGGTATTGGATAAAGGAATTAGAAATATATGTTATACATTTGTGGGGCAAAAACATAACTCTTTCCTTCCAAGAAGATTCATAATTATTCCAGATTTCGTGTGTCATACTTCACTTTATTCTCTGGTCAAAATATCCCTCATCTTGATGGATTAAATTTCAGAGATTTGTTTACTTACCTGTGTAGTGATATCACTTTGCTCCATGAACTCAACAGGAATGGAAACACTGATTCCTGAAGTGAGAGGAGAGATGTAGATGTGCTGGGGATGGGAACAACATGCATTCCCGACTTTTGGACTGCATCTGGAGCTAAATGGCCCTTATTGTTTTCTTCACTGTGGCCAACTGATGTTAATTGTTTCCAGTAACCTGACACTACTCTAAGTGCAATCATCCCATGGGAGTAGGATCTATCCCCTGGTCTGTGCGTGGCCAGGGAATGCAAAGTGATCTCTGTGCAGCACTTGTTCTGTGACTTAGCTGAAGATTACCACATGTAATATTGATCATACTCACACAGATTTTAACTACGAGCCTGGTTTGTGATGTGTCTGTCCCCCATGATTTGTCTGGCTTTGGACAATATTTCAGGCTCTATAGAAAGAAGTGCAATTCCGGAAACCAATTGATTGTATGAAAATAAGAACTTTGGAAATTACTAGAAGAGAAAACTCTGTTTTTATCTAAAAAAATTTGGTTTCTAGTCTTTATGGCTGCAAGGAAAAGCTGGATAACGTGACCCAGATAGTGTCTAATAACTTGAACTCTAGATAGAAAATAAATTAAATTAGATTTTTATTTCTAATTTAATCTTTAAAATAAGACCTGATAACAAGAAATTAAGAGGGAACCAATTTCTAAATTTCAAAGTATCCACTAGCATTATTGGCATGTTTTCTCCACTTCACAATTTCCCAGAGACAACAAGAGGATTTAAAGAATCTGCTGTAGACTTTCAATAGAAACTTCTCCAGTTAGTGGAGAAAGATGACCCAGTTTTAAGTGTGTCCTTCCTTTGAAGCACCTCCCACATCCAGGGTGCAGCCAAAAATAAGAAAGGCCACATAACAAATAAAAAAAAAGGCAGCAAATAAAAAACCTCAAACAAATAAACAAAAAACCCCCCTAAAGTTATCATTCTGAAAGGAGTGGGAAAACCTAACATTTCAAATTGGGTTTACTTGTCTTGAAGCACTTTTATGCACGTATTGTCATGGATGAGCCAGCAGAAGACGGAGATATCTTTACAGCCTCCAGGGAAAGGATGGTATTGACTCTTAAGAATTAAGTGTGAAGGACTGGACCTCCTTTGCCTGATGGCCTGGCCTGACCCACAGAGTTTCAGAAGACTTGCCAAGGTTACGCTGTAGGTGAGGAGAACTAGCCAGGACTGAACACAAGCAGTCTCCATCACACAAAATTACATCTAGATTTCTCGATCATTGGGGAAAAATACTACATCACCCTGTGACAACACCAGATCAAATAAGAGCATGTAGCCATGGCATAGCTCATTAGAGGGCTGAAACTGCTGTACAGAAAAGGTAAGCAGGACAGTTATTTTTGTCTCCTCAGTATCGGTACTGATTATCCTCAAAGATTAGACCATCACAGAAGCAGTGGACATCCTGGCATTTCAGAACATGGGGACTGGCAAAGCAAGCATAGGGGGCTGCCATTTGCTGCTCCAGCAGCCTGCTACCCATTTCTCCTGCAGTTAGTGTGGGCTGATCACATCCATTTTGTTCTCAGAGGTCTTCAGGAGATTTTCAGAAACTTCACAGTTACAGACAATCTTGGGTAGGCAACTAGAAACTTCTCAGGCTTTCATTTCCAGAAGCAAC